>LPNX010321608.1:359831-415899 GCA_001517045.1 Pseudotsuga menziesii | reverse complement strand
GAAGGCGAAAAGGCTGGTAATCAACCGCCTCATGAAATGTATAAATATAGGCATTTGCATTTGAATAATCAATTAGAATCGGGAGTTATTACCAACATTTACCATGTGGAAAAAAACAAAAATATGGATTTCTTTTGCACAACATAATCCTTTTCGTGTCAAAGTAAAAATATGGAAAAGTATTAATGTTTCTAATTACTAAAACATGCTCTCCAAGTTGAACTATCCTATTTGGATTTCTAATGAAGGTTGGGAATGCATTTTAATAAAGCTAACCAAAATTTGCTTCACTAAAATGCATGCCCAAACTTTCTTTATTTGTCAATTTGAGTGATTCAAATTGGAGAGTGTATTTTTTTCATTCCTTGCCTTTCTTCATTTTCATATTTCTTATGTGTTCCTTGAAAAAAATACCCTTTATATTTCCTTTCAAAAATTTCCATTGGTGTGCATTTTGTTAAAGAGTTTTATAACTAGGAAGAATAATGACCATTGAACCATGAAGTGATTGGCTTTAGTGTTGGTATTGAACCATGCAAAAATCATAAATTATTCATTCTACTTTGGATGTAATGTTTCTATTCACATTGGAGGAAACCCTAGATGGAAATATTAGATGGTGAACCTGCGAAAATATGATTATAAGTCCTATAGTGGGGTTAGAGTGGTGGAATGTGATCCATTTGTACAGTACAACGATGGCTCCTTCATAGAAAATGATATTTTTTCCGATATGGTGTCAGTGGAAAGTTCGGTGAAAACTGGCGAATTGGTGGATTGCCGTGGACGAGGAATTTTCAATGTGGATAGGCTTTTGGGTCTTTCCTGACATTCTCCTGGTCAAAGCTCAAACCCTTCTAATGCTCTTTTTCTAGACACTGGAATATATGTTGGTTGACCCTTAGATATTGCTACTGGGAATTGTAAGGATAAGTGTGGGACTCTTCTGGCCATGCAAAGGAGTTGCATGCTTAGTCAAACCCCTATGTGTTTTCTATTGTTGAAATTGGGAATGAGGGTTTGAGGGAAAAGATACAGAAAGCAAAGGATAAAAACACTATGGTGAAGGAGACTATCTGCGAAAACGGGAAGGTAATAAAATATCGTGGGGGTGGGGTTACTTTGGTTGTTAGAAAAGAATTGTAGGTAGAACAAACTGGGCTCCTCCTTGGAAAAATCCTTGTGGGTAAATTTATTGGAAGGAAGATGATCATTGATAGTTCAAACATATGGATTCAACAAACTTGGGTCTAAGTGGTTGCTTATAGCCATGTCTCTCATATGTTAGAGAAGGGTTGGATAGGGTTTATCTTCAAAACCCAAGCAGATGATAACAAATTTCTTCTAGGTATTTGGTTATGTGAGAAGGCTATTTTAACCCTCAATCCATATCACCTAGGGTTTGATGCTCAAGAAGAGTTTGTCAAAGCCATGCTAGTTTGGGTAAAATTTCCTTGATTTCCTATGGAGCTACGGAATGACTACTCCCGTAAGGGTAATGATGACTCACTATGTAAGTATATACTTGCAAATGAATCTTATAAAATACACATTGCTTGTCTTGTTGCCAAAATATTGGTTGAAATTGATGTCAATTTGGGGTTATTTGAATCGTTGGAAATAGACCTGTGATCCTCCAATCATTTGTAGATTCTTGGTTATATCAATTTTCCTTTCGGTTGTGTTCATTTCCATATATATGGCCAGTTTGTCAAGGATCATGAAATACCTTTTTTGAAAAAGGTGTGGAGGGAAAGTTCCATTAGGGTTCCTTTGTCTCGATGGAGGAGCCATCCTGGAGGGTGGTGGATTTTGAATTGAAGGAGAATACACTTGGTCAATAAGTGGTACAAATTGGATCACTTTCTATTCACTTGAAGGAGCAGATCCTTTCAAATTCTTTCTCCATATATACACTTGACCTTATGCTTTCACACAAATACAAGATAAATGGCATATGGTAGTCCAATTCTTCTAATGGAATCCATAGATTGGAGACCTATAAATTGGCTTTGGGATTAGAAACTATTACAAAATTATTAGGGACAACTATGAGAGATCCCTCCTCCCCTACTGATGATGTTTTTCTTCATGGTTATTTGGTAGTTAATATTTCTAATGAGGTGGAATCAAGGGATAACAATCCATGTACACTCTCAAGATATTCAAATATTTTAGAGAATAAGTGTTCTAATAGTATATGTAGCGAGGCCCATAAATATTTCACAATGTATTAGTTTGAATTTGGAAGCTTGAAAGGATATTCGAGACACTAAATTAGACCGTAAATCAGTCATGGAATAAACATAGGAACAAGATTTATGAGAAGTCAATCAAGGAAAACAAAGCCTTTTATTAGGTTTACTTAGAGCAAGGAACACCCCAGGAGAGGTTGGAACATTAATATCCTTACTTGTAATGTGTGTGGCTTGAGGGGTCTATGAAAAAAGTGTCCCTCAAAATAATTTTAGATACTCACAAACCCAGAGCTTTTTTTGCTTAAGAAACCATGAGTGGAGGGGAAAATGTTGTCAAGATTTTGGGGAAAATACTCCAAAATTGGAACTTTGTGTATTTGGACTCATTTTGGATTTCTAGTGGATTGGTTATAGGTTGGAATAACTCTATGTTTCTAATTAATTCCTTCGGAACTTTTTTCATGTATTTGTTCATAGTTTTTTAGTCATGATCTGGGAAAATTGTTTCATATACTTAACATATATTTATAAGGGTAGAGAATCCTTGCGGACCTCATTGCTAGATAGTGAATGGATCAAGGAAGAGGATCTTGTATTTTTTGGATACCTAAATGTAACTCTTCATAGAGGTGACATCTGGGGATTGGATAGATTTGCAAGTTTTTTTAGTGATATTTTTGAAGCTAAGGGGTTAGTGGACCTTGATCCCTTGGATACCTCCCCCCACCTGGGTCAAAAATCATATAGGGGATTCTAGAATTTAAAAATGTTTAGACATATTCATCTTACATCGCTCACTTTTGGAGTCCCTTTACATTATTTGGGAATGGGTTGAACCCTCCAGGGTGTCTAATAATTTCCTTGTCCTTTTGGAGGTGGGTAGTGGAAGTTGCAAACCTTGTGCTCCATTTAAATATAACCCTACTTGGGATAAGGAGGAAGAATTTAAAACCTGGGTTTATTATTCATGGAAACATATTTGACCTAGAAATGGAGGATTCTTCTTGTGTATGACTATTTGGGTCACTAAAGATAGTGAAGGAAAGGGGCATTACCTGGGCCCAAGATCACCTTGTTATAAGGGACATATCTCTCAAATCTATAGCATAAGACTTGGTTCAATTATATAAATCCTTTTAGAATGGAAACATTTCTGTATAATTTTCTTCCTCTATAAAAGCTTTAGAATATTAGACATCTAAGTTGATGTTAGATAGAGAGAAGGATGGAGGATGAAAAGTAGAGCCACCTAGATATATTCAGGTGATCAATATATAATTTTTTTTCAAAAATTTGCAAACCACAGGAAACAGTGACTAATACCACATGGGACATGAAAGATGATATATGGAATACTATGAAAGGATTTCATGACTTGGAATATTTGGGGGTAAGACACTTTTCCTCTTTACTCAAGGTTCATGAACATGAAAATATGGGGAACATCTTAAAATTCATCTTACCTTTTCTGGGATGATAGAGGTTGCTAATAATGAAACCTTGTACCATCAAGTTAGTATTGATTAAATTAAAAATATAACGTTTCCTTTCAGAAAGAAAATATCCTAAGTCTAGATGAAAGGCCAATTGAGTTTTTTTATAACTTTGATTGATCTGGTAGGATATGATATTCTTAGGATGGTTGAACAGGTCATAATTCTTAGTAATATACCAAGAGGTCTCAACCCTAATTTTTTAGTACTAATTCCAAAAAAGGATCAGGTAGTCTCTTTTGATAAGTATAGGCCAATTTCCATGTGAAACTATTCAATATTATTTCAAAAGTAGTTTCTTTGACACTTAAGCCCATATTATATATATAGGTCCTAAATAGTTTGGATTTCTTACAGGGATGCTCGTTCATGAAGTCGATCTAACCTAAGAGACCTTACACTCCATTAATGTGTCTTCTATCCATTCCTTTGTTCTTAAACTTGATCTATCTAAATCCTATGGCCATGTCTCTTGGATCTTCCTTAGATTTTTTATGCTCCATGTTAGGTTATCTCTTGAAGTTGTAGAATGGATTATGAGTTGTGTTAATGATTCTAGCCTCTCTATCCTTATCAATGGATCATGCTCCAATTGTTTCTCCTCTTTCAAAGGATTGAGGTGTGAATTACCTTTATCCCCCTATTTATTTTACTAGTGGCAAAGAGTTTCAGTAGGGATATTTACTAGGCTATAACGTTTAGTCATCTTCAAGGAGTAATAATTCTAAGAAACATTGCTATCTCTCACCTTCTTTTTCTAGGTGACATACTTTTTCTTGGAAATGAGAAAATGATTGAAGTTCAGTTAATAAAAGAAATTTTAAATATGTTTTCCTCTATAATAGGGATGGTCATAAATCTGAAATTTTTTTCCTTTTACTCATTTGGACTAGATGGGAAAGTTTTGGATAGGTTGTAAATACATTTTCATACCCCTTTGCAGGATATGGAAATCCAATTGGTCTTAGCTCATCACAAGATTTGAGGGCATAATAACAATGGTGTAACATGTGGATCTCTAGGGGAGGTAGATTGGTTCTGATCAAAGCAATTATTTAAGCAATCCATGTTTATTGGATTTCCCTTGACTCAATTCCAAAAATAATTATGGGGAATATTAAGAGGATATATGAAAAATATATATGGAATGGAAGTACATACTATAAAGGGACTAACCGAGATATCTGGGATATTGTTGAAAACCCCAAGAAATTTGGGAAGTGGGGAATCAAAGACTTGAACATGTTCGGAAAATCCCTTGCTGCCAAAAGAATGTAGAAAATAATGGAAAAATGTAGTTTGTGGGGAAGAATTATACAACAAAATTATATTCCTCCTCTTATTTTAATTGATTGGATTCAAAGTCCAAGGAAGATATCCCCTAATTTCTCAAATCACTCAAAGGCCCTTTCTTCTGCTTTCTCAATTATTGGGAGTTATATGTCTTGGATAGTTGGTACAAGTACTCTTGTAAGTATCGGTGCATATTCTATTATGGGTTGTAATTTTAATATCTTCCTTCCCCTTGATTTTATTGAACATATTCAATTGATAGGTTTGTGCACTTTAAATAAAATTGTTAAAGAGAATGAAAATTCAATTTAGTCACAAGGATGATTAAATGCTCAAGAGGTGTGTCTTGATTATTTTCATGTTCAAGCGTGGAACAATTTTATAAATGCTCTGAAGAAAGCTCACATCCGGAATACAGAGGAACCTAATGAATTGGCATGATATTGGTAGGGGGAAGGAAAGGAATACATAGTGACTCTAGGCTATGAGGCTCGACGATCCCCTGGGATGGGGGCTACTGAGTGGTGGATGAAGCAATTGTGGGAAATTTTTGGCCCTTATAAAAGAACTATTTTAATTTCGGTCATTTTGTCCCAAATTGGTACATAATTAAAAAGAGAGAGAGAGGATGGAAGGCCTTGGATGGTGCTACCTATGTAATAATTCCTGTGAAATAGTTCCACATCTTTTATGTGTCTGTCCTTTCTCTTTCAAGGTCTAGAGTCATGTAGAGGTTACACTGGGTATTTCAAGGTTGGGTATAGGTGATACTTTTATACTCAACTTAAATGAATGGTTTGATAGGGGTGATTTACATAAGTATAGAAGTGTCCTTATTTGATTCTATGGCTCGACTCTAGATTTCCAATAATGAAACCATATTTGAGGGAAAATTTGTCCGTAGTTTATAGGTTTGTGTACAAGTTCTTTCATTACTACCATACTTAAGTCCACAATTTTGGCACCGAAGGTCAAAACTATGAACCTGCCACAAATTGATAAATCCACTCCCTGGGGATATTTTGATGGATCTATCAAACTGAGGGCGTGTTGTGTGGAGATGTCTATGTTTTATTTATATAATATGAATACTTATTTACATGTAGGAATTTGTTAGGTCAAAGCACAAATAATTATGGGGAATTTCAAGCTATACTACTCTTAATGAAGTAGGCTTATAGAAAAGGAATAATAAATTTTTAGGTTTATGGGGATTCTAAGATAACTATAAAATGGATGAGTGGTGAAAATTAGATGCTTAGGCCTATCATGTTGTATCTTGTAGGTCTCATTAAGAATAAGGATTCTCTCTTCTATCATATATTATTTGAACACATCTGCATGAAATATAATTTTTAGTTTTGTACATTATTAAAAGAGAATCTTTCCTAGTGTCCCTCTTCAAAATCATGAGGATGAATATGAGAATAGGACAGTGGTCTCATCTTAGACATGGCCTTTAAATGAGCTCTAAAGATGGTAGGTTATTTATTTTTCTTGGGTTGTTGATGAACAATGTTTTTGGTGTTAAACTATCACTTTGACCAGTTTCCTAATGTAATTTATAACTATTTGTTTTGACTTGGATACTCTACAAATCTCTGGTTTAGAGGTTACATAAATCATTTTTTGAATTTCTAGCTTGAGACACAAGTTCTCCAAAGAGACTGCAACAATATTTTGGCTTATTTTGTTTATGAACACTTGAGGATTGTATTTTATTTCTATATTGCGAATATAAATATGTTTTTTTCAAGGAAAAAAGTTGGAAGAGTAATATCAATTGGTATTTTGGAAACCCTAGATTTCATTATCGGAGATTTATTTTATATAAATGAGTGTGATATGTTGCAAAAAATGTTGGTGTCTCTAAGTTGAATATTATTGATCTGATTTAATGTTAACTACATGACTTGTTGTGCAATTCATTGAGGCACTTAACCTTTATTTTTACCATGTGGAAAAGACACAAAATTGGATTTCTTTTGCACAACATAATTTTTTTGTGCCAGATAAAAAATACTGAATTTTAGAAAGGTTTGTAATTAGTAAATGCTCTCTCTCCAAATTAAATTTTCCAATTTGGCCTTGTAATGAAGGTTGGGAGTGTATTTTAATGAAGCTAGCCAAAATTGCCTTGCTTCACTAAAATTGATGCCTATGATTTATTTCTTGGTAAATTTTAGTTATTTAAATTGGGGGGTGTGTTTTAATTCTTAACATTTCTCCATTTTCATATTTGTAAATTATGCCTTGAAATTTTCCCCTTTGGATTTCCTTCAGCATGCATAATTCTCCATTAGCATGTATTTTTTCAAAGAGGTTTATAAGTGGGAAGAATAGGTATGTATCCATTTTAGTAGAGTTGATCCAAGGTTATATAGGCTCCAAATGATCAAATTATGTATAAATTCAAATTTCATACCTAGGGTGTACTTGGTTTGGCCCTAGTGTGCATTTTTGTGCTGACAATGAAAATTGACAAATAATATCAACTATTATTTTGGCATACTTGGATTTCAATGTAGGATAATAATTTTAGATAAATGAGTATGATGTGTTTTATAAATTAATGGAAGATAAAAGTTGGAATATTCTTGATTACATTGGCCATTAACTACAAGTTTTTCTATGCATTTCATTGAGGCGCTTGTGTTAGAGCACAATTGTTCTTAGACCAAATCCTTGTAAAATCACTTTGAGAGTTGCCAACAACTCAAAATATCTGTTTAGAAATTACACAATGTCTTTTCCTGATAAGGTAGTTTCCAAATGTGCAAATCCATTGTCATGATTTTTAACCAAATTCAACATTTCATTATATTTCTTAGAGGAATATCAGTCACCATTTTCATCCCATTGGGTTGGCATTCCCTTCACCATGTCATCCTTAAAAAAGTTCTTAAAAAAATCGCCTCCCTCCTTACCTACATTATCATTTTGTCTACTTTATCCATGAGGGATTGCTTAGTGAGGATCTTGTTAGCCTCCATATGGTCATGTTTTTCAGACCTGGTTCACTTAGCTCTAATTGTGTCTTGGAGTTCAAGAATTTGATCACGGTTCTGATAATATCAGAATTATTCTTTAAATCCTTCTCAAAAAACTTCCACATGCATGAATACATTTGTAATCAACTCCATATCATCACTAGAGAAAAAAAAGAATCCCAATAGACAACAATACCTTCAAAAATAAAGTCCCAAATAATGCCCTTGGCATTTCTCAATGCTTCTTTTCCATTGGTTTCTTTGATGGATTGCTCCAATTGCTTCTGTAATTTATTCTTCTCTAGATTGGAGGTGTTAAGAAATTGTTCCCTTTTCTTGGATATATCTTCTATAATACCTCTATGTTCTTCTGACTTTTTCAATTTTTCCTATAGAGAGGACACTTGAATTTGGGTTATGGCTAACTCAACTCTTAGTTTAGTTTTTTTTGTTGTAGTTGTCTAAACTTATGGATGGGAAGTAGATGGTTGTGCTTGAGATACTTCTTTCTACTTATATTCTAGGTTATTTTACTTCTACTGTGTAGCCACGTGGACCTATAAAAAATTTTCCTTATGCTTCCAAGCCTCCATAGCGATCTTATGTTCTCTTACTTCACTTTGTAGCTTGAGGTTCTCTTCTTCCAAATTGGATTTTTTTTTGGAATTTTGACGTTCTTATCCTTTAGGAGCTTTAATATCTTCATAAGGGATAATATATATTGATCTTTATCTTTGATAATATTGATAATAGGGACGCCTTTAACTGAATTTGATGATAGTTGAATCACTTTTTGCTCCATCTCCCCTATCTTATTGAATCTACTATATTCTTAGTCTTCTATTGCTTGATTTGTCTATCTAGATTGGTGATGTTTTTTTGTGCCTTCTTGGCACTGGCAGTGGAAAATACCACATCTCTAACCAAGACTTCGATTGCTTGTCTACGAAGCACAACCAGATTCAAAGGGTTAGTGTATTTTAGAGCAACTTTGACATATGTCTCTTTGTAATCCATTGTTGACCTTGTCCTTGATGTTATTGGATCCAATAATGCTAAATTGAGTGTTTTTGCATTAAAATAAAAAGTTGTTAACAATTTTTTTTGACCCTCTCTTATTAGGGTAGGATTCATCTATTACTTATATCCTATTATTTAGGCCTTCCCTTTTTGCATCCACATATTTTGAAAATATGGCTGATTTCTATCCTATTGAAAATTCTCCTAGAATCCAAGCTATGTTTAGTTGTCAAATTGTCAAGGAATATGGCTCAAACTTGGCAGCCTCACTTGTATTCTCCTTAGGATAACTTGATGATGGTGTGTCTCTAAAAACCCACTTTGTGGTTGTTTCCAGGGCTAGACTTTGGCTTGATACTTCTTCATCTATCTACATGTCATATTATGTTTTCGATATGGATCTCTTATTATCCCTCTCTTCAACTACATGGGTTTTCAAAATAAATGATTTAGCCAATCTTTCTTCTATATGCTCCACATCAATTATGTCAAGAGCATGTTGATTTGATTAAATAATTTCCATATATGATGATTGTTTAATATACTCTAATTGGTTTCTTTGTTTAACTCACACTGGAAGTCCTCCATATAGTATAATTTGTTTAACCTACTCCCAAGAATCCAAGTTCGTAGTCTTCTCCATGACTCCCTTTGCTTGATGGACGTACTAAAAAATATTTTTTTCCTTCCTCTCCTTTGAAATAATATGATGAGGTTCATAGACCCAATCTTACCCATTCTTAAAGTCTAATTGAGCCATCATATATTTCACAATTTCTTGATATTCTCTATAATTTATCAAGAAGGGAACTACTTCTTGTGGAAATTTAAAAAGTGAGGTATTCTTAGATTGAAAAAAAAAGAAAAGTATGTGCCTTATATACTCGAGTAAAAACAATATTGGGGTGAGAAAAAATGCTATCAGATATGGATCCCCTTCAAAAACATGGAATCTAAGGACATTGTGATACTCATAAACAAACCAATCCCCATGCCTAAACTTTGGATAGAGTTGCATTAGTAATTTTGAGTTAGGGAAAATTCTAGGAGGAGTGGCATTATTGATCACATCATAGATGATAGACATAATTTATTTACACAAAAGGTGATCCCTTGATTATTTGGCTTCCTCCTAGGGACTTGGGTCCATTCATAAATTAGACAAGAATTACCTAATACTTTTGTAGGATAAATATTAAGGTGGTTGAAAAAGCCCTGATTTTGAAATATAATGAGGTACACCATGTATGATTGATATTTGAAACATATTGTATCATGGAAATCCACCAGTTGTTGATGCATTGAATATGATGGGAATTGACAATAGTGAAACACAGGGCATACGACACCCTTCCTAGATAGTAAAGTGACATAAAATCAAGGTGAATAGATTCAACATGTTCATCATTATCTTCCCCTAAGACCTAACGCATAATAGCAAGAGTACATATAACGAGCTCACTAAAAATGGAGGATTTGTAGGGAAATTGTTCTATAGGAAGGGGGGTTCCTTGAGATAAAAATTTGATAAGTATTTGATCCTTGTCCTCCCATGAAAGGTTATGTACTGATATGTGAGTAAATCATTAGTAAAAGGAAGAATTTGCTAGAACAAGGGGAAGTAAATCACTTTAGTAATGGATTATTTAGATATTGAACAGATGATACTGGCTCCACCTTATTCTAAGACCACTCTATTCTAGAAAACATAGTAGGATGAGAACTAGGTCACTAATTCAGGGAAATTATAGGCTTGAGGTATTGTTGCACAAACAAAGTTTGATTACTAGAGGTGAAATGTTTTTTGTACGGTCATAAAAATTATGTGGGAATCTTTTATAATATGGTACATGTAAGGAAAATATATCTTAGGGTCAAAAAATTGGTTGTCATGATCATCCAAAGGATTGTCAATGGGATTAGGGTTTCTAGGCGGTTTGGGTTCCTCAGTTTTAACGTGGATGGTCATTTTGTAACAAAAAATTAAAAAGGGGACAATTATAAAGTGACTAGGTGGAAATGATAGTACTTACCCAAGTGAAAAGGACCGACGGGTACAATAGGTGACTTTCTTATATGTAATGATGACCAGTATAGGATTTGGGTACTGAGGCAACGACAATCATTAATCAAATTTAAAGATATACTCTTAATTTCATGTTGAAGGTTATACATTCATTCAACTCTTCCTTTTATGATGAAAAATTGAAAAAATATTTGTACAAATAGGTGTATAATTCAAGAAGAAATATCCTAAATAAAATATTTCTCTTCAAATTATTTACAATGTTTAGCTGCTGACTGCCACATTGTTTGCTACCTCGTCATATGGCCCTAGCCACTTTTACACCTCTCACTCATCCCCGTAGCCTTGTTGTCACAACATTATCATGTGTGATTCTATGATGGTTTCAGATGGGTAAATGAGTGGTTCTGAGGTTTTTCATGGTGGTTTTGAAAACCACTTTTATGCCCCCAAAAACACTATAGAAAAAAACATTCTCCATTAGTGGTTTTGGTTTCAAGGGCACCAACTTGATTTATCCCTTGATTATTTTGAGCCCCTGGAGTCATCCTCAATCATTGATCTCTTGTGATGACCAATGATAAGATTTGGTCCTGACACATTCATTTGAATTAATGAACCCACTACTCATGGTCCCCAAGGTGCTTCCATACGTTGATATTGATTGAAAAAGGATAGTGGGACTGTGACCCCCATGTAATTCAAATTGTTAACGCTTGACCATTTCGTTCCTTTGAAATCATTTTGATCCATTTATCATATAACTGATTGATGGTCGAATTGGTTTCTTCTCCACCTCGGTGAGTGGCTTGATGTCCCTTTGGTCTTGTAATATGTGACAGAGAGCTAACCTTGGACCTCATGGTCCACTAATCCTATTGTCGCTTGGGATCATCAGGCTCTATTATTTGGATCCATGAGAAGGATCAGTTGATCCTTATTATATCCTACAAATATCAAGAATAATGAGGACAAGAAGTATCGTCTGAACCTTCTTGTGATCACTATTCTTATTATTTATATGATACAAGAAGGGTTACTTGTTCCTTCCTATATTATATAAATATAAAAAATTATGAACATAAGAAGGGTTAGCTTCTCCTTCCTATACTATATAATTATAAAGAATGTTTAACCTATCAAGGGTCGGTCGACCCGTCCCATGTTGTAGATATATCGATAACAGTAAACACAATAAGAATCACTTGAATCTCCCTATATTATAGAAATATCAAGAATATTTAACATAAGAAGGATTGACCGACCCTGCCCCATGCACGATAATCACATAACAACCCATGAGGGAAGAAAAACCACTCTTTATCTTTTTAATTAGTTCACATGGAAATGAGAGACTATCTTTATTTGATCTATATATTACATGTGAAACAACTTATGGGATCGACCACTAGACAAAGGATAAGTCAATACTCATGTGATATATTTCGTAATATCGATCAATATCGAATGACCTATCTTATGATCACTATTATTTTTATTTCTATGATACAATAAGGATTAATCGACCCTTGTTGTAATATAGAAACATCAACAATATTGAAAACATTAAGGATCAAATAACTCTTCTTGTAATAGAGAAATATCAATGATATTGAAAACAACAAGGGTCGATTGATCCTTGACTCTTCCTATTTTCAATTAGTTCCCATGGAAAGGATAGTCCATTATGTATTAGGTATATACATTTCAATTGAACCACCTAATGGGAACACTAGAGAACCTCATCCTTATGACATCCTATAAATATCAAGAATAACCAGGACATGAAGTATCGATCAAATCTTGTTGGGATCATTATTCATATTATTTATATGATATGAGAAGGGCTAGTTGTCCCTTATTTTATTATTACAATATTAATAATAGTGAAAACAAGAAAGGTCAGTCACCCCTTCCTATATTAAAGAAATATAAAAAACATTGAACCTATGAAGGGTCGGTCCCAACCCTTCCTGTATTGTAGATATATCGATAATAGTGAACATAAGAAGGATCGACCAACCCTTCCACTATTATAGAAATATAAAAATAATGAACACAAGAGTTGTTATTGATCAATCAATTGATTTTATAAAGGAGTGGTTGTTCCTTTTCCATCTACCATTCACATCAACATTTTCAACAATACATCTAATAGATAGAAACTAATTGATAACTATAAACAATGTATATAGATTCTTATATTAACCATAAAATATTTACTGTATTGCAAGTAAAATATGTCTATGTTCATGGCCCTTAATAAATTCAAAGAAATTTTGTTTCTTCATTTCTTAAAAGCTCACAACCTTGGTATATTCACTCATCCATGGTATGCAGATATGGATGAAACATATACTTTGCACTGAGATTTATATATCTTATGTTATGATGATAAAGAATTAGAAACTCGAGATGGAATATTGACATCTGCAGATGCCATTAATAAAAAATATTACATGCTCAAGATGAAGTTATTGATCCAAATACATGTTTCCTCCTACAAGTTGATCCTAAAGTTTCTAATTTTTGTCCATATCTAATGAAAAGTTTTCCATATGTGGGCCTAGTCTAGATAAGAAGCAAGGATGGGATTTTCCATTATATTATCACTATAAGTATTCTGGAATAAATACCGCCACATATTTGAAGAAATGATTATCTCGTATTGAAGAAAATAATGTTGTCATGGAATACCTTATTTGGATTGCATTACATGAGTATTACAAATAAGTTGACAAATGTCGATTATGAAAAAATTCTTCTGTATCTTTGAAGATATTTTCTCAACTATATCGAGAAAGATATCAACAAATATTCTTTCAAGGTAACCAAATCAATTTTGTCATGTCCCCAACCCTCTATTCGGCGGAGAGGATGCGACTAACATCTATCAACCCGAGAAATCTAAGACCCATGAACATATATATATATGCATTGAAATTAAAACATATACAGATGCATAAGTTATTAACATATAGCAGAAGCAAAATCATTCATTCAAGCATTCATCATGTTCATAGTAATTCATAAAACAATCATAGTTGCAGAGAATCAAATATAAGAGAATACTTATATTTGAAAGAATCTTGTCCTGCAACTAGCTATGTCCTTGCAATGTTCCACCCAACCATAGGCCAGTGTGCTCTTTAATATCTCAGCAACATTTCCACCCCCAAGCTGGGTATGATTTCGCCAAGGAATAAGGACCCCTAGAAGAGTTCACCCATAGCCAAGGATACAATAAAACTCAGTCAATCCAACACAATTGGGTTTATCAAACTTACACAGGAAGTGGTTTACACTTATCCTAATCCACATGAGACACAACCAAGCCAACAGATGGGTTTATCGGGCTACCAGCCTAGCCATCCTACCAATTGGGTTTATCAGGCTTCCAAGGAGGTAGAAAGGATGACTGCTAAGCTAGTGAGCTCAATCCAGAGCTATGAATTCCCACACCAGATCTAGCCTGACTTCTAAACATTTACACACCCAACACAAGGAACCTCAGGCCATGCATTCCCTTCCAGTATTATTTATTGTATGCAAAGAAAATCATCCCTCTAGATCAGTCTGTGAGGTGCCTTCACAAACTAAGTTTATCAAGAAAGTTTAGACTCAAATTCCATTCCCCAAATTAGTTCAGATGCCAAACGAGGATGCACACACAGTGATCTCAATCCTGGGATTATCAAACGTAAGAAGAAGCCAAGGAATTACACATGCACACAGTACTTTAAGAATTCCTGAACATTTCTAGTTCCAGACCGACTTCTGCAAAGTACCAAAATGAAAACATTTGCTGGTTATTCAAATCAAAGACACAAAATCGGATTTAGGTCATTCATGTTCAGGAAAATGACTAACATATTGGAGAAAACATGAAAAGAAACAAATCCACACAGGAAAACCCAAAATGTGAAGGATCTATATCACCAAATAGGAGAAAATCGTGAAGGGTTTAGACTCAGAGTGGTTTTACTTGCTGCGTGAATGAATATTGGGATCCAAAAATGTTACACACAGTCAAAATCATGAGGGGAAGGTGAAACGCCCATGAGTGAGGGAAAGGTAGTCGTTTTCGTGTTTTCTTACCCAAGAAAATTTAAAAAATGTTTTTNCCAATCCCCCCCCCCCTTATTCTTAGGAAAAATCATGCCCCCATCTCATTTGGTTGCGTTGACATAGCTGGTTGTAGGTTTTTAATTAAAAATTGCAAATTAAACATAATGTCCAGCTCTTTTAATGTTTAGCTAGCATAAAATACCATCGGCTCAACCTTAATTGTCGGAACATAAACACTAAATTAATGGTGGGGATTTTTCCTAGCTCCACACCATAATTATTTACATCATATTATTTAAATGCAAACAGGGTCAAAACCGGGGTGTTACAAAGTCATTCAAAAGAAATTTTTTGGAAATCCAATAAGAGATTAGATAGCTCAAAAGATAGTCAACAAGAACAAATCAAATATTTTTTATTAAATGAGAAAGTTCTTTCTATTGATATAACAAGATGTGTTCTAGTGCCTATACAAGTTTTTTCTATTGATATAACAATATGTTTTCTAGTTCCTCTACATTTTGGAATTTCATAATTTGATGACAAGGTCATGAAAAATATGGTTTTATCCCTTGTCACAAATTTTACAACAACAATGAGAGATGTTGCTGTATTTCCTTTCGATACTGTAACATGGAGCCCTATGTTCCTAGAACTGAAGACGAAATTGAATTACCGACATTGAACTTCTATCTATTGGATGGATACCATAACATATCAACACATAAAAGAATCATTGAAAATTAAAAATATAAAGTATTCCATTAAATACATCATCATTGAAAAGCTCATCTTTTACACAAAAATGTTCCTCGAAACATTATTACCAAATTATGCAATCAACAAATTTTCTCAAACAAGGAATTTGTTGATGCTCCTTTCATTGATCAAGTTATGAAAGAAATGGACAAATGGATATATATAAAAGGCCATGCTACTAAGGAAAGGGAAACATTTCCAATCAAGAGTAGTAAGCATACAATTTTTCTTCTTAATAGTCAAAGTCCACAAATTGCTAATGGTGTTCTATAATTATTAATCTCTCCTTACTAACTCTTCAATTTTATATCGTTGTAGCATTTCCAAAATGAATGTATGGATATATTTGAGTGATATTTGATGTTTCAACCAAGCACAATCTTATAGAAAACATGAGTCTTGTTTTGACAATTGATAGATTATGGAACAAATGGTGTATGTATTAGAAATTTACAAAAGTGGTTCATTCCCATGCTCACCCAAGAGAATTAAACAAGATGATTTCATTCATAATAAAATAAAGCATAATTGATATAATTGTTTTAGACCATTGTGTGATCTAGATGAAGAGGGATTCACCACTATGGCATACAATATAATTAAGGGATCAGTTTGGCTAACCACATTAGTTGACAAAAATGTTGGCATGGAGACATTGCTTCAATATTGCAAGCAGATCATGTTGAATTTTGGTTGAGATTTGATATTTAATTCTTTAAATGCAGAAATATTGAATACTTGAAATCAATGAAAAATTCAATAACATAAAAAACATTCAACCATAATACAGGATGCACCCTATGGAAAAAACTCGAAATAATGAGGATGAAAAACCCCAACAAATATTCTGAGTACAATTATGATAGATAAAAGAGAGTGTCTTTTACAATAGAAGATTGCTTTCGAAATATAAGAGGTCACAACACATTATCGATGTAAATATAGAGAAATAAATAAGAGAGATCAATCAGATGAACTTTCCAATGAGTCAAATACAATAAATAGCATGCCAAACTAGTTTCATGCAAGGAATAAAAAATCATTGCATGGGGAATTAGACTCCCATGCAAACTATAGTAAATTTGCTTCTTGGATAAGTGTTGTGCACCTTGGTTTATTCTATGATGCACAATCAATGCACTATGCATTTCTTCTTTTTCGTTAAATCATGCTTAACTGACTTCAGTGTGAACTCACCTTTTAAATGGACATAGGATCACTCAGTTACGATTCTAACTAAAGTGTCATCATGCAATAGTTAGAACTCAAGTGGCGTAACTTAAGTGTCATATTTTAGTTTAACTAAAGTGTTTTCATGCAAAACACTTGTTAACTAATTCATTTTTATTATCACTTTAGTTAACTAACCTTCACTGAACTCATGCTGATTGATTTACTGTAGTCATCACTGTGAGTTATAATTTAATTAACTAATGCATCCATTGTTGCTTTAACTGAAGCTTAACAATATTTAATTGAGACATAATTTTTTACATTAATCGAAGCTTTAAGTGAATCTTAATAATTTGAGTTCATCTTAGTCAACTCAGGTAGTATGACCAAGACTCCAAACAGGGAGCATAACCAGGACTAAAGGATTCCTACCCTGAACAGTAACTAGGGATGCTACCCAGGACATGTCTTACTTGGAGCTTAGTGAGAGCTAAGGTATGTGTTTAAGGGAAAACTAAGGGACAGACGCTACCAAAGCATATCCTACTTGGAAACATCACATGGACGCAAGAGCTTCTTTGCTTGAACTAAGGGAAGAGGTGAAGGGGACTAAGCTGATTCACTTACACTAATAAGTTCCTCTGAAGTCATCTCATGTGCAATTTGAATTTCTTGTTCTCTATGCATTTATATTTATCTCTGATCTTTTACTGCATGGTCAATATGTGCCAACTTTAATTATCTATTATATCAGATTATACTAAGAATATTTGCCATATTTTGTGATCATATATATTACTTCATACCAAATGATCATATGATAAATTAATTCACTCTAGATGTGTCCATTCTCTGAATGAGACCTAATAGAAATCAGTGACCATGGTTAGTAATACATCACACAATATCAATGCTTCAACATGAAAAGCATTTACCTCTATTACTATAGGTCCACCTCGTTGGTACCTACTATAACTGGATGTCTACATGATAATCTTGACTTGACACACAAGTCTGGAGCCTTGTCCAACAAGAATTTACAACATTATCACTTTTATAGATCAAAGAATTTACCTCAACACATGAGCAATAACCTTTATATGGAAGGATTAATCATTCTTGAGTCCAACCGAAGAATTCTACTCCAAGTACCTAAGTCCAACATAGGCTCCCTACCTCAACACATGAGGCCTAATCCTGGTTGCATAAGGTTGGTTTGGAGAATGAATCCTGATGTTATATATTTAACATTCCTTCTCAGCAAGAGAGTCAATCTCTGTCATACCAATCTTGTCTCGGAATTACCTGAACTACATCACTAACAAATTCTTTGTTAACACATATACCACTGCTCATCAGTATCAATTTATTGAAGTTTTACTACACTTTTTTGGACCATGTCTAGGATGAAGTGATACTTCATTTCAATTTGTTTTGACTTTCCCATGAAACATAGGTTTTTAGAGATATTGATGCAACATTCATTGTAATAGTGAATGACTATAGACTCAATACTTTGACCCATCCAGTAGATTCCCAAGCCACACTGCTTCTAGGTAGGTAGTACCAGAAAATCAATATATTTTGATTCTGTTAGTACTTGCTGAAAATGTACCTCGAAGGTACCTAAGAAAATGCTTGGTTGTAAGCATAAAATATAAAAAGTATACTCTGTATTAAATACATTAAGAGATAAATAAGCTACCTATTCATGATAGCACCTACTGGATTTGATCCAATATCTAACTCGTGTAGTTTCCTTAAACTAGAAAGCATGGATTTGTAATCCATCATATCAAACCTTTGTAATACATAAAATGTGTAATTTTCTTGCAAAAATAAAATCTCACCTTTCCTTTGTAAATCTTCACCATTTTTTTTGCTTGTTGACTTCTTGTTAAATTTGTGAACCATTGATCTACAGGAAAATGAGAGGAATTGAAAAGTAGAATTATGCAGTGGAATATCAAAGGCAATGTACACTGAACAAGACAAATTTGAGACAAATATGATAAGAATTGATTAGTTAATTACAACATTAATCTCTGTTCATTCCAACAGTAATACAGTTGTGTTACAATAAGAATAATTTGAATCATGTCGATAGATTCGAATCTACCAACTAAACCTGACTGACTGGCTAACTCAGTGTGTCTAAATCACTATAAGAGCTCACTAGTCTAACTCCATATGTATAAATCAGTTCTACAATCAGTTAACTGATGAGGTAGGTGGAAAAAGGTGCCACTCCCCATGCAGACATGCAAAACTGGAGCTAGACTAACTAAGAGTGATCTAATTGATTGTAACTGGAGGTTGACTTGGCATAACTGCCTACCTACCACAACTAACTAATAGAGGCTACTGATGGCACTCAAAGTGGCTCCTAGAATGTAGGGATTGGAATCAGTGGCACCAATGGAGCCATTTGCACCAATACCGTGGTGGAACCAAACTCTATCAAATGACTCCTAAGTTAAGAAATATGATCAATTAGACTAGATATGGACAAGGGATGATTAATTAATCTTAACACTCCCCCTTAATCCTAACTTGAACAACTTTGGGCCTTGGAAACATGGCCAAAAGTCACCCATACAATCTAATGAACAATAAAAATGGCTTACTAAGTAAAGGAAAATCAGGAAAACCTCATGGGAACCACCCCCCCGGCCCCAATAAGCGGGAATCAGGAAACAAGCTATACTACTTAATAGAAAAAATTTCTCTTTGAGCAAAAACTTGTGAAAAAATAGTTGCAATTTGCAACTCTATGGATAAACCATGCACAATCATGGTTCTTCTATGCATCAACATCCTAGGACTATGCATTTGAACCTTTCCATCTTCTTTCAATCTCTTGAATGTTTATCTTGTCTCTTCTTTCTGGGGGAGTAATGAAATGATCCATTCTGTTCTTCAGTGGGCCAAATTATGGATCATTCACTATCATCAAGTAGCATCTATGTGGAAGTTTTTTGCACCACTCTATAGGTAGTGAAGTTGTGTGAGAGAGTACAACATATTCATTCTGATACTAGGACCTCATTCTTCTTCTATCATCTAAATCCCCAGCATCATTCCTAGATACTTCAATGATCTGTTTAGCCCATTTAGGCTTCTGATTTGGAATAGGAGCTGGATCTGGATCCAGATCATCTTGCAGTACAATCTCAATATCAATATCATGCCGATCTTGTTCCTCATCTTCTGAAACTGAAATTTTAGACAACATATCATTATCTACAAATGGAGATGAAAGAGATTTTTTACCTTCCCTTTCGAATGGTTGTTGAGATTGTGATGCAGATGTGTATGGAAGAAAGAGTGAGAATTCATATTCCTTGGAGGCATGGCTTGAAACACCCTTCGATGTAATCTTCCCAATTGAGATATTTGAGATCTCCACTAAGTTAGTTTCATGTCCCTCCCTTGAAGGGACATCAAAAGTGTTGACCTTTCCTAACACCTAGGGGGTCAAAAGATGCATTAATTAATTAACCTACGGAAATTTATTAAATTTTTATTTAGAATGCATGTACTTGGTTTTATTTATTTTCATTATTAATTATTGTACAAATAAATATGTGGAATTAAGTTTCCATATTAGGAGGGCACCCTTGGGAAAGCCAACTTTCCTAGGAGGACAATTAGAAACTGACAAGGGACTGAAAAAAGCAAGCAGACAAGAAAGAAGGAAAGTACCAAAGCCAAGAAAAAGAATCCAGACACAAAGAAGGAAACTCTGGTCCAAAGGAGATTCATTTTCCATTTAGACGTTCAGTCAGAAAAGAAAAATTGCAAAAAAATTGTCATAAGGAAAAGCAGGAAACTATGGGCCAAAGGAGGGTGTAGTTTCCATTTAGAGGTTCAGTTACAAAAGAAGGCAGTGCAAAAAATTTGTCATAGGAAAAAGAAGACAAATCTATGCCTAAGGAGGGTGCATAATATATCTATTTTGTCTCATACATGCTATTTTCTCAAGGAGGGCGCACCATGTGGCTATTAGGGTTCAGCAAGTGGTAACTTGCTCAATAAGTGATTGACTTGCTCAACAAGTTACCTAGGGTCTATTTAAAGACAATTCGAGCTCCATTAGAAAGTTTTGGTTGATGATTATTTTGGTTTTGATGAAGGTAAGGATTCTTTACTAAGTTATGGTCCTCAGTCTCTTGGGATATGCGCCCCAAGTCCCTTTCCCCTTCTCTTCTCCTTCCCCTTTTCTATCTTATTACAAGTGAATTTGAGCTAAGTATGATCTCATCAAGTTAAGTTAAAATTTTGTATCTGATATCTACACATTCTGATGTATATATGATAGTAAGTTTTTGTCCCATAGAGATTTCATGTTAAAATTCTCAAGAGAAGAGATTTATGTGCCCATCTAGTGGGGTTTTTTATAGTTTAATGTAATAAGAATGAACTAATGTCCACGAAGGAAGTATTAGATGATATTATGTGTTAAAAAATTATATATTAGTCTCTTTAATACTTCATTATAAGTTCTAAATGGAATCTAGTTTGAAATTCATCAATTTATTCACACCCTTGCTAGTTGATTAGGAAAATTCTACTAGTTTTACATTTTTCTTCATTCTGGAAGTTGTATGCATCAAAATGTCATTCCTAAAGCTTTTTTAGGAATTTAAATCACTCCAACACCTATCCCATCCCTTATATAGTGATTTCATTGAGGTCGTACCATGTTTGTACATCCATCTTTGCACAATGTCTCCCCGGGCCAAAACTACTAGTTTTTCCCAAATTGTTCCAAATAACTCCAGATATGTTCCTTAATTTATGAAACCTAATTTGATGCTTATTACCTATATTATAACACCTTTTAACATTCCACAAACCCCTGGTTGAATGGATGTGAAATTTCTTCTTAGTTACATAGTTGGGTGACTCGGAAGTGTGGGAGTAGGCTTCAGCAGAGATGATTCTGAAACCTAAATGGTCCCTGATTTACATGTGCTGGGGAAGGTAATTTCTATGTCCTAAATTTTTCTTGGTATATTACTTAACTCTATGCCATATTACCCCAAATTTATCAATAATTCACATATTTTCCCTTGGATCCAAGTGGTTTAATTTACTGCACAACTCTAATTGCACACATTAATTAATAATCATTGTAGAGTTAGTATTCTGACATAAATATAAAATCAGGGATATTATAGTGGTATCATATCACTTTACTCCACCCCTTGTGTAAAGTAACCTCTTAGTGAAGAAATATTGCAAATCATTAATTCAAGTGGCAGCTATGAGGGTCCTACGAATGATCAAAGAAGACCTTGAGCAGTATGAAGGAGCAGACTATGAAGATCCCTCAGGAAGTACCTCGGGTATATTCAATAGGTATGATGTTGTTGACTTCTTTCTTCCATCATATGATGAAGTCATATGGCAGAAATATACAAGTGGTGTTGGTCAAATGTTCAGTAGAAAGGTCTCTAAGGAATCGTTCCAGTATTTCATGGAATATTGTTCTTTAAAAGAAGAGATAAGGGAGGTCTTATATTTTCAATATTACTGCTACCTAGAGATACATAAGTTATTCAAAGATCCATGCTGTAAGTCAATCATGGAAAATATTGTAGATATGGTGGATGAAGTGTGCAAGAAAGTGGAGACTAGTTGGTCGTCACCTGGAGCCAAAAGAGATAAAGAGGTGAAGCCTAAGCTATGGTAAGAAGAGTTCCAACTATATGTTGGTTCTAGAAAAGGTAAGAAAGAAGAGGATGAGGCCCTAAATCCATTCTTAATCAGTGAAAAGGACCATGATCCGCTTAGTTCTTCAAGTGGACAAAAAGAAGAAGAAATGATTGAGGTGGAGTGAAAGTCATTGCAAGGTGGTTCTATAGGAAAAGAGAGTAAAGATGAGTGCACTTCCAAATTCCTTGTGAGTGATCTCCATACCACTACTAAGGATGTTTTTTCATATGTTTTTGGAGAGACATATTTTCGATCATATCCAAAATAATATTACAAATCAGAGTTACAGCCACCTCTTGAGCCACATAAGGAAGAAGAAGACAAGGCCACACCAGTTGGGTGTGAACCAGAGAATTTGGTGGAGGAGCAGGACACCACAGTATCCTTACATGAAGAGGGTAATATGAAGAACATGTATAATAAAGGTTGTTATTTTTTAAGCATCCATTTTTAATTACAGCTTCCTGATCCATGGGAGGATAAAAATACTTCACTTGCATATGAGGGCTAAAAAATGAAGGCCAACTGTGAGGGAGATGAATTCACTTCTAGTATTTCTTTTGATGATCACAAAATCATTACAAAGTAGGTTGATTTTTTCAATGGTGATAAGAAATATTTTTGATAATATCCAAAATAAGAACATATATCCTATCTAAAATCATCATTTGAACTTCCTAAGGAATTGGAAAACAAGGGCCCACCAACTGGGTGTGAACTAGAAAATTTGAAAGAGAAAAATCTGATGCAAAGGGATGAACATAGTTTATATTTTTGTACTCTCTTGCATCATGATGAAGATGAAATGCTAAGGAATGAGGTTCTTTATTATTATTGTGAATATCGCATGTCATTCCAACCTTCAGAGATACCCTCCACTTCACATCATGGAAGTGATTTTGCAGAAAAATCAAAGGCTTACTTGTATGTTGAGAATGAGATTCGTGTTGTGGATCCATGCCACAAGAAAAATGGTCTTATATGTCAGATATTAGAAGAATAAACCTTGGTGGAGGATATTCTTTGTAATCCACATCATTTGAGTGGATCACTAAAGGAGGAAAGAGATAATCTTATGGCATCCATGAACAACCTTGTTGACATCAATGCCTTGGTGGAAAGATGTTGTTGGAAAGCTTCTGGAGGAGAGATGGAAGGAGAATCCTTTCTGGAAGAGTGCATAGCACTTAAAGAAGGAATTGAAGAGATTAAGGAGAGATATATGAACTTACTATATGACATAGATTATCTCCTCATGGTGGCTGAAATGTACCATTGAACATTCAAGAAGGAAACAAAAGAGTCTGAAAGGCTCCATAGTAAATGGAAGGCTACGTATGAATCCTTGAAGAGAACCCAAGAAGACCTTCAAGAGGCAAGGTTGCAGAATGATCAACTTCAAAGGGATTTGAATGTACCACATGCCCCATATTTCATGGAAAAGAATCATGTGCACATGGTAGGAACTACTTTGGATCTGCTAAAGGGACCTCATGTGGAGTACAATCATGAGGAAGGAGAAGATTTGCATATGCTTGAGAAAATCTGCGAGCAAGAAAATATTAGCCAAGAACTTGTTGCAATTGAGAGGAAGGATTGTTTTTTCTTCTCTATCAGAATGATGTCTGATCACATTCCATATGGATCAGTAGATAAAATTCCTTATCCATCTATTTATTTGGTGGATAGAGATACCTTTGGAATGAAGACCTTGGGAGGTGAAGCATTTTATTTCTGCAATAATTTTTTTCTTGGGACTGTCATTGTCTTGACATATGAACATAAAAAAAAATTATTTTGCAGCCATTAGATACCCCCCATACACATCCACATGAGGTGCATTCTAATTTGCATATGCTTGAGGATCTTGAGGTCGAACAAGATGAAGAGCAAGCACTTGCATGGCTCCTAAGAGATTATGAGTTTCCTCTAGGAAAGTGTTGTACAATTTTGGAGGAGGCACATGATCACACTGTCACTGAGCCAACCCATGGAGGAATTGTTGCATCCATTATATTGATGGATGAGTGTTGAAGGGAGTTGGTTCACAATTATTCACCCCACACTTCTATTTCAGCCACATCATGTGGGGATGAAAACTGGGAAAAAAGGTTTTTCTATTGATACCACATGAGGAGAATGGTACTCCCACTCTTCTAGTTGAGGGATTGATGATCAAGGTATGTGGTTTGACAAGTGCATCAATGGTAGTTTAATTATTCCCACTTGAATCATTCAACATGCAAGTCTGTTTGTCCATTAATTGGGTGGCTAGACACATGATTGAGATGTGTACTTTGGAGGGTAAATATCTTGCTTGCATCAATGGAGAGACATTGGAAACATTAGAAAAACTGTATGAGCAGTGGCATGAGCATGTATGGATTCTATATGATGTTCTCAATATACATGGTAACCACCTGTGTTTTCATAGCAACAGTGATGTGAGGTCTAGTGTTATCTTTCACATAGGTTTTCATACTTTAAAGAGGCTCAAGATAATGTGGTCCCACACTAAGAAGTTCCATATTAGATGTGAGAGTCTCAAATATATTCATTTTTTCATGGGGAGTAATCAATTGTCAGTGTGGTGGTGTGATTTTCACATCCTCATGCTCATCCTCTACGATGATAAAAAAAAAATTGTTGTCACTGATGATTAGAAGGAGGAATATAAAACCATGGGATCTTGGCATTCTTGGGAATGACATATTTCCAAAGGGGGAAGAAACATTTGTATCCTTACAAAGGAGGCAGTGGGATCAAGGAATTCTACTCAATTACCTTAATTGCGTTGACAATTTTGTTAAAAAGAGTGTGTTGTTCAGGATAAAGCACCCTTGTAACCTAAAGAGAAAACTTCTTCCTTATCTTTCCTGTTAAATTTTAACAAGTCTAGGAAAGTCAACTCAGGTCTCTCTTCATTTTTGACAAGCTTGAAGAGAAGTGGCAATAATGCTTTATAATGTCACTTATTCGTGGATTTTACGAGCCCAAAATAATACATGCTCGCTTGGTGTTTTCATGTTTCGAGAATCTGAGAAATCCAAAGAAGACTCCAAGGGGGGTCCTTTTTCGTCCAATTTAGTCTCCTGAAACCAAAAAAGTATAAAACATATCTAAAAAGAACTCTCTTAACTTTCGAAGAAGAAAAGGTGAACCTTTTTTGTACTTAGTCAGGGAGGTCCGAAAAAGGTTAAATTACAATATACCCAATGCTCCTTCAAGAGCATATTATAGCTTGAGTTTTACGAGTCTGAAGGAAAGCAATATCACTCAGAAAGATCCATTTGAGTATGAGGAATGGGACTTACAATAGTAAACTCGATGTTTTGTTCTTGTTATTTAACGAGCATGAAAAAGACATAAAGTACACTCGGAATATTTTTCATGTTTAGGTCCAGAGCACGAAAAAGAGAAAACTAAGCTCATACCAAGTGGTCCTTTTCCGTAAGTTTAGTCCCTCAGGTTCGGAAAAATGATAAACCTATGCCTAAGAATACTCTTCTCAATTCCATTGAAAAGAGAGTGATCATTTCTCGTATTATTCCACATGGTCTGAGAAAGAGATAACCTACCACCAATGTGGATGCCCATTCACATATTCTTAATGAGCCTGAATGAACAAGTTTACTCGGTAGTAAAGTCTATTTTGAGGAGTTATACCTGGGCCTAAAGAAACTCCATAATGGTGGGGAGCCTTATAAAGGGATAGCTTGTAAAAAGAGACCAAAATGAGGCTCAATTTGGCATGAAAATAGCTAAGAAGGCTCCCCTAAACCTACAACAAATGTGAAATGAGTACCAAAAGACAATAAATGTGTTCTAAGCTAGGATACTCATGTTAGCAAAGCCCTATCCATGGAAGAACAATGATATAGACAACGTACTAATGGTTGGAATACCATAGTCTATGGTCAAAGTAGTAATCCTAGGGTTAAAGCGATTAAGTATAAATGAAAAAATGCATATAAATTATCAAAATCCTACCCTATATGAGTGAAAAACGACTTTTAATAACCTTGGACCTGTTTCATTAGGCAAAAATGACATGGAATTAATTTCAAACTGCTAGAATATTTTCAAATATGCAAGTGCCAAGTAAATCAACTCTCCATGCTCTTTCATTTCATCCAAGCAAATTTTAAATTTTATGAAAATTTTGATCTTTTAAGCCAATTTAAAGACGGTCGCGTTGTATACACGGGTATGCAACATAGACAGTTGCGTACACGTGTTTTATACATGGCAGCTTGCTCGAAATAAACTCAAGTATGATACGTGACATGTCCAAAGCACAGTCGCGTATACTGCGCGACATAGAAAAAAGCTATTTAGGGCCAAAATCAAAAATGTTTTGAATGAATTTAATGTTTGAAAATGACATTATTGACATGCTGAAACATGGTGTTGGAGTGGAGGGAGAGGGAGCATGAAGACATGGACCAAGATGATCTTCAAAGTGCCCCCATGGTGCATGCATTGCGGAAAAATGGGTTGCTTAAATTCTTTTGTACCTCACGTATGTGATCCAATGTCCGCATACTGGAGGTTTTGATAAAATACCGGGATCATGATCAAGGTGCATTTGACCTACAAGGTGAGATTCTAGAGATTACACTGGAAAAAATCTATTTCATATCTAGTTTGTCAAGACGGGGAGCTCCTAACAACTTGGAAGGTACTGGTAGGGGCGGTGACCTTCTAAGTGTTTATAACTACATTGACACCTACTATGTGCCTGGTACTCAGAAAAGGGGTACTTGCATCCCTACTGTTCATATTCGCAGTGTTTCATTACAAGTGTTGGTAAGCACAATAGTGAGGGTTGCAGGATCATCATCACTTCATCTTGCAACTCGAAACCAAATGAAAATTATGGTGGAATGTCTACAAGGAGCCTTATTTGACTAGTGCTCGGGAGTAATCTTGATAATGAAGAAGAAACTCTCTGACTGCAAGAGAGGACGACGCAAAAACTTTTGTTATTCTAGCATATTGGTGGCCTATTTCTTTGAGAGAGTGCCTGGTATCAGTCCCGTAGTACCTCTACCAGTTTCCTCTCCCCGTCATCCTAGACTGAGTAAGTGGGAAGAAATATTCCTTTGCTAGGACGACAGTTGATCGGTTCGGAGTGTGTACAATGATGACTTCTACATATGGTGGGAGCGACATCTACCAGCACTGGAGTAGTTTCCATATGCTGGGTTGGATTTCCGAGGTGACATTGACCTTGTCCTCCCTCGTGGAGGAGCATGGGGAGCATCAGGTATTTTGGTTTTTCAAGTTTTTAAATTTTTATGAATTTTAGTCATAAAGATATATACGTATGTATAATAGTTTTAATCCTTTAAATGTTTAAAAATGCAGATATTGGACTAGTCTGCCCTATTGGGCATCCTTGTATGTATGTGTGACTAGTGGCAAGAGAGGATCATGGTTTAATTAGGGTTATTGAGGGGAAGTTGGGCAGGCTTACCCAAAGAGTACCTACTTTACATATTGAGCAGATCCTTGTTGTTATGCAGGAGCTAGTGGTTGTTATCCCATCTATCTAGATACTCCTTATGAGAAGAGTAGCCAGAGCAGTGCTTGTTTACATAAAGGCTGTTGAGGTTGCTACAGCTGAACAAGATGAAGAAACCCAACAGCAGTATGACCAGGATGATCAGGGTGGACAAGGTGGTTAGAATGACCAAGGTGGTCAAGCTTAGACCTAGGAGCATTTTATGGATTACGATCCANTATATATATATATATATATATATATATATATATTGTCGGTTTATTTACATGTGTAATTCAATGTGTCTATTGTAAATTTTTATAAAATATGTGTTAAATGCCAATCCAAGATATAATTCGCATATGCATCAGTTAATGAATTTTGATTTCTTGGAATATGATTAAATCTAATAAAATTAAAATTTCTTTCCAATAACCTAACTTGCATAAACTAACATAGTAGAATAGGGTTTCGCACCTGATAAGCTCGATTGAGCTGGAAAACTACTAGTTGAGAGTCAAGCCTGACTTCCAGCTGGGTAATGCCTCATGACAAGGCATCCCATAAAAGCTCAATGAAGGCCCTGTACTCGGCCACATTATTGGTAGCAGGACCTAGGTAAGCGCCTCCAAAGGAAACTATTTGTCCTAAGGGTGAGTAAATAACTCATGTGGCTGAAGCCAAGTTACAAGTGTGGCAACTAGTGCCATCTAAAAAACCTACGAACCACTCAAAAAGCATCTGTAAAAACCAACAGATGATATAAGAACAAAAACTGACAAACTATTGTACATAAAGTTACATACAATAAAAATACAAGAAAAGTGCTCAGCTTAAGCATAGTACTTTTTCAAGTAGAAACCATTTCTAGGCTCAGGCAGCTTATTTCCCTCGAAATTAGTTAATTCATATGCACCTTTCTTGAAAAATTTTGACAGGACATAAGGTCCTAACCACATAGACCTAAATTTCCCTACCCCCAAGGTTTTTTTGTCCTAATTCCAAAGCAAGACAAGCTCCCCTTCAGAAAAAATCCTAGGTTTGAACAATTTATCGTACTAATTTTTTACCCTATTTTTATGAGCCTCATTTTTTGTCAGCACATCCCTATGTTGTTCATCTAGATGTTGCAAGTGTAACAAACTTTCTTCCAGCTCAGTCGTATCAGGTAGCACATGAATAGAAATTTTTAAAGATGGGATTTCACATTCAACCGGGGTTACTGCTTCCACCCCGTGAACGAGTTGGAAAGGAGAAAACCCTGTGGCAGTTTTCACATTGGTTCGATAAGCCTAAAGTGTAGGATATAGCATGATGTGCCAATTTGACCGGGCTGCATTAATAGTACGCTTGAGAATAGTATTCAAGGCCTTATTTACTGCCTCGACTTGACCATTCACTTGCGGGTATAAAGAAGACAAATGTTCTTATTTAAACCATAGCATAGTGGTCAATTCAGTCATCATGTTGTTTTGGAAGTGACCGCCATGGTCAATGAAAATCTCTTTAGTAATACAGAAGCGTGTAATAATTTGGTTGAAAATGAAAAAAGTTGTAGTTTCCCCATCAGCTTTATAAGTGGGCATTGCCTCTGCCCATTTTGTGAAGTAATCTACAATGACAATGATGTATTTGTGCCCCCCAACCAAAACTAGGTTGCACGTTACGTAATCTATCCCCCACTTAGTGAAGGGGCCCACTGAGATGAGGGGAAATAACGGAGCAGGATGTGACCACATCTTTCTGGTGTAAAGCTGACACGGATGACAACGCTTCACAGCTTCCACACAATCTTTAAAGATCATGGGCCAGAAATAGCCAGCACGTAAGATCTTACGGGCCTTTGATAACCCAGATAAATGACCCCCACATGCTTCTCTATGGGCATCATTTAGGACAATCTCTGCCTCTTTGTGTGTAAAACATCGACGCAAAACAGATTCTACCCCTCTACGATATAAAGTATTTCCAATAATGAGGTAGTTTTTTTGCATGTAAGCGTAATTTGCGTCATTATTCCTACGAAAAGGTTGCAGGGCACTTCAGATTCTGGAGATAGACAAGTATATCTTTGTACCAAGGGTTAGAGGTGGAAATAAAAAAGATGTGCTCATATGGAAATGAGTCTTCTTCAATGGCTACATATTCCTCAATCGAAAATTCTGCAATGACCTCCACGAAAACTAAGGATTTGGCGGATTTGGCAGATTGGAAGTCTAAGTCAAACTCCTGGAGAATGGCTATCCATTTGTTGAATTTGCTTCCAACTATCCATAAGGAAAAAACATACTAGAAAGGATTAACATCTGCCACTACTTTGGTAGTCCTCAGTAAGATGTAGTGACGCAACCTCTGAACATCATACACAGCTGCTAATGCCAACTTTTCGATGTGGAAATACCTAAGTTTAGGGCCAACTAAAGCACGTCTAATATAGTAGATGACATGCTCTTACAGCTTATCATCCTCCTGGACTAGTACTACGCCTATGGTCGACTCGGATGCGGCCATATACAATATAAAATCACGAGAGTAATTTGGCAAACACAATAATGGTGCCGACAACAAAGCTTTCTTTAAGGCCTCAAACGAAAGTTGTGTGGTTTCATCTCATACAAATGGGGTGTCCTGCTTCAACAGGCGCATGAAAACTTTAGTGATCTTGGCATAATTCACGATAAAATGTCGAAGGAAGTTGGACTTCCCTTGCAAGCTTTGAAGCTGCCTGATGGAATGAGGAGGAGGCAAATTTACTATGGCCTCAACATTCAAAGGATCCACTTGAATACCTTTGTTAGAAACAATGAACCCGAGTAGTCTACCTGACTCCACACAGAAAATGCACTTGTGGGGATTCAAGCCAATTTTGTAGTATCTACATCGTTCGAATATTAAATGCAAGTGATCTGGATGATCGATCCTCTTACGAGAATGTGTTGGTAGATCATCAAGGTAGGGTTCGACAATAGACTTAATGTCATGAAAGGCAAAATTCATTGCCCACTGAAAGGTAGCCCCTGCATTTTTCAATCCAAAAGGAATTTTCTTGTATGCAAATGTACCCCAAGGACAAATGAAAGGTGCTTTATGTTGGTCTTTCAATTTAACTTGAATCTGATTTTACCCAGAGAAACCATCCATAAATCAAAAGACTTCACTCCCTACACAAGCATCAATGATTTGATCTATGAATGGTGTGGGGTATTTATCCTTAGGACAGGCTTTGTTTAAATTATGAAAGTCAGTACAAACGTGTATCACCCCTTTCTTTTTTTTGATAGGAACAGGGTTGGATACCCATTTCGTCAAAGCTATCGGGTAAATGAAACTGACTTTTAGCAATTTTTCAACTTCATCCTTAACAGCTGTCACTTTATGCGGATTGATAGGTCTAAGTTTTTTTCAAACTAGTTTGGCATCAGTATAGGTTCATATTTCAAGTTCCAATATAGATGGATCTATGCCTGGAATCTCCTCATATGACCAGGAAAACACATCATGGAATTCCTTAAACAAGGATATATAGATAGCAATCTCCTCCGGAGAGCAGTTTGCACCGATATGTACATTTTCCACAATGGTTGGGTTTGTAGAGATGTTTATAGGAATAGTAACGAAAATGTTTTCCATATTCCCCTCAGCAAATATTCCCTCCCTGTGTAAGGGGTTAATCGATGTATCAACATCACTTGCCAGTCCCATATGGAACTCTTGATTTTCAATCCTGCTTAACTCTAGAAGAAAATAGGATCGATGGTGAAGATCTTCGTAGATCTTATCTCGTCCACACATGGCTTCTAGAATGGCTTTGTCAAATGGAAAAACCATATCTAAGCAATCTTCAGTATGCAAATAGTTCTCTACTCGAGTAGGCAGATAGGCTTATTCCAGCTCCTCTGAGACTATGACTAGAGGGACCAGAAAGGAATCAACAGTGGTATGAATGATAGCTTGATAAGCTATTTCCACTGCAGATAAGGACACTTCAGGTTCAAGATGGGAAGGAAGAATCCAAGGGTCTGTTCTATCAACAACCATTGCAATAGACTTCCCTACACTAGTATAACCTAAGTAATTAATCAGAGCTAGAAAATCAAATGTGCCCATCAATGATGCATACATTCCATCCCCTAAGCTCTCTAAAGTAGGTTTAACCTAATCAACTAATGGCACGATGGATTCATTAGTTTCCATGCGTCCCTTTCAAGTAAAACTAAGTTGGTCTAAAATAACCAACTTCCCTTCATGCGGAAACAGTACTACCTGAAGAGCGGTCGATGCAATAGCGAACATGGCATCAATCCAACTTCTCCCCAGGAGCAAGTTATAATACAAGGGTGCATCAATCACCTCTACCTCAATAGACACTGCCTTCCCTGCCAACTTTATTTTGAAAGCTGGTAGGATACCATGTGGATGAAATGACATTCCATCGAAAGCAGTAAGTAGGGTGTTCGATGGAACTAGCTCTAGACATCCAAGAGCCTTCCAGCAAGACAAGGACATGACACATGTGGAAGTGCCCTCATCGACAACTGCCCTTCCGATGGTTTTTCCTCCATGGATGACATCTATCGATAAGGCCACATGATAGGGTAAGCGAATTTTGATGTCAAACAAATTAAACTTCGCCATGAGGCTTGATGAATCCATACTACCTAATGCTGCTAAGAGTGCATCTCATTGGGCAGGACAACTTTGTAACACCTCTAAAGCTGACATCACACAAGGAGTTTGGGCTAAATCTTCAACTACAAAGTAATTGGCTGCAGCCCTAGTGTTAGGATTGTGCAATTTTTTCTTAAAGACACCTTTTGGTATCTTGGGCATAGTTTTGGCAGGTTTTTCAATTGTGTGAGGGTTAGAAGTTTCACCTATAGACTTACCCTTCTTTGGAGCCTCTGTCTCATAGTTCTTGTTCCTAGTCTAGAGTAATGTCTGGGATCAAACCATGTTGATATAATTTGGGTCAGGGGAATTTGGGGTCCCCCCTACTACATTTGAAGCTGAAGCTAAATTATGTCCTTGAGGGAAAGGATCTTTCAAGGCAGCCGGTTGTTGTCTTTTAACCAGTTTCTGAGCTTGGTCCATAAGGGGACATTGATGGGTCAGGTGATCTTCCTGGCACAACTTACATGGAAATTTCACCTTATTTTTCTCTTTTTTCCCCCATCATCATTGTTTGTGGGTTTTGTCTTGTTTTGGTTTCCCTCACCTTTCTTCCCCTTTTTCTTTTTCCCACCGGGTAGCTGGTTTCCCTTTTGGGAGGATTGTGAAAAAAAATTTGCATTCTGGGGTGAGGGGGCAGCCTTTGTTGCCTCCACTATAGAGTGTTTGGTGGACAACTCATGGAGTTGTTTAGCCAAAGACTCCATTGTGGGAGATTTCACTGAACCAACCACACCATCGGCATGGGGTCTAGGCTTAGGTTTTTTGACACTATGGGTTGGTCTCGGTGTATCGGGGATGATTTCAAATAGAATACCAAACTGAGAATATATGAAATCTAACTGTTGGCCCTTGAGGATAGCCTCTTCCTCATTAGTTATTCCCGAAGTGGATACATCCTTAGATATATACGATAATAAGGACTTAAGGAACCATTCTAACAAAAACTGGGGAGGGATAGTAGCCTTAATGAGCCTGTTCCACCTTCGCCACTCTTGGATGTGATCCGAAATGTGAGTGGATTTGTCCTGCCAAAAAGTGGACAATAAGTCTGCCCCGACATCATATCGGATAGGAAACTGAAAATGGTTAAGGAACACATCAGCTAAGTCCCAAAAACTATAGAACATAGTAGAGGGTATTTCAATGTACCACTTTGCTGCGGCACTAGTTAGAGTTCTCTGGAACAATATCAACCGAACGGTGTCATCATTTAGTGAGTTGGAAGAGCACCACAAGTGAAAGGTGTCGATATGAGCCCCTGGGTCTTCACCAACTTTGCCTTCAAATTTTGGAATATCCGAGGGCAGTTTGGTAGGGACAAGTGGCCAAGTGGCATCATGTTTCATCAAGTCAATCATTAACTTGGCCAAGTCTAGCAAGTTCAAATTTGCCAGGAAAGGAAGTTTGGGTCTGACCGGAGCCTGAAAAGTATGAGCTTGGGAAGTAGAAGGACTTTCCCCTTGATTCCCAAAAGTAAAGGTAAGGTTTACCCCAACTACCGGTTGTGAGGTAGTCGAACCACTTTGGAAAGGATTCCACCCATAAGCCAGTGTATTGTTCATATGTGGTGCAATGTATGTGGTTTGAGCTGCTCTAGATGAAACTGGAGTTTGGAAAACAGGAGCAGGTATCCCTCTGGTAAAAGAGAGAAAGGAGATCTCATGAAAGGAGCCGAAACCGACGTTTGAAAACCTTGACCATAAGGGTTAGTGTTTCCAAACTTCACCCCTACATATGCAAGTGTGGGACCTACATATGGAGTGGATGGGGGAATGTGCCCCCCATTCCAAGGAAAACCCTAGACAAATGAAGAGGATCCAACATGACCACTCTAAGCAGTATGTGCAAAAAAAGGTGACGTGGAAGGTACACTAGGCATACTAGTGACCACCCCACCAGAAGAGCCTACTACATTTTTGGAAGCCAGTGGTTGAACCACCCGACTAGCTAGAGTTAAAGGAGTAGCAAGTATGTTCGTTCTAGGAGCACCAACCAGGGGAGGCGGTAATCCTTCAGCTGGAATAGCTGGGATGGGGGTAGATGCACTTTCTCCTGCACTAGCCATGAGTCTTCCCACAGGAACACCAATCACAGGTGAATTGAAAGGACGAACTTGGACGATCACAGGATCGTTTAGGTCATTAAGAGGTGAATTAAAATTTCTTTCAAAATCATCAGCTTGCAAGTCTTCTATCTCTATTATGGTTGTATCAACCTAGTTTGTCCTAAGTACTGGTTCACCCAGAACTTCACTAATTCCTACTGGTTCAAAAGAACCGTATGTGTCTAATATCCACCTTTGAGGGGGAGATGGAGGCTCCATTGTAGTGAGAGGAGGAAGGTTTTACAACCTTCTTGAACTTATGAGAGGTTGGTCCTCCACGATTGAAAATTTGACTCTTCATACCCTAAGGTCGGCTAAACACAAACAAACCACAGAGCAATCACTACCAAAAATTCCTAAAATCACAACAAACACAAGGGTATAAGATATGCTTTCCAGAAGAAAGTTAAGAGGCGGTTACTTGGTGTCCTTGAAGATGTTCTTAGGCACAAGCAGAGGAATCACCCACCAACCTTCCACACTTTCCACAAGGGTTACCTTCCAATCTCACCCAAGGTCAACCAAAAATAGCCTTTCAGTGTACCCATGGATAAACCCTAGATGTCAAAAGAAGGTAAAGGCTACCATAACTACACTGACAGACTGGGAGGATAGTCGCAAGCCTGGTTCGTACGCATGGGCAGGGTAGAAAATCCCGAAACTCTATCTAAGATAGAATCCCCAGATGCACAAAAACCTTGGTCTATGTTTTGACAAGGAATCAGAGGGTTATCTCCTCAGTCCAAGCCTCCATGCATCGTCGTGCTTAACTCCCATTTGAGAGAATCTTCCTAGATACAATCAATATAGAAGAGGATTTACTTAATGATTGGCCAACTACGTCTGAATTTAAACACTTGTGGAGAGTTAAACCCCTATACCACAAGTCTAGCTTAAGCTAGTTGGTGTATGAGCCTATAAAATAAAACTTACTAATAATTTTTTAAATTATGTTGTTCATTTTAAGGGTTGTTCTTAGTCAGAAGGAAAATGGCGTGAAAGACCGATGTTATAGACTCGATAAGAAAAGTAAAATGATGTATAAACCAAAATTATTTTCTTTTTGTAAATGTAAGCTAATGAAATTGAAACTAAGTATCGGAAAACTAAGACTTTTTATAATTTTTGAAATTTTATTTGAAAATACTAAAAAGAAAACTACTAAGTGCAACTATATGCAAAAGCATAAAAAAATTTCTTTAACTTTTTTCAAATTCTTCAAAAACTACAATGCATCTAAATGCAAATTTTTGAGTAAGTTTGAATTATCACAACATATGAAAAGAAAAATTAAGTATAGAGGACCTACAATAACCAAATTCAAACCGAACAGGAAGAAAACTTGGTGAAAAACCTGACTTGAAAAAAACTAGTGAATAAAATCCACTAGATTTACTAAAGAACAAGTGGCTAACTGACACTACACAAAGCAGTACAGAGAATAAGGTATCTAAAGCCATGACCACTGACTCAAACACACACCGCTGAACTCAAATACCAAGCAAGAGGGCCAACTTCAAGTCACTGGATGAAAGAAGATTCAAACAAATCAAACTCAAAGGATTAACAAGAAGAAAGTATGGCATACAGGACTTTGGACTTACATAATTATGCCAACAATAGAAGACCCCTAAGCAGACAAAAAATCAGCCAAGACATGGACAAGCAAACCCTACCAAATTTTTTATGCTGCTACAGGATATGCGTGACTGTCTTATAGAGCAAATCGCATACCATACGCAACTGTCTTATAAAGTAACACGCGTATACAAGTTTCTATATGCAACTGTGTATAACAGCAACCCGCGTATACAACAAAAAAAATTCAAAGAAAAAATAGAAAAAGGTCTCTAGACATACTATACTACAAATCAATGGCAAGATAAAGGAACCACACTCATAATCAAAGTAAATATTGATCAACAACGTACAGGATGAACCCACAGCAGGCTGGGCTCCCCAGCGGAGTCACCAGTTCCATTGTTTAGGATAAAGCACCCTTGTAACCTAGGTTCTGGGGTACCAACTTACTACTAACTTGCATACAATCAACTTTTACAGGGAATGGAAAGAGAATAAGAAGTAAATAGTTACTTACCCGATTAGTGATTGTTGATCCAAGCTTGATCTTCTCTCACTCCACTTCTCTCCAAAGCTTCTAGGGATGCATTTCTCCACCTGTAAAGAGAAAATCCTTCAAGTAATATCTCATGAATAAATATATTATAGGTTAGATGAAAATAATATAGATAACATAATCAAACATATTCATTAAACCAATATACATGAAATAAACTCAATACAAGATTGGAAGAAGAATTCTCTTTATTAATAAGCGGTGAATAAGATAAGAGCACAACCCACCTTCTGACACAAGGACTCCTCTGCAACCAAAGGACTCCGATTTCTGCTGCTCCAAGACTCTGAAGGTATACCACCAACATAACTTTTCTCTCCAAAATTGATTGATTATCCCCCACCCCAAGGCCTCTATTTATACTTTGGGAAATAGAGTGGTTTCGAAGGTTGGGATGGTTCAGATGGTTGGAATAGTTATGGATTAGGCCCCAACTAATCTCATCTAATCTTGATTTATATTTTTTAATGTCGAATTAAGTTATATGCAGGTATTAATATATGAAACTCGTGTATTATAGCGAGTTTCTCAAAGGGAACTCACGTATGCAAGTATACGCAGGTTGCAATACAAATACTTACGTATGATGTGCGAGTTGCAATGCATATAGTCGTGTATACAACCCAAAACTCATAATAAAAATATACAAGGAATTTTGAGGATAATGCATCAAAGTTCGTGCCCACATATAAAGTTCTGGCCACTCCAATCCAAATTTGTCCTTTTGTGTACCAACATGAGGAATTTCAGTACTCGGACAGAGAAGTGCCATTTTGGGTCATCTTTGTGGCGTGCTCAATGTTCAAGGATTTATTCATGTTTCTACTTATTATCCTGATTCCATCATTATCCTATTTGATATCACTTGTGTCTACCTTCCTTTATCCAGTTCCTAGTCACTCTTGTGATCCATTGGAGGACCTATTGCCTTCCTCATCATAGCACGGTTTCTCATCAGTATTTACTAAAGATGAAGACCTAGAGTTTTGACGATGGTACCATAGGATTCACTTTCATCATTGGTGAATTCTTTTGCTTAAGTTGTCAATTATCACCTATTGAATCATTTCCATGTTCGAATTCGACACATCTATTCACATGGCCTGGATTGTACTGCTCCCTTTGGATTTTGATGAAGACCTTAGGTTCACATCTATAACCTAACTTGCACAAGATTGTGTTTTGTTCACTTACATAGCTTCCATATTTTTTAAAACTCAACATTATTGTATATTGTGGCTTCAATCCACCTTTGTAATATACGTGGTCTTGTACTTGTATCATATGATGTACTCAAATATTGTAAAGGAGCTAGTGTTCCAGTATATTGAACATGGCACCCTCATATATGATTTTGTATATGACAATTGATATGTATTTGTTTCAGGTACTTCCTCTACTTCCTTGGACTTTTGAGTTCTCCAAGATAATGATTATAATGTATTTCGACCATCGCTTCCCTCTGACCTCACACATTAGGGGGCATCTGTTATCATCCAAAATGGCACTTCTCCATCCTAGTACTGACATTCCTCATCTTGGTACACAAAAGGAAAAATTTGGATTGAAATGGACAAAACTTTATAGATGGGCATGACCTTTGATGCATTATCCTCAAACCAGCCTTGTATATTTGTATTATGAGTTTTGGGTTGTATACATGACTATATGCATTGCAACTCACATATTATACACGAGTATTTGCATTGCAACCCACGTATACTTGCATACACAAGTTCCCTTTGAGCAAATCGTGTATCATACACAAGTTGCCTATATTAATACTCATGTATACCTTAACTCGACATTAAAAAATATANAGTTGGGGCCTAATCCATAACTATCCCAACCATCTCAACCATCCCAACCTTCAAAACCACTCTATTTCCCAAAGTATAAATAGAGGCCTTGGGGTGGGGGATATTCAATCAATTTTGGAGAGAAAAGTTATACTAGTGGTATACCTTCAGAGTCTTGGAGCAGCAAAAATCAGAGTCCTTTGGTTGCAGAGAATTCTTTGTGTCAGAAGCTGGGTTGCACTCTTATCTTATTCACCACGTGTTAATAAAGAGAATTCTTCTTCCAATCTTGTATTGATTTTATTTCATGTATATTGATTTAATGAATATGTTTGATTATGTTATCTATATGATTTTCATCTAACCTCTAATATATATATGCATGAGATATTACTTGAAGGATTTTCTCTTTACAGGTGGAGAAGTGCATCCCTAGAAGCTTTGGAGAGAAGTGGAGCAAGAGAAGATCAAGCTTGGATCAACCGTCGCTAATCGGGTAAGTCAAGATTTTCTTCTTATTCTCTTTCCATACCCTATAAAAGCTGATTGTCTACAAGTTAGTATTAAGTTGGTAATCCCAAACCATAGGTTACAAGGGTGCTTTATCCTGAACAATAGAGTGGTCATTAAAGAAATGACTATGATCAGAGTGGTGCAGCATAAACATGGTGGACAAATTTTGCAGCACTCTGGAGTGCTTCTACTTGAGGGAAAGCAGACTTGGGAGGGGAGGACTGTCATGCCCCTCCCTTGAAGGGACATCAAAAGTGTTTACTTTTCCTAACACCTAGGGGGTCAAAAGATGCATTAATTAATTAACCTGGGGAATTTTATTAAATTTTTATTTAGGAGGCATGTACTTGGTTTTATTATTGTCATTATTAATTAATGTACAAATAAATATGTGGAATTAAGTTTCCATGTTAGGAGGGCACACTTGGGAAATCCAAATTTCCTAGGAGGATAATTAGAAACTGTCAAGGGACTGAGAAAAGAAAGCAAACAAGAAAGAGGGAAAGTACCAAAAGCCAAGAAAAAATAGTCAGACACAAAGAAGGAAACTATGGGACAAAGGAGGGAACATTTTCCATTTAGAGGTTCATTCCAAAAAGCAAAAGTGTATAAAATATTTCATAAGGAAAAGCAAGCAACTCTGGGCCAAAGGAGGGCACAGTTTCCATTTAGAGTTTCAATTACAAAACAAGGCAGTGCAGAATAACTGTCATAGGAAAAAGCAGGAAACACTGGGCCTAAGGAGGGTCTAGTTTCTAAATTGAATGAAGTTTGATGATAGGAAGATATCTATTTTGTCTCATACATGCTACTTTCTCAAGGATGGTGAACCATGTGGCTAGGGTTAGGGTTTAACAAGTGGTAACCTGCTCAACAAGTGATTGACTTGCTCAACAAGTCTCCCAAGGTCTATTTAAAGAAAATTCGAGGTCCATTAGACAGTTTTGGTTGACGATTATTTTTATGTTGATGAATCTAAGGCTTCATTACTGAGTGATGTTCCTCAGTGTTGTGGGAGATGCGCCCTAGGTCCCTTTCCCCTTCTCTTCTCCTTTCCTTTTTCTATCTTATTGCAGACGACTTTGAGCTAAGAAGGAGCTCATCAAGCTCAGTTCAAATTTTTTATATGATATCTAATGATTATTATCTGTATATGAGATTACTTTTCTATCCCATAGATCTTTCATGTTAAAATGCTCATGAGAAGAGATTTATGTGCCCATGTAGTGGGGTTTTTGATAGTTTAATTTAATAAGAATGAAATAATGTCCATGGAAGAAGTATTAGATTATATTATGTGTTAAATAATTGTATATTAGTCTCTTTAATACTTCATTATCAGGTATGAAAATAATTTTTTTTGAAATTCATCAATTTATGCACACCCCTGCTAGTTGACTAGGAAAATTCTACTAGTTTTACAGTTTTCTTCATTCTGGAAGTTTTATGCCTCCAAATGTCATTATAAAAGTTTATGTAGGAATTAAAAACACCCAAATACCTATTTCATCCCTCATATGGTGATTTCATTGAGGTCGTACCATGTTTGTACAGCCATATTTGCATAGGGTCTCCCTGGGCCAAAACTGCTAGTTTTCCCAAATTGTTCCAAACAAACCCAAATCACTCCATATATTTTCTTGAATTTATGAAACCTAATTTTATGCTTATTAATATTTATACAGCACCTTTTAACATTGCACAAACTCCTGGTTGAATGGATGTGAAAGTTCTTCTTAGTTGCACGGTTGGGTGACCCAGAAGCATGGGATAGGATTCAACGGAGTTGATTACAAAACCTAAATGGTACCTAATATAAATTTTCTAGGGAAGAAAATTTATCTGTCTTAAATTGTACTTGGTATATTCCTTAGCCCTCTTCCATATTACTCCAACTTTATGAGTAATTGACATATTTTCCCTTGCATATAAGTGGTTAAATTTACTGCACAACTATGATTGCATAAATCAATTAATAATCATAGTAGAGTTATTATTCTGATATGAATATCAAATTAGGGATATTACATTCAGTACCAAATACAACTTTCTTTTGCGAGCCAGTATGTGTTATTTGATAAAAAGATAACAAATTTGCTGCAAGAGAGGGCACAAAGTACATTCTTAAACTCTCCATGTTGGATTTTAATAGAAAATCTACCTGCTGTTGGGATCTGTGAATTTTCCCCCATATGAATGCTAGTTCCTCCTGGGAGATCCAAAGTAGTAAATGATTCTTTGGAGGAAACCCTGTGGTTGGATGCTCAAGAATCTATCAAGTAAGCCTTCAACTGAGTGAATCCTTGTTTCAAAGCATGGCACCTCTCATATTCTTCAGTCTTCTCTCCATATTCAGACGTATCTACACCTTGTGGAAGGGAAATATTATTTTGTTTAAGGAGTTTTTCCAAGTGGTTGATGGTCTTCTTCATGCATGGTCCCTCTGGATGAAAGCCTATCATACATTGTGGACACTTAGTCTTCTTGAATTTCTTCTTTTTCTTGGAACCTAAAGCTCAATCAGAAGATCTCTAATTCTCCTTTGGATTCGAAATAATTTTTTTGGTCTCCTTCCCTTTTTGCTTCCCCCTTGCTTGCACTTTGTTTAATTCTTTCACTAATAGTGCTAGGTTCTTGGAGGTTTGAAGCACTCCCATTTGAACCAATTTACCTTGCTCTTGTATTAAGGACTCAACAAAGGCATCTAGAGAAGGAATATTCCAATTAGGGATGGAAGCTCTTCCGAAATGGAATGTAGAGACAAAGGCTGAGTACTTTGAGCCAAGCTTGCTCAAAACTGACAGAACAAGCTACTCATATTTCCTCTCTAATCCACATTGTTTTCATTACAGTACTAGTGACTTGTATTTTGTAAAGAATTGTTGAATAGATTCGAAATTGTTGGGATATAAAGTAATGAGTTCATTCTCCAAAATATGCCCTCAAAGCTCATCTTTTTTTCCAAAAAAATATTCAATATTATCCCAAGCTTCCTTCAGAGTCCTTATTCCCTCAAGGTGGAAGAAAATATCTCATGAGATATGAGTGCACATGAAGCCAAAAGCCGATTCAAGCCAATTCAAAAATTTGTTGTTCTCAACATAATGTTGGGGCTCAGTTTCTTTGCTCATTGTCATCCTAAATAGACCAAACTAGTGCAAGGATACCTACATAGCTTCCCTCCAATCAGTGTAGTTGAAGAGTGTAAGTATTTGGGGTATGAGAGATGAATAATCCATGTTTCTGTATGTTGAACACTCAATTCCTCAAGACGCTACATAGGTACCTGCAAATAAGACTACAAACCCAATTCAATGTGCAATCATGTTAGTTTCAAGACTTTCCACCTTAACATGTAAATTTTCTTAGAGTCCATTACACCCGGATAGACTTCTATGGAGATAATCCATAGGGAGAAATGCTATGATTCTAGGATTTATGTGGAAACTTGGATGCTTCTGGTGTAGAATGCATATCGGATAAGACTTGTTGCTAGCCTAAACAAGGTTTTGATACCATGTTAAATTTGTGAACCATTGATCTACAAGAAAATGAGAGAAATTGAGAATTAGAATTATGCAGTGGAATATCAAAGACAATGTACACTGAACAAGACAAATTTGATAAGAATTGATCAGTTAATTACAACATTAATCTCTGTTCATTCTAGCAGTAACACAATGGTGTTACAATAAGAAAAAATTGAATCATGTGGATAATATTCAAATATACCAACTAAAATTAATTGACTGGCTAACTCAGTGTGTCTAAACCACTGTCGAAGTTCACTAGTCTAACTCCAGATGTCTAAATAAGCTCTACAATCAGTTAACTGATGAGGTAGGTGGAAAAAGGCACCACTCCCCATGCATGTATGCAAAAATAGAGCTAGACTAATTGAGAGTGATATAAATAATTGTAACTGGGGTTTGACTCAGCATAACTACCTACCTACCACAACCAATTGATGGATCCTGTTGGTGGCACTGAAAGTGGCTCCTAAAATGTAGGGATTGGCACCAGTGGCACCAATATCATGGTGGCACCAAATTCTATCAAATGACTCCTAAGTTAGGTAATATGATCAATTAGATTATATATGGACAAGGGAGGATTAATTAATCCTAACACTTCTAGAATATTATATAGTCTATAAAATTTCTTTATGATATTTCCATTCCCTATGATGTTTTTTAAGAATTGACCACTTTCAAAGTGGTTTCATTTTTATTTTCACGCATGGTGTTCATCGGGTACATATTAAATGTTTGTGAAATCCTCCAAATCTGAATATTAATAAACTTCAAATTAATCATCATATTTATGTACATGTACTTATAGTCCATCGTCCTAAATCTCTTCAGGATCTCTACTGTGTATTTTCCTTGACTTAGGAAAATATTAATTGGTTTCTGCCACACCTTTAATCCCAATAACCATGGAAATATTTTTGAATACTATGATCTCCTTCCTTTCGTATATGAGAACCATGCAGGTCTCCTCTTAGTAGGAGGTTCATCAGCCAATTCTACAGGTTCTTTAGGAGCTAACGAATATGAGAACTCTTATAGTTTCTCCCTCTCAATATTTGGATGTAGAGAGTCAGAATCGGGTCCTCCATCATGGAAGTCTCATGATATTCCATGTATATATCATACTAAAAGTATTTTTATTACTTGAATCCAAAATCTTCATGGAAGGTCACATCTCGACTGACTTTAATGTGTCTTTTACCTGACACATATATTCAGTGGCTTTGGATGATTCGCTATAACCAACAAAGATTCCCTCTTTCTGGATGTATTCATTTATGTCCTCTTTTATTTTGGTACATGAATTCCTATAGGACTAACCAAAGGTCTTTGAGAGTCTTCTCTTCCATAATAGTATTAGGGATTCTATTATGGATATATACAACATTGTTAGAGGCTTCTTCTCATCGAACCATAGGAACCCTCTAATATGCTCCTATAAGCTTCATACTTTAGAGCATCCTTCTCTCTTTTAGTATCTGCCGTCAGAATGAATCCATATTCAATACTTGTCATTCTCTTCTTGTAGGTTATAGCATATTATATTTCCCCACAAGCCAAATTTAGTCCAGTGGTTAGCAACATTGCATAATATTGAAATTCAATCATGTGAATATTTCAATGCAATGTCATTAGTTCATGCAAACATTTTAACCAATGTTTCAGCACAACCACCATCCATATCTCATGAAATTTTATGCAACCCCGTATGATATTTAAATAATCATAAAATGTACTACATGATTTTCAGTCTTCACCAATAAAAAAAATTATAACATATGCTCATCATGTTACATTATAACATACTTCCTAATTCTAGGAATGGCAAATCTGCATATAATTTTAATGAAACATATTCAAAACTATTCATATATGATTTACAAGAGAATCAAAATACAAATACTTATCTTTTTTTTGTGGGATCCCTCTTGATATCCACTTCCTTGCATAGATTACTAGATCCCCCTAGGTATAGATCTTCTTTCTTCACTTGCAAATTTGATTTCATTCAGGAGGCAGCAAATATCTGCATGGGGAATTAGGGTCCATGCAAACTGAACAAATTCTAGTCTAATGATTAAGCAATCATATGTGCACACTAAAGTAAGTACTCCTTTCGACGGCCATTTTTTTTTCATTAGATGAGCTCTTATGAGTAGTTTCATCTTCTATAGTTGTAGAAGCATGAAACCTACTTTTACCCTTTTTATTTACTAGAAACTCCCTTTCCTAATGAGACCTCTTGTTTGAATTGAAACATATCATCTTCTACTTGTCAACGTCTTTGTTGTATACCTTCTTCTTTGAATGAAAAAAAAAAACTTTCCTGTCTTCATCCTTATAGTGAGAGAAAGGTTTCTTCTTTGGTGCACACAATCTTGTTCTAGATTCACCCTTTCTCTTGAAGCTAGTCATGCCACAAACCCTCGAAGTTAGTTTTCACCTCTCAACCAATTATTGTAGCCAATAATTTCTCCCATGAGGACTGGAGACCATCAATAGAAGTTTGAATAAAATCATCTTCATCCACCACAACTCCAATGCTATCAAGTTGATCTCTTACCCAAGAGATCTTGGTGAATAAAGAGGCCACTATCTCATCCTTCTCCATCTTTAGGTTTCATAGCTTGTTCTTCAATGCCTTTGTTTGACTTAGGGCCTTATTCTCATATAGGTTTTTCAGTGTATGAAAACACTCATTTTCGGTATTCAATGGAGTGATCATGTACATCATGTTGTCCTTCATCAAATCATAGATGATATGTTTGGCTTTAGCTTGGTTCTTCTTGAAGTCAATGTTCCATGCATTAGATGTAGGCTCCTCTACCATAGTGGATACGTAGCTATCTAAGTCATGTTCCTCCAAGATGTTTAGAACCCTAGAATTCCAAGTGTTGAAATTTGAAGTGCCCTTAAGACACTCTTTTGTTTGTACTAAGATCAATGCCATTGTATTCAAGTCTTGTTCTCAAATCCTCAGGATCTAGGTAGGCTTCTAGTTTTCTTGAAAAACACAACTCCTTCATGCCCCGAGCTATGATACTATGTTGTTTTTTTGTTTATATTTTATCTTTAATTCATTAAGTGTATAAATATTGAATACTTGAAACCAATGAACCATTCAATCACATAATTCAAATTCAACCATAACTCAAGATGTACCATGGGGAAAACCCTAAAAACAATGAGGATGAAAAATCCCAGAAAATATTCTCAGTATAATTATGATAGATAGCAAATAATTTCTTTTACAATAAAATATTTTTATTAGAAGATAATAGATCACAAAACACCCTTAATGAAGATACAGAGCGATAGAGAAGAGATATTAATTGGATGGACTTTCCAATGAGTTCAATACAAGAAATAACATGTCAAGCCAGTGCCATACAAGGAATAGTGAATCATTGCATGGGGAATTATCCTCCCATGAAAACTATAGAGAATTTTATTCTTGGATAATTGTTTTTCACCTTGGTTTATTCTATCATGCACAATCAATGTGCCATTCCTTTCTTATTTGACATTAAATCATTCTTAACCGACTTCAGAGTGAACTCGCCTTCTAACTAGATGTAGGATCACTTAGTTAGGATGATCACTAAAGTGTCATCATGTAATAGTTGAAAGTAAGTGTTGTAACTTAAGTGTCCTCTTTTAGTTTAACTAAAGTGTCGCCATGCAAAACACTTTAGTTAACTAATTCCTTTTTATTAACAATTTAGTTAACTAATCTTCATTGAAATCATGCTAATTGATTTATTGAAGCAACCACTGTGAGTTCTCATTTAATTACATAATGCATCCATTATTTCTTTAACTGAAGCTTAATAGTATTAACTAAGGCATACATTATTGCATTAATTGAATCTTTAAGTGAAGCTTAATAATTCAAGTTCATCTAAGTGAACTGAAGTCATCTCATGTGCAATTCGAATTATCTTGTTCTCTATGCATTTATCTTTATCTCTTATATTTTTATTGCTTGGTCAATATGTTCTAAATTTAATTATCTATCATATCGGATTATACGAAGACTATTTGTCAGATGCCGTGATCATATTATAACTTCATACCAAGTGATCATATGCTAAAGTAATTCACTCTAGAGGTGGTCAGTCTCTAAAGGAGAGTTAATATCAATTAGTGACCACAGTTAGTAATACATCACACAACATTAATTCATCAACATGCAAATCATTTACCTCTATAACTAGCAGTCCACCTCATGGGTACCTACTATAAATCGAGGTATACATTAGAATATTGACTTTACACACAAGTATAAAGACTTATCCAACAAGAATTTACAACATCATCACTTTGAAAAAACAACCTTCACCTCAACACATGAGTAATAACCTTTATACAAAAGGTTTAGTAATTCTTGATTCTAACCTAATAATTCTACTCCAAGTACCTAATTCCAACTCAGGATCCCTACCTCAACACATGAGTCCCAATACTGGATGCACAAAATTGGCTTGGAGATTGACTTGTGATGTTGTATCTTTAACAAATCAATGATGCAAGAACAACCATGAATTCAATTTGTGAATATTTAAAATTCCATGATGTTGGTCTTGCTCATTCTAAGGCACTCAATGAAAAATATAATATTGCTCCAAATAATTTTTAACAACTATGAAGTATTTAGGCTCGAATAAGCAAGCAAACTCTCCTAGGAAGAAGAGAAATAAAGAAGAACATGATAATGCTACCAAAATACCAAAGGATGCTAAGAATATTCTGAACTTATATATCAAGAAAGAGGATATTGGTATGTACATTGACCCTAACAAATATAGTTCACATTTTTCTTGTCGATATTGTTATCTAGCTTCATTGGTCAAAACAATAAAAACCATTGATTTTTTTCAAGCTTCAATCAATTGTGAACTTGTTATTGTTGATAGGTGTAATTTTGTTGATGCCTAGATATAATAAGATATGGTTGTCTTATTGTACTTATGTTTTTATAGTTGATATTTTTAGAATAATCAACCCATAGTTACCTACCATAGACATTAATTAAATCATTTTTGTCTTATTTACCTAGTCTCCTATATTCCACTCTATGCTAGTTTCCTTATACCTATCATAGAATTCAACACTTGCTAAAAATGAGTCATGGAGCACTTGGGAAACCTCCTAAAAACCATATTTAGCATGTCTACTTTATTCCAGATTCTCCAAAGCGCATATCTGCTTTTTCTGCAAAGTTGCCTGTTTTATTGAGAATTAAGGCAAAAGGGAAAGCAAGACTAGGTGTAGTTGACTTACTTTTTGCCCACATCATCCTCCATCCTTTTCTCCTAATAAAATCATGGATGAGTTTTCTTTCCATTCCTTATTATCTTTCCTACTTGACTTTGCTAATTCGTGAGCCTCTGAGTGGATTTGGAAACTGCTTTATGCACCTATGGGGGATTTGACTAGATTTAGTAAGCCTACTTTTTTACTATTTCGAATGGCATCCTTATGCATTCAAATATCTCATGTAATTATATATTTCAGCAGCCTATGACTTCACAAGGTTGGATATTATACACTTATTCAATACAGATTAGTGTTATGCTCCAATTTCAGTCTCCTTTTATGGTAATTTTGCATGTTTGATTAGAAATTTTGTGAGTGTAATTGTTTTATCACTTGGGTTCAATTTATACATGGTATCAGAGAATTTGTAGATTGATTTATATCCTTCCATATTGCTATTGCAGGTTTGACATCTTGACTGGGAGCATATTCTGTTGACTGAAGGGCACAGTTTCTAAGCTATGGATCAATCTCAGAAGATCATCTTGACTCCATTTAATTTCTTTGAATGGAAAGATGAGATGGAGATATTTTTGAGAGTGAAATGTCTCTACAAGGTGACTATCACAATTGAGGCAGAGCCAATGTAGCTACAGAGAAAATAAAATGGCACAACATGAGGGATGAGGCCTATGGTCTTTTGTGTCTGAGCATTTCAAGAGACCTCCTCTTCCATCTTGATGGATTGGCATCACCTAATGAAGTATGGGACAAGATTGTAGAGATTTTTGGTAAGACATATGAGATGAGAGGACATCAAATTGAGAATGAATTGATCTCCTTAAGTCCCAGCACCTTTGAATCCTTGCAACTCTACTTTTCCAAGTTTAAAGCCCTTGTTTTGCAGTTCAAACAGTGTGGAATTGAAAAGAAGGAAGAGAAACTAATTTTGGCCATACTTTCGAAGCTTGGCCCTAACTATTCAGTATTTTTTTCGACCTTCCATGCCACCAAGTTGACAGCTCGAGCCTGGAAGATGCCTAAGCTTGCAGATTTCATGGAATCCCTCACATAGGAACAAGATAAATTTGTGATGATGGGAACCATCAAACCTTCCAAAGACAAAGCTTTGGTTGTTGGAGATTCAAGGGTGGATTCAAAAGGAAAGAAGAAAGCTAAGAAGCCACCTAAGAAAAAGAGATACAAGAACAAGTCTCAAGAGGATCCCCAAGGCTCCAAAAAGAACTTCCAAAAGAAGAAGAACAAAGGAGAAATGAGCAAGTGCACATACTACAGTAAGCGCTATAATCCTGAGAGCTCCTGTATGAAGAAGCAAATTGACATGTTGACCCAACTCCTGGAGAACAATAACATCTCCCTTCCTGATTGCTCAAAGAAGAGGGAAGGGGGATAAAGTTTAGAGGACAAAGAGAGAGTACATGCTTTGGTTGTTGGCACATCAAGCTCACCTAGCTTCATCATAGACTCTGGAGATTCTAGACATATGGTTTCGACAAAGGAGGAATTCTCCACTCTTGACATGTTGAAAGGTCCACCAATAGTTTTGGGAGATGACTCTCTCACTAACAGTTTGGGGAAAGGAAGGATTGATCTTGACCATGGTAAGTTCAATAATGTGTTGTATGTTCTAGGTCTTGCCTCTAATCTCTTGTCAATGTATCAGATGAATCACACTGGGTCTCCAAAGAAGGTCATATTCTCCACTAATGATGTTGAAATCACATATATTTCGAATGGTAAAGTCATAGAAAAAGTTGTTGTTGATCACACTTCGAAGGTATACATGTTTTCCCATTTTCTACCGTACTCAAACCCCTATGCTCTTTTGATTCATGCTAATGAGGCAAGCAAGATTTGGCATGAAATATTTGGCCATATTAACTATAAGTATCTTTCTGATTTGAGTGAAAAAGATATGGTCATAGGGTTACCAAAGATTAAGTTTTCCAAGGGAGTCTGTCAAGGTTGTATCCTAGGAAAACACCCAGAGCACAAATTTGAGAGAGCTAGTCATGAGAGAACCTCTGCACCTCTTGAGTTGATCCATAATGATGTTGCTGGTCCATTTCCTCATATTTCCATGAGTCAAGAAAAATATGCACTGACCTTCATAGATGACTTTTCTAGGTATTGTTGGGTTTACTTCCTAAAGCATAAGTCTGAAGTTTTTGACCTCTTCAAAGTCTTTAAGGCCTTGATTGAAAACCAGTCTGGGAGGAGACTCAAGATCCTCAGATCTGACAATGGTGGTGAGTATGTCAAGTCTGAGTTCATTCAATATTGTAAAGATGTAGGTATTCAGATGCAGCATTCAATCCCTTACACACCACTGCAAAATGGTGTTGCTGAGAGAAAGAACAGATCACTGAAGAAGATGGCAACCTGCATGATGGAGGCTAAGACTTTACCACCAAAGTTTTGGTCTGAGGCTATAAACTATGCATCCTACATCCAAAATAGGGTGCTGCATAAACATCTTGATGGTATGACTCCTTTCGAAGCTTGGAGTGGGCACAAGCCAGATGTGACCCATTTCAGGAATTTTGGCTCAAAGGCTTGGGCTAGAATTCCAACTGAAAAGAGAAAGGCTTTGCAGCCCCAAAGCCAAGAGTGCCTATTTGTTGGGTATTCTAAATATTCAAAAGGGTAAAAGCTGATAAACTTGAGCACTAACAAATCCTTCATTGAAATAAGTGTTCAGTTCCAAGAAGATCCTTTAGTAGCAGTTGAAGTTGGAGAGTCTTCTTCACCACTAGATCCATTGAATGTAAGTGAAGAGACAAATGAGTTTGCTGATTCTGATATGTATAATAATGATGATTTAATTGCATATCTTGACATTCCTACAAGACTAAAATGGGCAGCAAAGACCATTCATGCAGCTGGGGAACTAGCTGGAAATCCTAGTGACCCTAGGAGGACTAGATCTTAGTTTGAGAGTGCCCTGTGTATGAAAGACCCTTTGTTTGCAGAAAAGTCCTAACTGATGGTTGAATCAGACCCATAGACATATGAATATGCATCACACAATTCAATATGGAAAACATCCATGAAAGAATAATTCAGCTTGCTTCAGAAGAACAACACTTGGGAACTGGTTGATCTTCCCCTAGGGAGGAAGCTAGTTCAATCTAAGTGGGTTTTCAAAAATAAGTTTGCTACTGATGGTTCACCTTTGAAATATAAGGAAATATTGGTATCTAAGGGATACTCACACGTACATGGCATTGACTACAATGAAACCTTTGCACCAGTGGCAAAGATGGACTCCATAAGGCTAGCTTTAGCCATTGCAACTTCGAAGCAGTGGGAGGTACATCACATGGATATGAAGTGTGCTTTCCTAAATGGAGATCTCAGTGAAGATATTTACATGTAGCAACCTCAAGGGTTTGTTTCTAATCCATCTTTTGTGTTCAGGCTAAAGAAATCATTGTATGGGCTCAAGCAAGCCCCTAGGGCTTGGTATGCCAAGATTGATGGCTTTATATTGTCATTGACTTTTGTTCGATGCAAGTCTGATCCTAATGTTTATTTGAAGCTGATTCATGGTTCTTTGATGATTATTTTCTTGTATGTGGATGACCTTTTGATTACAGGAAGTTCAAAGAAAGAGATTGCCTCCTTGAAGGATGCAATGAACCATGCATTTTCTATGACTGATTTGGGATTGTTGAGCCAATTCTTAGGTCTCAAAATTGATCAATCCCAACATGGAATCAAAGTAAATCAGTCCAAGTATGCCTTAGGTTTTCTGAACAAGTTCAACATGAAATATTGCAAGCCAAGCAAGACTCCCTTCCTTTCAGGAGTTAAGCTTGAAGAAGCAGGTTCTTCTCCTATGGTAAATAATACACTGTATATGCAGTTGATTAGGTGTTTGCTTTATCTTACACACACTCGACCTGATATATATTATGTAGTTAGTGTGGCTTCAAGATACATGGATCAGCCTCATGAGATCCATTGTAGAGCATCCAAAAGGATCCTTAACTTTGTTCAAGGAACAAGAACTCATGGGATCTTCTACAAAGCTAAATCTGATCTTGATTTGATTGGGTTTACTGACAGTGATCGGGCAGGTGACAACACAGATCAAAATTCAACATTAGGATATGTGTTCATGCTTGCATAAGGACCAATCAGTTGGTGAAGCAAGAAGCAGAGTGCCATAGCACTCTCATCTATAGAATCAAAGTACAAAGGAGTTGTAAATGCAGCAACTCAATGTTTGTGGTTGCAGGGAATACTTGGTGAGTGTGGCTTCGAATCAGAGTTTTCAAATATTATCTATTGCGATAATAATAGCACCATTCGAATCTGCAATGACCCAATTCAGAGATAGAGAACCAAACACATTGAGATCCATATGCACTACATCAGACAGCTTGTGCATGATGGCACCATTCACCTACTCTTTTGTGCATCTTCAAAACAAGTAGCAGACATCTTCACCAAATTTTTTTGTGAGAAGACATTCAGCAATCTCAAATCACTTCTGGGGATTTCTAATCATGCTATGAAGCATGATTGATGACAAGATTTTCAAATTTTGTTTTACTATCCATGTTTAAGGGAGGATTTTCCCACTGGGTTTTTGCCTCTTTCCTTGGTTAAATGGACATACAGTATGTAAAGGGTGACTAATCCTTGTTGCTAGGCCCTATAGTTTTATGATATTTACTCATAAATTTAGGCTTAAGGGGGGGTTTTAGAAAAATCAACCCATAGTTACCTACCTTAGACATTAATTAGATCATTTTTGTCTTATTTACCTAGTCTCCTATATTCCACTCTATGCTAGTTGCCTTATACATGTCATAGAAGTCAGCACTTGCTAAAACAAAGTCATCGAGTGCTTGGGAAACCTCTTGGAAACCATATTTAGCATGTCTGCTTTATTTCAGATCCTCCAAAGTGTATATTAGCTATTTCTGCAAAGCTGCCTATTTTATTGAGAATTAAGGCAAAAGGGAAAGCAAGACTAGGTGTAGTTGACTTGTTTTTTTCCCACATAATCCTCCATCCTTTTATCCTAATAAAAGTATGTATGAGTTGTCTTTCCATTCCTTATTAGCTTACCTACTTTACTTTGCTAATTCGTGAGCCTCTAAGTGGATTTGGAAACTGCTTTATGCACCTATGGGGGATTTGACTAGATTTAGTAAGCCTACTTTTTGACTATTTGGAATGGCATCCTTATGCATTCTAATATCTCATGTAATTATATATTGTAGCAGCCTATGACTTCACAAGGTTGGCTATTGTACACTTATTCAATATAGATTAGTGTAATGCTCCAATTTCAGTCTCCTTTGATGGTAATTTTGCATGTTTGATTAGCAATTGTGTGAGTGTAATTGTTCTATCACTTGGGTTCAATTTCCACAGATATGAAAAATTCATTTATAGTTTCTAAAGCATTCACTCAATTTTGCAAGAAGAAGAAAAAATGTTAAAGGAATTTCCTACCAAGGGCATTTATAGGGATTGCTCAAAGGGTCACTTTATAAGATTCTCTGTTATATAGTATTGGAGAATTATATTGGAAGGGTATATGTGTCTACTCTTCATATGTATATGGATTGGAAGGATGAAAACCTACCACTGATTGATTTTCCTTTGTCAAAAGTTTTGAATGTTATGAATGTTAACACAAGAAACCATGTTTTTGCAAAAGAAAGGATATAGGAGTTTTGGGATCACAGGTTTTCAAAATTGACCTCTTCTCAAGGTACAATTATTTCACTGTATGAAACAAGTAAAGTTATTCGTTCTTTGACTAGGTCACCAAATACAATAATTATTTCTATCGTGGAGACAACCAATCAAAAACTGTATATGAAAATTTTCTATCATGAATTTCCTACAAAGCAGGGTATTTGTACTGCTGTTTTCAAATGTATTATTTCATTATATTTTGTTTTTGAGATTGCTTCTATTCACTCACTTTTTTAACTTCCTTATCTACTATATTCGAGTATAGAGGACACTCAAGAATCATCTAATAAAATTATGTCCAATGAAGACATGGAGGGTTATGGAGAATCCAAAAAGAATTACCAAACAAATGGACAAGCAAAGTCCGGAAAACAAGAAGGTCATTATCTATGTATTTATCAATGTTTTTCTAATGATATAGTATGGTGTTATGTTATAAAAAAATGGATACTTGGTAATTTGCAAGTCAAGAAGAGTGCATTGATTTTAGACATGTGTGTTCTCCAGAGTAAGAGAAATTATCGATAAGCTCCGTGGATATTATCCAACCAAGCATGGAGTTTGGAGCCTTGGAGAATAATGAACTAGATAGGGATTTGGGAGAAAAATGCAATAACTCCAACATTGTTATTCTCTAATTAAATTTTGTCCAATCATTGACATGTAAGAGAGAATTATTATTTTCTATCCCTTCTGGTAAAACAAATTTATTATGGAATATATGACATGCATTCTTTTTGTGCAGCTTCTCATACAAAAATTCTATTGATGTTTGAAATGGAATGTTTTCTATTTTATTAGAAATCCTCCCCAAAAGGAAAAAGAGTGAATGAAAGTACTAGTGAGTATTTTGAATTAAGTACAATGGAAAATTATAAATCATGACCAAATGCAGTACGACTTTTGGAAGCATGTCTTTCAAAATTTGATGATGGAATTTTGTCATCTAAATGTAGAGTCAATGAAGGGAAACCTTTGTTTATAAAATTTATTGGGACAAAGAAAAAAGAAATTGGGGACCGAATTTTAATTTTATGGTTTCAAGAGAGATGTACCATGGATAAAGAAGGAAATATACACAAAACATGGAAAAAGTGTGGGAGGAGTTCCCATGGAGATATTCGAAAAATAATAATCAATGTTTGTATTGGAAGGTGATGATGTGCAAGGACATCCATCTGAGAACTTTATTTTGCATAAGCCCTTCAATATATCATCCCATAAGGATGAGATTGATATGATGTGTAGAATTTGGGAGGATTTAAGTAAAATAGATGGATCAATTGTCAATATCAGAACCTTCATTCACTCATTCAAGTACGAGACACATTAAATGTAACCTATGAAGAGTTTAAATAATAAATGAGTTTTTTGCTTTGTTGGGAGGTGATTGTATTTCTCATGAATCTAAGATATGGAGTTACAACTTCATGTTTGTGATTATTAAATTTCGTAACTTGATGAACAAAGTATTGTCTTCTGGTTATATATCTAGTTACATTTTTTGTATGAAGTCCAGATATCATGCATTTACAGGAACATGCTTGTGATGAGTGACTTTATTAACTTGATGGACATAGTATTGTCATTTCGTTTATATATTTAGTTACCAATTTTGTATGTAGTACACAGATCACCACAAAAGAAATTTTTTTGTCTTGGGAGTAGAGGGATTTCTCTTTGGAGTTCGGATGTTTTCCAAAATAGAATATTTTTCAAACAACCTCATTATTTCCATGATTTCTACCATTATTATTTGTGCATGTTCAGTCCTGATATTACCAATGTTGCTAGAGAACATTTTGACACTTCTATGTGGTTTTCTTCACTTGATAGAATGGAAATTAAAAAATTCATTGATAGATTTGAATGGTTGAAGAATGAGGACTTTGTATTTATTTGGGGTTGAGAGCAATGCAAACATACTATTTAGTTCCTCAATGTATAAATATACTGGTGAAGTGCTACATAGATACAAAAAGTCATTGAAGGATGTATTTATCATATATATAGATAGATAGATAGATAGATAGATAGATAGATAGATACGTATACGTATACAT
>LPNX010321608.1:215799-359744 GCA_001517045.1 Pseudotsuga menziesii | reverse complement strand
ACATATACATATACATATACATATACATATACATATACATATACATATACATATACATATATATATATATACATATACATATACATATACATATACATATACATTAACATATACACATATGTATATGTATACATATGTATGTGTGTGTGTGTGTGTGTGTGTGTGTAGATGAAGGACAATATTATTTATAAGATAGTAGTAAGGAAAACTACTTAAAAACACCAACTAGCTGGAAATGTGATGGTTCACAAGGAAGAGAAATAACTACAAAAATAATGTTGTGTTTTCTATTGAATCATATAGGGCCTCATTCAACTATGGGGCATTGGTTAAAAATATTGAACTACAAATGACCTTCAGATGATATTAGAGGGACAACAATTGATTTAGAGAAAGAACAGTTAATGTTTTTTTTAATAGATTTGGTATATGTTGACAACTTCGACATGCAAAAACATTTTTGTATATTTTGATAGTTCTCGTATTTATGTTGTTAATTCACGAATGGATATAATATCATGTATGTGGTCATGTGTTTCAAAATTTGCATATAATACAAGTATACATATCAATCTTGTTAGGCTTGTACTTATTATGTAGAATGAGAAACATTGAAACAAAAAAAAATTGATTGGGTTGTGTGTGTTGTTTTTTGTTTGCAGATACTAGATTATCATTGATTTTATTCAATTTCAATGGAGTTTTGTTACATGTAATACATAGAAATTCATTACAAAATAAATTCAGATTGTGAGGAATACCATATATAAAAACGAGAACAAAGATTTATTTTATACATCCAAGATTTAGGGATTGTTTTGAATAAACATTTAGTGTATTCAAAGTTGGTATATGGACATCCTCACAACAAAAAGAATGTGGATCAGTTTTTTCCATTATTATTTAAAACAACATGGTTAAAAAGGGAACAATTTAGAGTTATATTAACTGGAAAGACAGTTGTTTTCGAATAGAAGAAGAGGGTTTTGATGGTGTTGGGAATCCTTATGTATATCTCAAACCTTTAAATCAAGTTTGAGAGATTTTGATCCATTGTTATGATGCTAGAAATACAATGGTTGTAGATAACTCGAAAGAAAAACATGTTTGGAATGAGGAAGGGAACTATATTATAAAAAGAATTTATACTTGCAAAGATGTTAATGACGCATTCTTGTTATATTGATTGATTCCTTGCTTGTTGCACCTGAATAGTGTGAGTGATGTGAGGCCAATTGTAAAATGTATGGACTAGTTTGTTACATAATATAGTAAAATTTTGTTTGTCACACATAAAGTCTTTGGATTTTTTTATATTCAATTGTGTGATTACAATACTTGTAAAGTGTCGAGTTTGGTTCTCAAAATTGCAAAATTAGAATGTGAAAGTGCCTAAATAATTTTTCAAAATCACAAATTTAAGTATTGAGAGTGTCAAAAATAGCCTTTCAAAAGTGCATAATCATGTTCTAAAAGTGCTTTTATCATATTGGAAAAGTGAAAAACAAGTTTCAAAATAGACAATATCAAACGCAAAAGTACACTTTTGGAACCTCAAATTGGAACTTTTGGAACCATATTTTGCACTTTAGAAACCTTGATTTTTGGGTTTAGAAATTATATTTTGACTTGTATTTGAAGGGACTTGGACTATAATAAATCCAAGTTTAATTAAATAGGTGTTAGTTTCATAATTAATTCTTATTTATAAATGAAGCTTCATAGTATTTAACTAACTCATACCTAGTGAAACATGTTCTACTAATTATAGTTGACTCTTGACTCAATGAATAAGATTCTATATTGTGCTCACCATGCAGGAATTATAACTATGTTCGAGATGTTTCATGAAATTCAAAGAATTACACAAGATTATGACAAGTGTTATCTAAGTATAGGCATTGAAAAAACAAGATTTGTTCAAATTTGGGAGGATATGGAGAAAATGGGGGTTTCATGTAAGCTTACAAAACCATGCCATCATAAAATACATGAGTACAATGATATTAACTATGGGAAATTAGATGGATCAACATTAGACAAGATATGGATTCAACACGAGGGGATTTTAAATGCTTAATAATAATGTTAACATATCTAATTTTTTTTATGTAGGTCCTGACTAATAATAAATGTGATTTTGTGATGTCATAGCTAATGATTATTTGCTTACAATGTTATGCTGGTTCAAAAAAAATATTATTAACTAATGCATTGCGTTATGTACCTAAGGAGGATAATATGAGGCAGTCAGGGAGGTACACAAGGGGATAATTTATGTAATGTGGCCATAATTATGGAATACTAGGACCACTTGGTATTTGGTGGGTAATAAATAGCCCCAATACTTGGTTAAAATAAATAATATAATAAAAACGGGTAGTTGGAATAAACCCCTTAGGAATACTTACAAGAAAGTATAAAAATACATGAGTATCATTGTATGAGATATATTGTATGAATTGTATTATAGAAATAAATTCTTGTGGAGTGATTCCTTCTATAATGAGTAATTGATGATGTTACCCTACCCTAAGGGTATTTCTCTATACCTTGGTATTATTTTTATGGTGAATGTATTTTGGTTATTTATGAAGTATAAGGGTTTTATATCATTTTTGTGATTCAATGTTTGGGTTAATGATCACTACACATTATTAAAATGTCTTGTTTAAATGTGAGTCAAGGCCTATGAGATGAAGATAACTATAAATAGTTGGTTACGATGTCAAAGTGTTATAAATAATTCCACATGTTGCAATTGTAAGGGTGTTGAAGGGACAATGCATATGAGAAAGGGTAAGTGAATTATATTAGTTTCATCATATTATATATTTCATAATGGTCGTATCATTTCATTAATGATAAAAAATTTGAGCCATTCTCACTGGAAGATTGACATCCTTGGTATTGAATGGAATTGGTTACGTTCTTGTTGTTTAGGCTATGAGATGATTCCTTGTATGCATGTCAAAGGGGTTCATGCTCTTGAATTACTTAATATATTCATCCATATACTTTGGAATTGTTAAAGAATTAAGTAATGGAGTGTAAGCATAGGGAAATTAAAACATTGAATAACAACCAAGGGGAAGAAAGAGGAGTTTCCAAGGGGCATATGAGAACATTTTAACATGACATAATGTATATTGTAAATGATATTAGAGAAAAAAAATTAATGATTGTTACGAGAACAAAAGGTACTTTCCAAATGTTTAGACAAGGAATATTTCTACATTCAAATACTAGAAGTCAACTTCATGTTAAATATGATAAGTTAGGAAGTCCATTGAATGAGGAAACTACAACATAGTTGGTGTCCTGTTTCCCTGATGTCACTTTTCAACAAGTTAAATAACTCTTTGAATCATGGGAAAAATAGTATAAGAAATCAATGCACCACCAATAGTAAGTAAGTTTTGATTTTAAATGGTATCTCATTCAATTTTAAATTTATAGTGTGAGCACTCATATTGTGTGTGTTTAACCATTAATTTGTCCTCAAAATTCATTCATTATCTTTGAATATCAAATCCAATAAAAAATATGGGGAAGAAGCTTTCCATTAACTACATCAATTTGGAAAGCACAAGGAAAAAAAATAGTGTTATAAAAAACAACAATGTGGTTTTCCCTCCACTACTGAGTGTTTAGACCATGAGCATAACAAAAGGGCTTTGCACCTTGTAATATTCGGTGTGAAAGAGGAGGTAGACGAGGATACATTAGCCATAGTCCAGACAGAATTACATAATAGATTACAAATTGAAACAACATGTCTCACAAAAGAAACACAGCTAGGAAAATTAACTGAGAATAAAGGGAGGCTAATCCGGATAAAGGTGAGCTCTAGTGACAATAAGTATGACACACTTAGTAAAACCTCAAGTCTAAAAGGAATGGGAATATTCATAAATGAAGATCTCATTCCAGAAGATCAAGCATGATTAAGAAAGGAGGTTCAAAAGGTAAAAGAAGCTAGGAAGGAAGGAAAATGGGCAATAATCAGAAATAGAAAAGCTATTATCCGAGATAGAAACAAAAAAGATAGTAATAAATAGCAATTCAACATGCTCCAGATTATTTCTTGGAACTATCAAGGATTTCCATGGAACAAAGGCCCCAGGCTAAGTTGGATCTCGAATGAAGTTGATATTATATTGTTAGTTGAAACTTGGCAGCACGAAGAATCAAAGGTCCCTAACATAGATGGCTTTGTACTTTATTCAATCTGGAACAAGCGATCCTACCATAGAGGAATTGGGGGTATAGATTGTTTCATTAGGAAGAACATCTTCCCCCATGCCAGGATTTATAAAAAATACCCTTACAACCAGTATATTTGGATAGAGATTGCGAACATTAATGATAAAAAAAACCTACATAGCAACCTGTTATTTTTCCCCTATTAATTCTAACTTCTATAAGAAAAACAATTTAGATAAAAAATTTCCTTACAATGGTCTAGAGAAAGATATTTCTAGCCTAAGGAATGAAGTCAATATCCTCTTAATGGGTGACTTTAATGCTCGAACTTCAAGAAACCAAGCTATTCTTCTAAGCAATCATTCCAACCCTAATCCTCTTTGGTTAGATGAAGACCTTACTCTAGCTGAAAGCTACAAAAGAAGCTCTAACTTGATCTAGGGGATAATTTGTTTGGGTCTGAGCTAGCCAAGCTTTGTAGTGCTCAAGATCTCATAATTTGCAATGGTCTAAAGAAGTGGCCCAATTCTTGCAAGATGACATGTATCCATGGGCTTGGTAGCAGTGTGGTGGACTATGTTATTTCTAATATCCCTTTATACAACGAAATAATAAATTTTGACATCTTAAATGACCACGAGCTTGACTCATATAATAGACATTTAATTGTAACTCTCAATTTTGTCATGCATAGAGATCCTATAGAAGATCATCCTCATAGCCAAAAAAATTTGATCTTTGATAGAAATAAAAGTAATCTTTTTCTAAATGAATTAAAAATTAATTTGCTTCCTTTATCAAGTATAGACAACATAGAATACCTCTATCATAATTTTACCACAACCCTCTCATATTATATTAACAAGTTCTCAATTGAAGTTTCAAGTAATAAAAGAAATAGCAAAACCAACCCTTGGTATGATAAAGATTGTAAAAGTGCGAGGAAAGAGATTAAGGAGTCTCTTGATGAGTCTCTTAAAAATGAAAAGATAAAAATTTACAAATCCCTAACTAAAAGGAAAAAATGCAATATATTTGTAAAAGACAAGAAAATATCTTACACCTCTCTAAGGTGGATCCTAAGAAATTTTGGAGGCAGATTCTAACTAAAAAAACTAAAGATAATAACAAAATTTCTTTATACAACTGGAATTCCTATCTTAAAAATCTTTATGATTCCCCAAACAGCATAGATAAATTTGAAACCATGCTCACAACGGAAGGATTTTTGTCATTAGAAGACATAGATTTTCGGGTTAAGCATGTAGCAAATGGAAAAGATAAGGACATCGAAGGTTACCAGGTAGAAATATTAAAAATTGGAGGTCATGTCCTCAACCCTCACATCCACAAGCTTTTCAATCAAGTGGTCAAGGAAGGGTTCCCTAAACCTTGGAATCAAAGCTTCATTATCCCTATTTTTAAAACTGAGGATACAAACAACCCTTCTAATTACCATAAAATTATGATTAGCCCTCTCTTAGCCAAGTTGTATGGTATTATTTTGGAAAAGAAGATCAGCATTTGGCTTGAAAGTGAAGGTAAGCGGGCTAAAGGCCAAGTAGGTTTTAGAAGGCAGCACTCTACAACGGACCATCTCGTTATGCTTAGGATAATTATGGAGGAGTGTCGTAATGATAAATCCAATCTCTTTTGTTGCTTCATGGATTTTAGAAAGGATTTCGATGTGGTACCTAGAAATAACCTTTGGAATAGATTAGAAGAGCTAAAGGTTCCTTTTGAGTTGAGAGCCAACGCAATAAGGTTATACGAGAATTTCATCGCTAAGTTTAAGACAAACGAAGGGTGGTCGAAAAATATTAAATGTAATATCAGAGTTAAACAATGTTTCCCCCCCTCCCCCGCCCTTTTTCGGATTTACATAGATAAGCTAGAAGGTTTTTTAGAGGAAGCAGGTTGTACTAGTACGATCTTAGCTAGAATAGTCATCATCCTTCTTCTCTATGCTGAGATATTTTTCTTCTGACAAGGTTTCCATCTTATCTTGATAAGCAACGAAGACTTCTTAAGGATTTTTTCTCCACCATGGGTATGACTGTTAACACTGACAAAACAAAAATAATGATTATCAAATCCAAGAAGGACACTTACACTAATTTTGTTTATGACAATAGAAACTTGGAGGAAGTGTCTTCTTACAAATACCTAGGAATTGATATTCATCACAAGCTCAACTGGAACTATAGCATTAAGAAAAGGATTAATGGAGGGTGGAAAGCTTATTTTGGTCGTGAAAATCATTGTAAAGAAGCAAACCTTGTGGTGTGGGATAAAAAGAAGCTCCTCTTTGAAACTTTAGTCATTCCTGTTATCTTGTATGGGTGTGAGGTTTGGGGATGTAGCATCTCTAGAGAATCCTAGAGAAAGATTGAGCAAATCCAAAAGAGTTTTATAACATATAACCTCAAAATTAAAATCAATACACACTACCCTATTCTCCTTATAAAAGTGGTTATTTCCCCTATCGAGAGCCTAGCTATGACTAGGATCCTGTTATACAAGGAAAAAATCAATAACATGGGAGACCATAGACTTCCTAAACTAGATTTAAATTCCAGCCAAAACCACCTAAGGCTCAAGTGAGGTTGGTATAAATATATTAGGGCTTGGTTAAACCATTGGGAGATTGATGAAAATGTTGCATTGCAAAATATAAATAACATTAAAAATATTGCCACTTATAAGTTTAAGGAGAAAATGTGGTGTGAGAAATATTTAGAGGATAAAAGAAAATTAAGGTATTATAAGGAGGTCATCAACCCTACTCTAGAAGATCAAATTTTTCTCTCGATTTTAACTAGTTCAAAGAAAAAAATTAATATAGCCAAGATAAGAACGAAATATCATGAGCTTCATAGTGAAACTGGTCGTTGGGAAGTTCCTAAAACACCTTGGGTAGAAAGGATCTTCCATAGCTATGAGAATATGAACATTGAGGATGAAAAACAGTTCCTCTTAGAATGCCCTGCTACACCCACATTAGATATTAGTTTCATAATCTTTGTTGTAATCCCGACCTTCCTATCCTTTTAACTTCTCAAAATTATAGTGAGCTCGGTATGCTTCTCTCCAATCTCTTTGAGCATAGAAATACAATTTAAAAAAAAAACTAAATAATTTTTTTCTTTGGGTTTGATAGACCAAATTTTGGTCTGAGTTGACGTTAACCATCATCATCATCATCATCATCATCATCATCATCATCATCATCATCATCATGTTCATTCAATTTATTACATATCATTATAATTTTGTCTATCTATTTTATTTGAGGAAGGTACATCTTCTACTTGAACTATGGCATTCTCAATATTGTTGATTTCAAGATATTATAAACCAAGTCAGATTGATCAAACACAACAAATGAAAGGGAAATTTGTTTATGATACCTCAATGATGATTGATGTTAATAACAATAAAACTTTGTTTGATTCATCCTCAATAAAAGAGACATTATAGATCGTTCAAACATAAGAAATGTAAGGGGAAATTTTTGTTGAGATACCTTGAAGATACCTAAAAATTACAGTAAAATTATTTTTCATCCTTAAGAAATGAGGTGGGGAGGATTGGTGAAACATAAAAAGTGAATAATGAAACTAGTGTTGTGTTATGGCCACAACAACTTCACCTACTTTCCATGACATTGGAATAGAAAAGAAAGGGCCCCACATACTAATTTTTTGTTTTCTAAGTATGACATGGATTGATATGTAAATATTGAATAATCTGAACAAATTCTAACTACTTGAATGTCTATCAATATCTTCACGAGGATCTTCATCGATTCTAGTATATTGTCCTTGAATGCATTATTTGGATTATTTGACTTAATTATTTTAGCCTTCACTAATGACTTTGTTGGGCATGACTAATATTACGGATTTGATAGTTGATTGAGTGTTCTAGGTGTCAGTTTTGAGGTCCTTTATGATACTCTTAAGTCTTTAATGCATGGTTTCCAATCATCCTCTTCTAATTTTATTTTTTTATCTCACCTTGCCAAGTTTGAGAACTTCATGGAAGATATTAATCAAGTATGAGCCACTACTCTCTGATTTATGTCATGATCTAAAAATATGTCATGTTCCTATTTTGACTGCACCATGGAGAAACCCTTTAACCCTATCAGTCCCTTGGGTTCAAGAGAAAAATTAAATAAATAAACTAGGAATAAAATTGGACTATAGTTGTTTTGTATTAAATTAAATTAGCAGTGATGTAATATTAATTTTGAATATTTAATTTTATTAATTATGATGTGAGTTGGAAATGTCCTAGTAGGTCCCAAGAGGGCACATGAGGACAAGATGATAATACATTTCTCAATATAAATCTTGGAAAAAAAGAAGGAAGTTTGAAGAAATCAATCAAAGCTAAAAATTAATGGAAAGCATGCAAGTGGATAAAGTAGTGAAAATATGGATTTTGGAAGAAAGGCATGAAAGTATTCAAAAGCAGGAAAGTAGCGGAAAAGCAAAATAAAGCTATAAAAGCAAGAAAAAATCAAGAAAAACAGCGAAGCAGGAAAAATAAGGAAAAGTCAGAAAGAAGAGAAAAACTTCAAAAAGTAGGAATTCGTAATCTAGCTCACAAGGGTACATTAAGCTAGGTAGCTTGAACAATAAGTCATTCATCCTATAAAGAAAATTATTTTTTCCCTACTCACAACTTTTGACAGTTTCAATAGTGTATTGAGAGCTCTCAGCCTCTCTAACTTAGGAGATGTGCCCCTAAGTCACAGCCGGGAGATGTGTCCCTATTGCTATTCTAGTGACATGCAAGGATTGATGGAATTCAACCATTCATGGTGGTTTATTTCAGGTCTTGAATTCATTTCCATTCAATTTCAAGTTCCTTTGCAAATATTGGGAAGTCTTCCATTGGAATTCCAAAGTATTTCCAATATTTTCCACATGTAGAGAGTTTTATGTTGAAGGATGTCATTCTTAGGATTTAAACGAGCATAACATAATAATAATATGTGAGAAAATCATAAGCACAAGCAACCATTAAATATAGACACACAATGTTTATGTGGAAACCCCAAAATCAGGAAAAAACACTATAATAGATTTATTATCTCCCTTGACCTAAACCAACCAAGCTGAGCCAAGTGACCTAGCCACCACTCACCTCCAGACCACTTTACAATGGATCCTACTCAATCCTTATAAATACTTCCTTACATGCAATACCATGGTCTTCCAAATACTATGGAACACCAAATACCATGTAAAAATACCATTGGCCACCAAATACCATGGGCCCAAACATGTGCTATAACTAAACCACCTTTGACTCATTCTTGATTCAAGGTTAACCCTAACAATCCCCCCTTTAAACTTGACTTGGAGTAATCACCAACCCCCTTCAAATTTTTATCGAGGAATCTCACATACACCCCCTATCACTTACATATATCTCCTGACTTTACTATTGAGTTACCAGGGGTATGCATGCCTTACTAGGTCTTACATCCATATGCCCATTTACATGCAAATTGCTCCATTTTTTTCATGTGTCTTCATGGTGACTATACCATTACCATTTGTTTCTTCATCCTCTCACTTTTCCATTCTCACTTTATTTCTCATTTTCTCCCATCCTCCTTTTGTACTTGCATCCAAACCCTATCATTGACATCCATATAAAGAAGAATCCATCTACCAGATTACATGGGTCCTCAACTACTGTAATTGCTAGTTCTCTAGGAGTTATCTTCATATACATGGTTCATCAATCTTGATCCCATAACTGAGATTAAACCATCTCACATTCCTCCCGCAATCAAAGACTCAACCTCTCTAATCCACATCAAGCTAGAATATGAGTACATCTACCACCCTAGTACATTCCTAGTGGTGTTGGAGACATTTACCCACCATGCACACTTAATTTGGTCAATTTGGCCTTGTTAAACCACTATCCTAAGTTTTATTGACTTAATTGGCATCAGAGGAGCACTAGATGACATCATCATGAGCACACCCACGCCTACCTTTAGTCAAGGAGGCCAACTAAGCCTTCTCTTCATTTGGGGAGGCCAACTGGAGCACTCCAAGAGTGATCTGAGTGTCATAAATGCGCCTAATTGCTAACCGATGGTTACAAATAGTTAAGTTGAGTGGTGAAGGTGCCTCCATTCATTATATTGATTATTTTATTAATATTTAGTGAACTGGAGTCAAGAGGGGCGCCTCCAACCACCTCTAATGGCTAGTTTGACTTCAGTTAACCTCATCGAGATTCATTGGAGTTAATGATGCGCTACCACTTGTTGGTTGGCATGCAGTGACATGTGTCTGAGCTACTTTCAGTTAGACTTAGTCATTCATTGCACTCTGAATGTAGTTAGGACTCAGTTGATTCAATCGGCACTTGATGAGTTGGTTAACTAGTGTGTTTACTGTGGCTTACAGTTAGTTAAGCTACACCCACTCATTCAATTCGAATGACCTCCTTGGTAATTCTAATTTTCTTAGCATTCATAAATATTGCATGATTATTGTATTGTATTTTCATTATTCATTTGATTATACAGAGCTGTTACTTCCATTACAGCACCATTTTGCCAATTTTATGCTTAATTGTCTGAATTCTTTGTGAGACCGTGTTTTCAGTCCCTAGACCACTGCCAAATTAATATGGTATCAGAGCTCATGGAGGTACAAAGCTTAGATCTCTCAAAAACAAGGTTTTTGACAGATCTTGCATGAAAAATTGAGCAAAGCTCAAAAATTCCATCACGGCACCAGAAGCCAAGGCTTACCACTTAATACCCCAAGTAAGGAAATTATTGGTCAAGCTTGTTTGATCAACTATGTTGGGTATGATGAAATACTAAAACATGCATGCTTTCCAACCTTACGGTGCCCCTTTTTGTTGTGATTTGCAGGTTTTAACAAGTACAAATTTGAATGGACTCCTCAGTCACTCTTCTCACCCCATTCACAAGCTATTCAGAATGGAAGTTGAAGATGATTGCATCTCTGAAGAGAAAAGTTCTCTATGAGGTGTCTATTGGACTTGGAAAAGAGTCTTATGATAATGAGAATGACTAGCTAAATGACGGTGATAGAGCTTTTGGAGCAATATGTCTGGCCCTTTCTCCTAGCTTGTGCTACCTTATTGGTTCTGCTGAATACCCAAAGGATCTCTTGACAAAATTGGACATAACCTTTGGCAAGGACAATGAGGATAATAATAGCACTTTGGAGATCACATCCAGCACCACAATATTTATTTACTCAAAATTCTCAGCCTCTACTCTCTCTGATGAAGTTGTTCAAGATGAAGATGAAGCAGAATCTTCTACACAGTCAATTCGAATTGAAGAAAGTCTCCTTGCAGTGAATCCTTCTCCTGATCCTCCGAAAGTTTGTGAGATATCTGATATCTGATATCCTCATATGGATGAAATAGAAGAATACATTTGAATCTCTGGTATTGAAGAAAAACACTGCTGCACTTCCATGCAAACATTCACCAGTGATTTTTTTTTCAATTCTGTGAAAAATTTGCTAGTACTTGCTTCTGAAAGTGAAGAGAAATTTGATTTTTCTCCCTCTAATGTTGCTGCTGGTGTGAAAATATGTAAAATATTGTATATTTTAGAATAAATATCAGATTATAAGAGTGACACATTCGCTCCCCATGATCTAGATCTTCCAGCAAAATCCTGCAGGATTGCATGCACCAAAATTCAGAATTTTGAAGAAAAAGACAACTATGCATCCACCATCTCAGTTGACCATACTTTTGGATCTGATATGAAACTTATTGGATCTGATCTGATATTTCTTGTTTCAATATTTCAGGTTCATAATCTTTCAGTACTGCTTGTAGTTGTTCTCATTAATTTTGTGAAGAAACAAGTACCGCAAGTCTCCTTCGAAACTGCTGCCGGGGATTTGATTTCATTTCACAATTTTGGATCTGTTGTGAACCTATTTGGATCTGATTTAATTTCTGATCTGATATTATTTTGTTCAAATTTTAAAATCCAAGATCTTTCAGTACCACTTGAAGCTGCTCTCACCAATTTCGGTGTGAAAAATCAAGTACCGCAATTCTTCTTCAATTTTGCTACTGGGGATTTGGTGTTAGTTTCCTCTGATGAGGTTGCTGATATTTTATTTGGTGAATCATTAGTTATTTATAAATCTATATCAGATTATGGAGCTCAAGCATTCACTCTCCATAGTCCCAGGGCTTCTCTACCTTTGGTCACATGCTCATCTCCTCACAGAACTAGTAAAGAGGAGGACATTCTGCATCCGCTTGGACTCTTGCTCCTAATACTTGGGGCTGATTTTACCACTCATGGTTTTCTGTTCAAGGCTGAAACATATTATTTTCTTGAGTGTTCCACACATGGATCGAATCCTCAAGCATGTTTTCTCTCCTATCAATTGATTTCAGTTGCTCTACATGGGTCCAATTTTCATCCTGCAGTTGTCTATGTTACTGATTCATTTGAGCACATTATTCTTCTTCCAAAGAGGAAGATTCCTCAATACATATTCATTTATTTTGGATTCATAGGTTCACATGCACAGTCTCAGGATGCTGCTGCATAGAAGAACCAATAATTTCTTGATTTACTGCTTAGTTTGAGGGGGGTATTTTTCCCATGAGGTTTTTCCCGTTTCCTTGGTTATATTAAGCAGTTACTTTATTGTACAGGGTGACCTATGGCCTTTGTTTCTGGGGCCCTATAATTTCATGCACTTTATGTTTCTACTTCTCTTGAGTATATCTTAAGGGGGGGTGTTTGAGACATTTACCCACCATGCACACTTAATTTGGTCAATTTGGCCTTGTTAAACCACTATCCTAAGTTTTATTGACTTAATTGGAATTAGAGGAGCACTATATGACATCATCATGAGCACACCCACATGTACCTTCAGTCAAGGAGGCCAACTAATCCTTCTCCTTCATTTGGGGAGGCCAACTAGAGCACTCCGAGAGTGATCTGAGTGTCATAAATGCACCTAATTGCTAACCGATGGTTAAAAACAGTTAAGTTGAGTGGTGAAGGCACCTCCATTCATTATATTGATTATTTTATTAATATTTAATGAACTAGAGTCAACAGGGGCGCCTCCAACCACCTCTAATGGCCAGTTTGACTTCAGTTAAGCTCATCAGGGTTCATTGGAGTTAATGATGCGCTACCACTTGTTAGTTGGCATGTAGTGACATGTGTCTGAGCTACTTTCAGTCAGACTTAGTCATTCATTGCAGTCTGAATTCAGTTAGGACTCATTTGAGTCAATCGGCACTTGATCAGTTGGTTAACTAGTGTGTTTACTGTAGCTTACAGTCAGTTAAGCTACACCCACTCATTCAATTCGAATGACCTCCTTGGGAATTTGAATTGTCTTGTCATTCATGAATCTTGCATGATTATTGTATTGTATTATTCATTATTCATTTGATTATACAAAGTTGTTACTTCCATTGCAGCAGCATTTTTCCAATTTTATGCTTAATTGTCTGAATTCTTTGTGAGACTGTGTTTTCAGTCCCTAGACCACTGTGACAAATAATTCCACACTTGATGCAACATCCCTTCTTTGTGCATAAGATGGATACCATGTGATTCTAGCACCCAAGAAAATTACATTCTAATCGGGAACCAAAAAATAATGCTAGGGTGTCGGGTACCACCGAACATGCACCCCACAATTAATTCCAAAAACCAAGTACAACACAACAAGCACAACTATATGCAAAACCATGGCTCTGATACCACTTCTTAGGATTTCAATGAGGTGTCACATAGTAATAATATGTGATAAAATCATAAGCACAAGAAACCATTAAATATAGACACACAATATTTACGTGGAAAACCAAAAATTGAGAAAAAATACTATAATAGATCTATTATCTCCCTTGACCTAAACCGACCAAGTCGAGCTAAGTGAGCTAGCCACCTCTCAGCTCTAGGTCACTTTACAATGGATCCTCCTCTAGCCTTATAAATACTTCCTTACATGAAATACTGTGGGCCACCAAATACTATGGAACACCAAATACCATTGAGAATACCATTGGACACCCAATACCACAGGCCCAAACATCTGCCAAACCTAAACCACCTTTGACTCATTCCCAAGCCAAGGTTAACCCTAAGAGTCATATATGGTATTTCTGTGAGATGCACTTCACTTTCCAATTGATGTAACTAATGCAATTTCGAACCTCTAAAGTTATTTATGCAATTCAATAAAGCAAATTTTGAACTTCATATGAATTTCCCGCACCTAGTATAGATTTTGATGTAAAATGGCTAGTTTCCATTGTTGTTTTGATTAAGAAACTTATATCCATTGAATTTTCTTTATTTAAGCTCTTGATGTTATTTAAAATGCTAATGACCATAATCCATTCCTGAAATTGACAATTCATGTCCCTCATTCATTGTTTGGGAATCCCTAAATTAGATTGTGTTGTGCACTCCTGGATGTCATTATTGCTTGTGAGATCTATTGAACTTGTCAAAATTTTCCTAAACCTGCATATTTGAACTAAAACTGATATATGATAGTAAATAGAAGTTCTTCAAGCCTTCGTAAGTCGAAATATCTCACCCTTGGCTCTCGGGAAGTTCCAAGCAGAAGATCTAGTTTGCATATGATAGGGTGCCCAGGAGCCTTGGAGTAGACTTCAACATTAGAGGAAATTTGGGGTCTAAAATGGGCCTTATAAGAAAACGTTCCAAAATAAGTTTTTGTGAGTTGGAATTCAAGAACCAATATAATTTCAATAAAATAAGTCAACCATAATGGTTGAATTGACATATTTGTCATTAAAAAAATCTATTTTTTTGTTCGTATTTTCAACATATCTCATTGTATTTTTACTCAAATTTTGATCGGGAGAACTCGTTGGATGCGGAATTTGATTCCGCATCCAATGAGTACCCACACTGCATACTTTTGACGGACCCCACTACCCCAAAAACAAGAAATACCTGAAAAAAATGTGATGATGACATCATCATCACATTTTTAGGTATTTCTTGTTTTTGGGGTAGCGGGGTCCATCAAAAGTATGCAGCATGGGTACTCATTGGATGCAGAATCAAATTCCGCATCCAACGAGCTCTCCCGATCGAAATTTGAGTAAAAACACAGGGAGATATGTCAAAAATACGAACACAAAAAGTAGTTTTTTTCTTTCTTCCTCCAAAATTAATCAATATTATTTTATTATTTTAACTATTATTTTATTATTTTAACTATTATTTTATTATTTTTCTTAGGAAGCCCATTTTAGACCCCAAAATTCCTCTAATGACTCGGTGATGTTCGAAACATAAATGGTACCAATACATTGTGAAAAGGGTCCTTAATCTTGAAAAACCTTCCCACCTTTCATAGTTTTGGAATTTCCCTCTTGATCCCTTTGTTTAAGTCACCAGTTAAACCCTTTGTTTTCACTGTTTTGTTTTAATTTTTTTGGAAAAGTGAATAAATGTAAAAACATATATGATTAGTACATTACAATGGTATCAGAGCATGGTCCTCTACACCTGTGATGAACAAGACCAAGCTTCATTGTTCATTTAATGAAGACCAAGTTTGGAAAATGAGACTAGTACCTACTATTGATGATTGTGAATGGTATGAAGAGGAAGAGTCCTTATCCGATTATGATGACACATATATAGATGAATTCTCACATGTTCCACAAGAGGATAACAAGATTTTTTATGTCAATATATATATAGAGGAGATAAAATTCCCGAGCCAACAATGGATAGACTTGCTGATGGGAGAGTGTTACCGACTTTCCTTCCTTCATTGCAAGTAGAAAAGAAGCATCCTACTTGGGAGGATCTAATTCATAAATTTGAAAAGACACAACAAAATTAGTAGCAGATGATGGAGTACATATCTTCACCAAGGGGATTATGGTGCTTTAAAAGAATCTTCTTTGGGTTGTCTCCAAAGAAAGACTCCAAAATCCTTGTGAAGAAAGTGGTTATGAAGGAAGTGCATCTACAATCATTGACCCGACTTTGAAGAAACATTATTAAAGTACAAATCATACATCAATTGAACATCAAAGGAGCATAAAAGCATCAAAATATGAACCCCATGTTTCCCCTGGACAATGTATTGAGACCTATGGGCAGAAAGAAGAAGGCACCAATAAAAGGTATGAAAATAAATCTGATTTATGTAGCAACCCTGTTCTCTTATGTTAGCCTGAGGTACACACATTTTCATGTAATGAAGATGATTTTAGATTTTTAATGGTTATACAAGATCTCAAAACATTTAGCATCATAAACATCCTAACCATAAGAAAAGGATCACTGAAACAAATACAAGTACATCAACACAAGAGAACACAAAGATTTTCCTCACTAAAACCACAAGGGAGAAAACCCCGCAAAACTTCCTCAGTATAGAATTCAACCAAGTACAGTGTAAAACCCCAAGAATAAAAATAGATGCTCCTCTTCCACAGTATAATCTCTTTCTCTCTCTCTCCTGCGCTATACACAAGTAAGTGTATGTGAATGAGAGAGGTGCCTCATCTATTTATATTCGTTAGGTGAGTGACTCAAATAAATAACTAAGTTGGCAAGGTTCTCTAATTAGGGCGGAACTACCTGGGAAGACTCAAAATACATTTTATATATTACTTTTGTGGGTACTATTACCCCGACTTACAACAGATGGTTTACCTCATAACTTTTACATGACCAATTACATCAAGGACATCTGTGAATGGAGGAATAATATCTCTGAAGGAGAATACAACAAAAGTACAATAGACTATATTCCAAAGTTACAATACTTTAACACTCCCTCTTAAATAGGAAGGTATTCTACATCAACAACAACCATCATCAAAATTGTACAACTGACTAGTGAATCTCTATATGTCATAGGAAGTTTTGGAACAACATCATGCATCTTCATCATCAATCTTAGTATGAGAATACTGGATCATCTTTTGCAACCTTAGTATGTAAATATTGAATCGTCTATGAGAGCCAGATCACTTTTTGCGACACCGGTATGTGGATACTGAATCATATTCTATGAGTATTGGATGATCTTATGCAACATCAGTATGTGGATACCAAATCATCTTCTGTGTGTACTAGATCATCTTCTACAACATCAGTATATGGATATTGAATCATATTCTGCAATATTAGTATGTGGATACTGGACAATCTTCTGCCATATCAGTATGTGAATACTGAATCATCTTCTAAATAATGAACCTTCTTCTGTAACACCAGTATGTGAATATTGAATCTTCTTCTTCCACATTAGTATGCGAATACTTAATCTTCTTCTTCAACATCATTATGTGAATACTAAAACATCATTTGCAACATTAGTATGTAATACTGAAACATCATCATCCGCATCATTAGTATCTAAATACTGAAACATCATCATCTGCATCATCAATATGTAAATATTGAAACAACAACAACATCATTATCATGTTAGTGCTAAAATGACATCATCAAAAAATGTTATATCATCATCTCCATTATTAGTATAGAGATGTTGGAACATCATCATAATCATCGTCAACATAAAGTGTTGTGACTTCAACCACATCATCATAGGGTTTTGAGACCATAACCACATTAGAATCATCAACATAAGGTATTGGGACCATAACCACATCATCAACATCATCGTACAAATGTTGAAGCAACATCATTATCAAAATTAGTATAGAAATACTGAAACTACCTCATCATCATCAATATAGAAATATAGAAATTGTCTTACCAACATCAATATAGAAAATAATGAACTTTCCATATCCACATCAGTATGAAAATACCAAACTTGTCACATCAACATCATCAGTAGGAAAATACTGAACTTGCCACTTCAACATCAGTATGAAAATACTGAACTTTCCACATCAGTATAGGAATACTAAAACTATCTCAAAAATCATCTCAACAACATCAGTATGAAAATACCGAACCTTCGATATCAGTATAGAAATACTAAAACTATCTCAACAATCATCTCAACAACATCAGTATGAAAATACTCAACCCGCCATATCAGTATAAGAATAATGAAACTATCTCAACAACATCAGTATAAAAATATTGAAACCACTTACAACAACATCTTGTCTAACTTACTAAACCTTTTGGACCGACAAGCCTAGTTAGACATATTGATCTCCTTGGAGACCAAACAAGCCTTGTATGGCTTACTAACCCTTCTAGGTCAACAAGCCTATCCAAACATTCCAACCACTTCTTTCCCTCTGACCATCTTAAAGCAGTATCTTGGTGAGTTCTCTGGTAGATCCATCTGGTCATTTTGTCTAAGATACTAACCCTTTCGAGTCAACAAGCCTAGTCAGATAGATGGATTTCCTATGGACCAACAAGTCTTGTTCTGGCTTACTAACCCACTTGGTTTAAACCAGTCTAGCCAGACATACTAATCCCCCTAGGATCAACATGCCTCATCTAACTTACTAACCCTTTCGGGTCAACAATCCTAGTCATACTTATCCTACTCTAGGCTGAGCTGCCACCACTGCATCCTTCTACCATATAACATCACTCCCTCTTTCAAGAGAGGTACTTTTGGACTATGCCAAGATTGTCTCGAAAGTATTAGACATTTGCTTAGTCAACACATCTGTCACTTGTTCCTTTGTAGGAACATCCTTGAGCTTTGTGACTCCCTTATGCATCTTGTTCTTTATCATTCTTCTTTTGTATATCTGCAACTACATCGTACATCCACAACTTGCATCATTCTTCTCTTGTACCTCTGCAACTGTGTAACATACCCAATTTCCACATGATGATTTTAGGGAAATGGGGTAAAACTTTAGTTTTAAAAACACTTAAGTTTAACCAGTCAAATTTTAGTATTAATGAATAATTTTCTTCATAAGGAGGATACATTCTTTTCACATAAATTTGTAAATCAATTTATTGTCAACCATCTCTTTGTTCTGTTGGTTGTGGTTGATAATATGGGGTCTTAAATAACAACTTTATGTTATCCAATCCATCAATCCAAACAACAATGATTCTCTTGCATACATAGATTACTTATCCTTTACAAAAAATATCACTTATTTGATCACTATAATAATAATTAATACACGATATTTATCATTCTCAAGCATAGACCCAATGCAACATCTTTCTCTATATAAAGGAGAAGGAATACCTTCACATGTCTATTATTACACACCAAACTATTTTAATTGGGGACCCATGCCTATATAAATACCGCTCACAACCTTAACCTAATGAGGGAGGATATAAGGAGTATTTTCCTTAGTTAAGGGAGGATATAAGGAGTATTTTCCTTAGTTAATTTACTTCCTACAAGTATATAAACAATTGAATATAACAATATAACATTAGCCTTCTATTCACATTTCACTCGTTCTCATTATGATCATTTAACCAATTTTAGACATGAGCAAAAAGACTATCAATAAATAATATATACCGACACCTCTCAAAGGTATTTATTACTTACATTTAGTTAAGAAAAGAGAAAATATGTAACTAAAAAAAACAAGTTTGCATGAACAATCACCCAAAGGTTTCGTTTTCCTCCATATTATCATAACTATATATATATAAGAGTAAAATATAACACACTATTCTGTAACTCAGCACGATCTTTATCAACATCTTTATCAAGAATTGGAAATATCCTTCTTTAGTATTTCATATACTAAACTAAACAATGCATGCCTGGCCTACTCTGGTAATAAGGAAATCACATAAAACTTGACATTTACACACTATATATATTAACCTTGATTAATACATCCACCTTATATATAATAAAACAAAGAATATTTGTATGCCAAGCAAAGTCCCTACGTTTGGGCTCTTCTTCCATAAAGACGACTTGTAACATTTACCCAGAAAACATAAATAAACATACCTTCCACATACACTTGTTTTGCAGAGAAAATTGAATTTGTGCCTACCCATAGAGCCATATCTTTTACGCGTGGTACAAAGGGAATTTCTACTTCACTCTTCTCGGTAATCGATGCCATTTATGTGTCCATTCGGTTCATCTACCGGTCGTATTGAAGCTAGAAATGAAGCTAGATTCTCGTCTCAATGGAATATCATTTCATAAAAACAAAGTTATAGCTAGACCGAATCAAACCTCCTTGCAGATCGCTTCTCCTCTTTGAATGGCAACCAAAATACCAGAATACCATTGCAGTGCAAGGGAAGAAAATGGGTCCTTTTGACTTGGCAGAGAAACTTTCTCTTTCTTTCACGGGTGAGCACATCATAAGATGAATATATAAAGAAAATAAGGAGCGTCCCTTAGGATTTAGCAGTGTGCAGACAAGAGCATTGAAAGAAGACCCTCAAGAGCGTCATTTCTCTCTTCCTCGACAGAGAGGAATTAAAACATAAAATACAAGGGATGCACACTCTCTGGCTTGATCTTCCATGCCAGTGAGTTATATGAATTAAGATAACTCCTCCAGAAAGGATTGCAGTTCAAAACAATAGTGATCTCCCCCTCACAGAACTCGACTCTCTTCCCATTTCTTGAGAGAAAACTATTTTCCCAAATAAAAAAATCCCCCCTTTTTCCTTTGGTGATCCCCCTTCAAAGAAATAAAATGATGACCTTAACCGAATACCAACCCTCTATGTAACTAACTTAATTTATCCCAAATTTGATCATGACTCAATGAGGAACAATCCTAACCACTTCTTAAGTTAAGCAATTAAATAATTTGCTTTAAAATATACATATCTTTTGATATAGAGATAGTTATTAATAACGGTCATATTGAGGAGATGTTACAAACTGCATCGTACATCCACAACTTGAATCATGCTTTTTTTGTTTATTTGAAACTTCATTGTACATCCACAACTTCATCATTTCTTCTCTTGTAGGTGGTTGCATACAATCCTTCCTACAAGTCAAATACAGTTGTATGATTAGAAACATTTCATAGAATATAATGACAAATTCTTATGCATAAAGATATGGGTTATACAATTATGCAACTATTTCAGCTAATACAACATTCATCCATATCCCATATACATACGATAACGTTATAGATGCCTTCCATATCTACCAAGACATTATGTCAGCAAATAGGTTTCATTCTAGATAAGTAGAAATGGAATGTTGTACAACACCATAAGCCGCGTACCCATCATATGCATATTAGCAGTAAACTGTTCATATATGCAAAACACTCTAACATGCATAATACATTTGCTAAATCTAGGAACATATCTATGTATATAGCTGAACAACTAGTTATATAGGAAATGACAATTCAAATACTTATATTTGTTTGTTTGGTAGACTCTATCTTGATCTTTGTCTTCTTAAATTACTAAAGTCTCTGCCAATGTGTTCAACTTCATCGTTTGGTTCTAAGGACCTGTTCCTATCTTTCTCATGATCATAAATACTAAGCAAGTCTTCTTACACCATAGGTCACATACAACTTTGTATTGGTTTTGAATTTGTGTCCTACTAATGCATCCCTTCTTATTTAATGATGAAATGGATAAGAGTGCAATCTTCATTTTTATCGGTAGAATTCTTCTGGATAATATTCCTCATCACTTGAGGAATCTTCCTTTGCTTTATTCAATATATTCATTCTTGTTTGCACCAAGAGAAACACTGGTCGACTTTCTGCAATATGTTGGAGTGATCTTTAAAATTCACCATATATCTGCAGTACCCTTTAGCTACCACACCATTTTCTCTAAATAGTTTACTTGGATAAGGAAAATATCCTTTGATTTCATCATTCATCTAATCTCAAGAATCATGTCAATACTCTCGAACTTTGAGATCTACTGTAGTCACTCCCTCTAAGGTGGAGCACCATCCTTCCTCTGCATCTTGTACTCTCTGCATTGGGACATTGGAGTGAGAGGTATCCTCCTCTGCTACTAATATTATTGGTAGCCATCTACTCCATATTGAACTTTATTGGATTCTATTTTCAACATTTTAGTAAAGGTTGGGATCTCTATCACTCGAGTTGATCCTAGATCTCCTCAAGTAACTGTATGTTCTATCCCATAGGTACCTACTAAGCTTGTAAAAATCATTTTGTGCATATGTGGTTTTTTGTGGAGAGTCTCAAACCATATAGGCTGCTTGATTTTTTCTTATACTCTGATTACACCAACTGTCTAGTGTAATATCCTCCACTGAAGAGGTGTGTGTAGCCCCAAGAGTGGTGTCTTTCCATAGTCGACTCTCTCTTTGTGATAGAAACCACGAACCTTGCTTTGTATCTTTTGATACTTTGATTTGTTGTATACTTGATCTTGTATATCTACTTGGAAGACTTTATAAATCTTTCCTTCATGTCTCGAAATCATATCCAAACATCATTTTGTATGATCGACGGGTACTTCTTGATCATATTATCCTTCCATTCTTCCTTCTTTGGACATTCTTTCGCAAAGTGTCCTTTCTCGTCACAACTGAACATCTTAGTTGTGATATGTCCTTCTTCTGAAGTCATTTTATTCTTTCTCAGAATGTTCTTCCTTCTCTTCATATTCACTCATCTCTTCTTCTTTTTCCATCATTCAAGCTTCTTCTTACGTGCATTCCTCCATAGGTTATATTCCTTCTAGAATAACTCCCTTGAATGAACTTGGAATACCATTCGAAGTTGTAATCTATGATTCTTCTTCTTTAACATTATCTCCAATGGCTTCTAATTGCTCCTTGAGATGATATCTCCTTGTGAAGTAGCATTGAATGTTTTCTGACATTTGCATCTTCACATCCTTGAGTTGAGTTCTCAAGGTCATATTCATACAATTTGTTCATTGCATCGAACATATCATCGGGAGTCTTCGAGGACGATACATGTGATATCCAATGGATATGGAAATAATCATCTTGGTTTTGACTAAGTCCTACTTGTGCTTTGCTTTGACTTCATATCCTTCTAGAACTGCAACTTCTTCTTTGACATAGTTCTCCATGTCATGCTTCTTCAAGTATGAGAATCACTTTATAATTCCATTCTTAGAATTTATTGACTCTTTCAATCTTGTCCTCAATCTTGGTACTATTTGTCATCATGATAAAGATAAGAACCTCAAATGGAAATAGAGAGGATAGAACTTACCTGTGAGATTGCTTCAAGTTGATGCTTGCTTGAAATCTCTTCTGGAAGACTGCTTCTAGTGGGCCTAGGGTTTGACAGAAAAAACCTAATTTTTAAACTTGGGTATCTTTCAAATCTTATTGGATATAAATTTGTGCCTCCTCAGGGCGAGCTGAGAAGCATAGTTATTTCCCCAAAACTGTGGACATAACAACAAAATATCGGATGCCCTAGTTTTCTCGGTAGTAGTGTTAGGTCAAAAATTGAAAGTCCACAAAATGAGAAACTTGTTACATAGAGAGATACGCCCTCCTATGGATATTTTGATGAACCTCCTTTTTCAACTGATTGGTGGAGGGAAGTGCTCGGGACAAGAAGCCCTAGTTTTTCTCCAGTTTCTTCTACAGAATTGACTGATCTTGTTTCTGCTATATATATGAGGTTTCTGCTCCTAAAGGTCTTAAAATTCATCTTGATGTATCCTGGTATGTCTTATTGTCGACCTTATAGGTTATACCATAATTGGATTCACCAAGTGGGAATTATGTGAACTTTCCCAAGGCGACTTATTTCAAGACCGTTTAGTGTAGCAAACTTGTACGGACTTCCATGTGTGTCTGTTTCACCTTCGAGGCCTGAAACATTTACCACATAAATGAAATTTCGTTCCCTATCTATAAAATATTACTAAATTTCATTTGGACCTTCCTATCTAGAGATATAGCAATTGTCCCTAGGTCGCCTATTTAAGGTTGAATTCTGGGAGAGGCTGGAACCCTGATTTGGAGGAATCATATCTCCTCTATAATAGAGAATATGAAGCTGAAACTTTTACAAAGGGTACAACAAGGTTTCATATTTGTCTTTTCAAAGTTTCAGTTCTTGATACTTCTCCAATATCTAGTTATAGCGAAAGTCCCAACATGACTAGTTTTTGTCTTCTAGGGTTTTCAATCCTGAAACCCTAATCTTCAGTAGTTGTAGTTGTAGCAGTGTTTCGGATACACAAAGACATTTTTCAGGGTGGCTCTGATACCCTGTTATATTTTTAATGGTTATAAAATATCTAAAAACATTTAGCATCATAACATCATAACCAGAAGCAAAGGATCGTGAAAGAAAGACAAATACAACAACACAACAGAACACAAAGATTTTCCTCGAGGAAACCACAAGGGAGAAAACCCCACAAAACTTACTCAGTATATAATTCGACCAAGTACAGTGTAAAACCCAAAGAACAAGAATAGTTTCTCCTATTCCATAGTACTCTCTCTCTCTCTCTCTCTCTCTCTCTCTCTCTCTCTCTCTCTCTCTCTTGCACTATAAACAAGTGAGTGTATGTGCATGAGAGAGGTGCCTTACCTATTTATATTCATTAGGTGAGTGACTCGAATAACTAACTAGGTCAGCTAGGTTCTCTAATTATGGCCGACCTACCTAGGAAGACTCAAAATACATTTTATATATTAATTGTGTGGGTACTATTTCCCTGACTTACAATAGAGGGTTTACCTCATAACTTTTACATTACCAATTACATCAAGGACATCTTCGAATGAAGGAATAACATATCCGAAGTAAAATACAATAAAAGTACAATAGAATATATTTTGAAGTTACAATACTTTAACATATTATGTTATGGAATCTTCTAAATCTATGGATGAGTTATGTGTTGTGGATGTATGCAACAAAAAACCCAACTTGTCATTTCATCCATTAGAGTGTAATGTACCTAAGGGATATTTAGGAACACTATGTTACACAAAATGTTTGGCCTTTCCATGATCATGAACCTTGTAGACCTTTTGCTTGCCTTGATCCCTGTAGTGCTTGGTCAAAACTCTTTGGAAGATGAAAACTAAGGTTTTTTCCCTTTGAAAAAACCCTGTTTTGAGAGGGTGACATCCTTTTTCTTTCTAACAAGGTGTACCATCTCCATTGTCGTACTTTGAATCACTATAGTGTGCATCACAAATGTACTTTGCTTGTGTATAGGGTGTGTTGGTGTCTGCACACAAGGAAAAAAGAGAAGTTTTGAGAAGCATCTCAAAGGAGACCCTCGTGGAGGTTTATCCCTTCCATTTAGGGTGGATCTCACTCACCTCCCAACTTAGTAGGATCTCACCTCATCCCTCTCCCTTAATCTCTCCTCCCTTCCTCATCTCTTTTGGCCTATAAATGAGATCCTGACCTCATGGGATAGGGATCTAGGATGAGAGAAACCAAATGCTGGAGAAATTATGCCAAAGATATGATATTTGATGGTTTGCATATTGAGGAAAGGCTATATTGGAATGAATCCTCAACACCAAGGCTCTATATGGTTGCAATTCTTTCCTATTTGTTCTTTATTAATACATTAATGTCTTCCTTTTCCATAAATGATGTTTAATCTCATTTACAATAATTCTCCTTGGTTAATTGCTTACATCTAGTGAATTATCTCTTAGTTGCTACTTGTTTATTATTTCCTTTGAATCTTTTGTAGGTTATCTCTTGAGCAATTAGTAGGATTGCGAAATCTTCAAGCTAACGAGGATGATCCACGCCAATTATCTTAAATTAGTAAGAAATATTGTTAGGGTGACAATGATACATCTAGTGGTAATGATGTTTAGATCCATCCTAATAATAGGAAAATTCCTTATCAACTTCGACATTGTTCAGGTATGTAATGTGTCCAATATCACATACATCCAATTTCTGAGAACCAAAGGAAGAATGGTCCAATATCTAACCCAAAAAAAGAGCACCTTTGAGATATCCTCACATGGTGGAATCGTCATTGATTGGACATTGAGAATCCTTGTGAAGATCCTTGGACTAAATCCTTTTGTTGTTCTTCCAAATGTTCCATACAAGCATCCTCTTGAGAGGCATCTTAGTGATATGAACTCCCACCTACGGAAAGAGGTGCTTCCTTCTTTTTAGGTTCCACCGGGACCCCACTTTCCTTACCCCTCCAAAAATACTTCATAAAGGGAAGCTTACAACATTTAACCATGTGTCCATACAGGTGGCACCGATTACACTTGAATGGAACTCCAATATAATCCAACACTTTTGTATTAGAAACAACCTTCCTTGAAATCACCATGCTTTCCAACAAACCCTCCCTAAAATCCAAATCGACAAGAAGCTTAGCCACCAACACGATGCCTATCTATTGAAAAGAAAATATGGTTGATAGGAAGACTCCAAGTGAGTATCCTATTTTCTTGAAAATATCCATGGTCTAGAGCTTCGGTGGACATTTTACCCAAGTAGGGTGAATATAAGTCTTCTTCCTTCTCACGTCAAGAGATGGATACCACCTTCATAGGTTGAGAATCACAAAATCCTTCCTCTAGACAAAATGCTCATGAGCTTAGACGCATCCTCCAAGGATTGAAAAAAAATTCCAAGCTGACATTTGTCTAAAGAAATACTTTGAGAAGAATAACATAATAGATCATTCCAGTTATCCTCTACCCAAAACCCAAAATAGGTCATCGATACTTGCATCCCCTAAACCTTCCAACCAACGCATAATGAGAATACTTCAAACATGTTGACACCATCCCCAAGAGCAAACTTCAACACATCAACCTTCCTTTTGACATAGTTCTTCTTCTGATTTGAAAGAAGACGTTTAGAGATTTGTGAGATCTCACAGCCTTCATAGAATCCATCCTTACCACAAACAATCAAATCTCTCCCTCTTTCTCCCTTTTGGAACCCTACTAAACCATCCTTCCTGTTGAATGAGAAAACCTCATTTTGTGGAACAGGAATTTTTGGGACCATGATAGAAGGGAAGAATTCATATGGAATTCTTCCTAAGTAGGGGAAAAAGAGCACAAGGAAGAATAAGAAGGAGTTGCAACATAGGAAACAACATCAAGGAAAAAGCAAAGGATGTTGCGACATAAGAAGGAAGAAAAGGAGAAAGGAAAAGAGAAGGCACGGGACGAGGAAGTTGCGCCAGTTTTGTAAGATACGAAGGAAGTATAGAACAGAGGATTTGATGACATGGCATAATATTCATGGAAGGAGGTGTGCAGATAAGGTAACGTCCAGAAAGTGACAGTAAGGCATGATGCAGAGAAGCAACATCCCTTTACGATCGTGGGTACAAGATCGGCTGGAGCTAGAAAAAACCACACGCGTAAAGGAATTTTTATAAGTCAGGCTGATAGCGCCTCTTTGGTCATATTTTTCTAGAATAGGAAAGACAGCTTGTAGCCTGAAGATAGTAAGTCGAATGAGATAGCAACTATAGCTGAGTCTTTTAGAGTCGGTATCAAGTCATGATTGAGTATGTAACAAGCATGTATGGGAATATATCAAGTCTGTAATAAGGCTATAAAAGGAGAAACCCAAGTTGTAAATGGGTTGGCTGGTCAATCAGTATCCTATTAGCTAGTTCTTGTTTAGACTCTTTTTGAGCTGAGTAGAGGATACAACAGTTTTGAGTAGGTAACTCTGGATCGCTGAGTGCATTAGAGTAAGTGGATCTGTAGCTGAGTGCACAGACAGATAAAGAAGGTTGAGTTGATCCGGGCTATGTGCAGATCGATGAGTAGGAGTAGAGTAGAGTGATAAATATAGAGAAAAAAAGAGAGCATGAAAAGGAAAGAATTCTATACAAATAGAAGAGAATATATTGAACAGAGTCTGTAGCTTTATGTACAGACAAAAGGTGCATCTATTTTCTCATGCCAATTCCAAATGAAGAGCACCTTGTGGTTTTTTCCCGGATGGGTTTCCATGTTACATGTTGTGTATATGTGGGAATGTTGAATAGCTTAGACAAGTTCCTATTTACTGTGTTAATGATTGATTGGTTATTGTGCATTAAAGAAATGATTATGTGAATGTTTTATTTCAAGTAATGAATATAATTGTGATGACTGTTCATTGTGCATTTCCGTAATATTGCATAAATAAGTGTGATTAATACTTCAATATTGATATCTAAAGTGAAAACCACCAACCCACCTTCTTGGTCTTCATTGGAAACCTTGGCACAATGCCAAGGACTTAAACACCCTCCCACATAAACTACGGAAACATGATTCTGGAAGTTACCCATAAGAACTAAGATATCTTGTGTGAGACAGATTCTATGTTGCAGGTGCTGCTGGTTGGGATCTGCTCCATCAGGCCGATATCTTGGGATTTGTTGCGTTGACCAAAGAGAGGGGGCTGAACCTAGGTCACAGGGGGGGAAATGCCAACAAATGGTTCTGTTGCTGGGACCTTAAAGTGTGTGTTGAGGGACATTTTTTAGCATCCCATGAATCCGGAGATCCAAAGTTGGGTGACGCAAAAGAGATAGAGTTTGAACAGAAAGAAAGTGAAGGATCTCGGTGGACGTCGACGAAGTGGATTGAACGGTACATATATTCGTACATCCATGAGATTTTATTTGTTGAGTTCCCCACTCTGTTGAATGAATTTCTATCTAAGTTGAAAACCCAGAAAAAGAATTTTCAAGGAGGGGAACCAACAGAGTTGACTTTGTTCTTGATTGGGCAGCTGAAAAGAATCAACAACCTGTTGGCAGGAAACAACCCTTTCAATTTTTTTGCTTTGCTGAATAAAATTGATAAGTTCTCTTCTATATTTTATCACAAAATTATATAAGAGTGCCTTCAGAATCTTCGATTCCGAAGGTACTCTCAATTAAAGAAGAGTTAATGATTATACTAGAAATTTAGGAAACACTTTCATAAATTTAATAATTTAGCAACTGTTAATCTTTTAATTTTATATATATAATCAATTTTCATTATTATCAATACATCTGATTATATATTGATTCAAGATATTTAAATTACAGTCTGCTAAATAGTTCTTTGGATTAAAGTGAAAAAGCATTCTAAACTTGTTGTAGTTAGGTTTTATTGATTTCATTTAAACCTTTTGACAAAGTATTTATCATTAGTTTTTGCAATTTATATGGTTATGGTTGATGAATTAATTTAAATATCCTATTTTAACCCTAGTGATATATTTTTACATAAAAACTTTATATTTTAAATACTCTGTCATTTTATTTGTAAATACATAGTTATGAGGGATTTTATATATGCTTTTCACATAGTTAAAGTTTACCTTTATATATCACTTCGAATTTTAGTAAGATTTCTTATGTTATATTTGTAAGGAGTAATTTCTATTTAAACTCTTAATCTTTAATAAGTTTTCATTATAAGACTTTTGATTAATCTTTGATGTTTTCCTTGGTGTAATAAACCTCCAGATCAGCGCAAAACAATTAAGGGGTTTTAATGATAACGATATTTTTGAATCACCTACATAAAGATTGAGATCATATTAACATTTGGTTTTGGATTTGATTTTATGACACCAATCAATACAACTGACATTTGTTGGTTTAATGATGGAGTCGTGTCATTGAAATTCATTTCCATAATGACTGATAACCATTACCATTTATGGCGCCTGTACAAAGCTATCATTCCATTCTGTGTATTATCAACACTTCGTTCTTTGTGTTATATGGTTATCAAATCCTGAATTGTATTATTTCGAATGACAAAGTTCAGCTAAAATTGGAAGTGATAACATAATGATTTCTGAGAGTTCTGTTTGTCATGACTAGTCTATCCATTACTCATAGCACAAAACATTGGCACTTGTTTTCATTATTTCAAAAAAATGGTTACCATGGCCGAATTTGGGGTTTTATTTCTTGTCACATATGAATCAATTAGGGAATTGATGGTTCACATGATGCCTTTCACTTGGATCCATATTCCTTCCATCTTCACAACGGCATTCATCCTAAGCCAAGACTAGAGTTGTAGTGATAAGAAAATGGCTCCTCTTAGTCGATTCGAGATCTCAGGGCCTGAGCTAGTGGAAGCTAATGAGGAAGTCATTGCATTATTTGAAAAGATAGGTTGGGGTTTGTTCTTTAGACTTTTCAGTGGTCATAATAATGAATTCACTAGACAATTCGCTCTCATCTTGAAGGAGAATGTAGCTCAAATTGGGGGGTTTCAGTTTATAATTAATGAAGACAAAATTGCAGAAGCAACGAAGCTTCCCCAGACTGGAGAGCGTTGGTTTAAAGGAGGAAGGGTTGATAAAAAGGGGTGTAAGTCATTGCTTTTACCCTTACCTACAGTTTGGGGTTTCAGTTAAATTCCTAAAACCAAAATGGAAAGCGTCTTATGAAGTTTTAGTCAAGTGTGTTTCCTGTGACTGCACCTCTCTCATATCCATTATTATCATCTGAGATTATTATTAGCTTTGAAGGGTTGTAAGCTTAATATCCCTTTCTACTTGCTTCAAAGCTTGAAGAAAATGACACACTTTATGCAAAATACTGTAGGCAATCCTGATAGAAGCTTGTTTCACCATGGTTTAATTAAGATTCTGGTTCAGCACCAGTTATCTATTATTGGTAGATCCTGGGATGAGTTATTGGCTGAAAATGAGCTAGGGTCGACACAGTATTGGCCTAATACTCCTCCTAAAACTCGCAGAAAGCGTAGGGATTCATTAAAATATGAAGTCGATGATGTTTATAAAGCTGAGTCAGGGGTTAGTAACTTACAGGAAGCAAATCCACCTTTAGATACCCATATTGGTAATGATGTTCCAAGTAAAATTGATCCATTAGATGCCGGAACTAATATGGACCCACCTTCATCTGTCAAACGTTACGGCACATCTACAAAGGTGGATAATAAATAAATGAATGTTGAAAATTATGATCCTGTTACTCATGAATTCCTCTCTGATTTGTGCACTCTTAAAAAACCTTGTGATGAATCTACACGAAAACTTGAACAGTTAGCACAAGTCTGTTGTGATAGAAAATATTCTAATCCTAAGGGTTCTGTGCCTATTGGTACACGACGATTTACTCGAAGCATGACTACAGCTTCCATTCCAGTTACTACTCAACAGCTTAAAGATATTCCTTTGGTCAAAATAGATAGTGAAGAGGATGAATTATTCCCAGTTCATGGGATTTCTCTTGGCAATGATGAACAGTATGTTGAAATGAGTCATCCTGTTGTGTCATCGATAAATGAATTCGTTGATCATTCCTCTCCCTTTAGGTCTGAACAGAAAGCTTTGTTTACTGGTGATTCTTCACCTATTAGAAGCAATGAAGAAAATCAATTAACTCTTAAACAAATATTAAAGGACAAAATTACTGAATTGAAAACAGAGTTAGCATAATTGTATTCAAAGGAATCGGATAAGAAAGAGGAAATCAAATCTATTAAAAATGAATTATTGTCATGAATTAGTAAGTGTCAAGAGATGAAAATGAAAAAGGATAGATACAAAGCCACTAAGAAATCCATGGAAATAATGAATCAGCGGTTGCTTGAACAAACAGAGCATCAAAAGCTCAAAATTATGAAACTCAAGGCTAGATTGTCAGAAGCTTGTTGAGCTATCTAATTCCAAGTCTCTTCTTGAAAATTATGTTCGTTGCTACAATTTTGGGAAAATAACAAAATTAGGTAATTAGAATGCCCACAGAATCGTAGATTCCGCGGGCATTGCTCATCATTACATTAGATTTTATTATTAATTATGTTTTGTATCTATTACATTAATTATAAAACTCATGCATGGTTTTGATTTTTGCAGGTGTCGTTTTTAATCTTGATGTTGTTTGACCTCATTAATATCTTGCAACGGAGGATGAGGTTGTTACAAATTCAACTGATATGGATGCTTTCAACAGAGACACGTTACGTTTCATGGTTATGGAAGTTGTAATCGAGTTTGCCAGGTGCCCTTCTTTTGAGGAATGCAATAGAACAATGATGGGGATCCTGTATTTATTATGTAACAACTGTTAGAAACTAATGGATATTTTTATACTAGTTGTTACACAAAAGTTGGAAGTAGTTATTAGTGTTATTATATAAGCTAGGAAGCTCGTTGTACTAGGGGTCGATGGGAGTACTAGGGAAAATACTTGTGAAACATATAACACATTTCTGGTTTTGATTAGTCTACTGAAGTTTTCTTCGTGGATGATTACCTCTGCAACATCAAAGACTGGTATCAAATTTTGGTTTTCAAATCTTTGTTATTATATATATATTTCAAAAGCAATTTTCTGACTTAAATCTGTGTGCAATTGAACTTAGTTTTCATTGCATTAATATAGTTTTAATTACTCTTAGCACTCAATATCGATATATGTTGTTGATACTATCAATGTCATGGTTATTTAAATGTTGTTGATGATTGTGATCAAATAGTATTATATTTTCATAGCTTATATTGATTACATCTATATTTTGATAGTTGTTTTGAATGTTAAGTTATTATATCATTTATATACAGATGTTAATGTTGAATTTCAATTATTTGTTGACAAATACACCTATAGAGCGAATAAAATAATTTCTTATTTTATTCTCTGTGTTTTTGTAAATTTAATTAAACAGAGTGTTATTAATAATAACAATTCTAATAGTTTCTTATCTAGATTTGCATGATTTATTTCACTTTGTTATTTATAATCGTTAATTGATAGTTGATATAATAGTCTAAAAGTTTGCTCTCAGCTGAGATAGGATAGCTAGTTAATTTTAATTCATATTTTAGCTTAGTTTATTTTAATAGTTGTTAAATAGAATTAGATTAGTTTGTTAAAATTTAAAATAGTCTTTTAGTTAAAATATTTGAAACAAAACCCCAAAACACGATACTTTCCTTAAGAAAGCACTTTAGGATAACTTAGACTTAGAAAACTAACTCTAGGGTTTATTTTAAGCAGTAATAAAATTTAGGATAAATTTTTACTGAATTTTTACGTTCTCCTTAAGAGGATAAATTTAGTTGGTAGAAGGACCATAACCTGCGAGATTTTTCCATTCCAAACACACCGAGAGCTGCTCTAAGCGACTTGTGTGGGCTTAATCTCCTTAAGCTAGCCTAGTCAGAAAATTCGGCCAACACAACCCTATTTCAAGGGCTGTGGAATTCTGGATAGATAATATCATAGAGGGATATATCACTGATTTCTTCATTGACACGATAACCTCATATAGTGAGGCTGAGAGAATTTTTTTTTCAAGGACCACGCAGTAGATATCTCTCATATTGGAAGACGTGGATCAAAATTCTCATATGTGAAAAGGGAATTATGTGAATAATAGATTGAGAAGCAAAGGTTGGTTATGTCTCTGCAGAACACTGAAGTGAGATGTTCCCAGGAGAAGGTGGAACTAAACTAGAATCTGGATTTTTGAGAAGTGAAAGAAGATTCTGGTCCAGCAAAAGATGAAAAACTATGTTCAAACAAGGCAGCTGCAAGACAAAGCAAGAAGAAGAAGGCTATGAGTTTACATCATACCTAGATGAAGGCTCTTGTGACATGGAAGAAGAGTACTAGCCAATCTCAGAAGGAGATGAATAATCTGAGGATTCGACTCAAGCCCCAGAACTAGAACATGTACTCAAATCATCGACGGTACCAGAGGTAAGAACACGAGAACCATATCCAAGTATTTTTCGTAAATACGAGTAGTACTAACGTTGTAAATAGTGGACAAGGAAGTTCGACTAGTCCATATTTTTTTCCTATTGTACCACCAGTTAATACAGTACTGATCAACCCAATGGTTGGAACTGACATTAAGCTCCCAATATTCAATGGGAATGGACTGGAATACCCAGAACAACATTGATTTTTGTGTGACACCATCTAGACTGTACAACAAATTCAGGACGAGAACATCAAGAAAGAATAGATGATTATGACTCTACGAGGTCGTGTGCTAGACTGGTATATGAAGTTTTCCATAGTACAAGTAGGAGTGGTTCCAAATACGCTCAATGACATTCAGCTTGGATTGATTGATGAATTTAAGAAACGGAAGTCTGGATCACAATGCATCACTGAGATCAAGGAGATCAAGTGGCTACTGACAGAGTCTATTTTGTATTTTGACCATAGATTTAATACGTTAATGGCCAAGGTCATTTTTCAAATGTCAGATGTGCAACACAAAGAATGGTTCATTGTCTCCTTGTTGCCACACATCTGAACGTCGTTGATGCAATAGAAAATGGTGTCGCAGACAGAGGATCTAGAGATAGTTATGAATCTAGAAACCTCACCAGTTGGAGACACTGGCTCGGGCATGATGCAAATTCAGTTGCAGCTGGTCAATCTTATGGTGTAGCTCCCACACATCAAAAGATGAAAAGAAGTTCAAGAAGAACCGTGGTGTACTAGGTGCATAACAAATGGAAACCATAAGGATAATTTCCCAATGCTCATGACATATCCCGCAGTAGGCATGTCGAACCCATTAAACACCCAAGGGATGCCTTGGTGCCGAATATGCCAGAATATAGGTCACAAGTCTGAGGAATGTTTGTACCTACAAATGATTGTAAGTGCACTTGCTAGTCTGTATTGTAAGTTTTGTAGATCAGTAGGGCATTATGAAAAGGATTGCAGAGCCTTCTAGCTACTCTAGGAGAAAACGTTGGATACCTACCTAATGAAGAATGAGGAACAAATGCAAGATGAATGAGTGCAATCCCAATATCATCCTACATAGTTTCAACAACAACAATATCCTCAGCCGCAATACTAAGAAAACCAGTATCCTCGACAACAACAATGTCCTCCACAAAGGGGGGGTGGGAACTTTAGAGGTCGAGGAAAATGACCAGGAGTAGGATTTGGTCAAGAAAGAGGCCAAGTTGTATGCTATAATTGTGGGAATCTAGGAAATATTTCCTGAGATTGTCAAAGTCTTGCAAAAATTTGTACATATTGTAAATCATTTGATCACACTGTAGAACAGTGTCCGCAACTCATTGTGAAATGGTAAGCTAGAACTCTCGTTAACCCCAACCTAGTGCCAAATCCGAATCCAAACCCCAATCCAAATATTCAAATGATTTCTGTCGAACCAAGACAACCTAACCTTGTTATAGTTACAAGAGGAGATTTTGCGATAAGAACATACCAAAATAGACCGCAAGGACATCCGCAGGTGCGACTTATGACACAAAACAGAGCTCTGCTAGAGGTCCAACCAGAGAAGAAAGTCTTCTTGGAAGCATGACAATACTTTGTTCATACCAATCAACCGTCAACATCGGGACAAGTGAGAGCTATGCTCGAAATATTTGAACAAATAATCAGAAGACCACCCACTAAAAAGGTTAGCAAGATCAAGGAATTTTCAAAAGTTGTTTAGCACTAATGTTGTTGTAGAGTTGACAACACTCATAAAAGACAACACAACAAATATGCGCCCTAAAAGAAGAGTCAATCAAGTCAGAAGAAAATAGAAGACAGACCGATAATTGCGAATGACTGCGCAGATAGGAGATTATGATATAGACTATATCATACTCAACTTGGGCTCATATGTCAATATATTGACAAGACAGACATGGGAAAGCATGAAAAATCCACGAATGGACTAGTCTCCTGTTAAGATATGGCTTGCAAACCAATCGAAGGTGCTACTAATTGGTAGAATGTCCCAAGTTCATGTGGACATCAAAGGATTGATAACATATGATGACTTCGAGGTCATTGACATTGTTGATGACACAAATCCCTACCCTGTGCTTCTAGGGATTGATTGAGCTATTGATAACCAAACAATCATAAACTTCAAGAAAAGGATCCTTTCTTTTGAAGATTATGAAATGAGAGTGGTTGCACCCATTCATCCCCTTCAAGGGTAGCGTTATGTTGAGCCTGTGCATAGGGAAGGACAAGAAAACTATTTGGACCAGCTGTATAACATCATGTCTTCGAAGGAAGATTATATTAACCCCATAGTTGATGGAAACTTGATTTGGCTTAGTGTAATCTCGTGCACGTCCGACTCAAGAGAAGCCCTAGAAAACTGGAAAAACAGGCTGCATGAATTATCTATGCGCAGATGTGCGAGAATTACAAAATTTGTTTGAAGAGTAGGAGTCGAAGCAAGCGCACTGCCTAAGTATGAAGGATCGCCTAACCTTGCATCCTTCTTGGAAGAATTTGAAGAAAATTTCATAGAATAACAACGACTGTCCGCTCCGGACTGTGTGTTGAAAGCTACGCCTGCTATATGGTGGGGTACAAATAAACAATCTATCTCAGACTGGCCTCAATGTAGAATACTGATGGAGATCAGATTTGGAGATGAGATTAGCTACGCTGATCAGAAATACATAGGATTTTCATATCCAGGAAAACATATTGAGCACTATCACACGGCTTGGAAAGCATATCCGCAATAGAAATGGGTTCACCGATTCATCCACACCTTGGAAATGGTACCCAGAAGTTGGTACACATCAGAGGATTTACAACGAGGAAATAGCGAGTGGGAAAGTTTAATTATAAACTTTACCTAGACATTTGAAGCTACAAGCAAGCAACCACTAGTTGATGTTGCGCTGCACGTGCTAAAGGATAAAATCAGTACAGAGATAACCCTTGTGGACAAGGACCTCCATCAATGTAGCATAACTAGGCATAACTACGCGGCGTGGTATAAAATCACGACATATCCGACGGATAGTGATCCAACTGCCATAATCTCCATGTGTCAGAAGGGATGTGTGAAGTGGAAAGAGATTGCATGTGTGAAAATACACGGCACCGTGTTAGAAAGGAAATAAAAAAAAGATCTTATATAGTTGTAATAGTTGTAGAAAAGGGAAAAGACAACATGAAGTTAGGCAACAAAAAGGGAGAACCTTGGTCAGAAATAGAAACATTCGTCAAAATCACACTATCATAAATCAATACCATGATTGGAACGATAATTAAGTAAAGCCACTGACAACATAGTTGTCAGTTATTAATTCGGAAATCCCCGAAGAATTGGATGCTATACCTTGTAGTGATAACCACCATATATAACAAGGGTCTCCTTTATAAACACCAGTTTAATGATGGCATGCTGAAAAAATTTCCTTAAATACCTACGCTGCTTCCCTGAGCCGTTCAAGAGGGAGAATACATCTTAAGTATAGAACACTCATGTGAAGGGTAATTTGTAGAAATTTGTTGTTTCACAATCCGCATTGTTTCCCTATCCGGAATCACTGAGTTTAGACCTAGAGGAAGAAGTATTGTGAGCAACTCAATGAGCAGAAACCAACTCATCTCCTTCACGATAGTCAATATTAACGCTCCTACGAAAATTCTAGCCAATACTCCAATGCAGCGTGGTGCAAGTCATAGAACCCCAAGGAACCATCCTTGACCAGCCCTGGGATAGGTTCCACTGAGCTCCGGCAAAAAATGCAGAGCATAGGAGTCCCAATCGGCCTGAGAGCCTAAGGATAAGCAGCCAATGAAGAAGCCGAGGAATGAAGAATCCCTAGAAGCACCATCGGCTCAGGAGGAGCAGGAAGACTTCGAAACCAAGAACCTGCTACTGCCTTATCGACCACCGAGAAGGTCTGATGTGCCACTAGTTACCATCCCCGTTGTCGGCCATGTTACACTGGTAGCACCTAAGAAACCAAAGGACATGGAGGTCCTACATAATATCATGCCTCAGTTGGACAACCTCACCTTTCAAGACTCAAACACCAACATTATCAGATAATTGGACAGGAAAAATTATATGAAGTTGCTTTGGGAGTCCCCGGAATTGCCAAAAAAAATTGTCCTAATGCAATGGGAAAATGGGCTAGAGCAGTCAGGGTTTCTATCACTCCTCTTCATGCCACATTTTGGTTGAACTAGAGAAGTGGATACCTATGTAAAGCAATTATGGGTAACCTTTCATGCAGGCTTCCTGTGGCTAGACAAGCCCCACTCAATTGATGTTGATCTCATTTCCACAATCAAGGGATTGCCGTGACATGGGAAGGATTCTGAAGAGACATTTTGAGAAGGCAAGCGCCCATAAAAGATTGCACAGAATCGGGAAAAATATAACCTAGCCAGCTGTGGTGAAGAATTTCAAATATCATCCATCGAGGACCCTGCTACTCGCATGGCAGCTACAATTTTGACACACAAACTACTATGTGTCTCGAACCCCCAACAATGTAATGTAGGGGTAATAATGTTGGCTGCACTTTGTGCAGAAGGAGTGCAATTAAATATATCCAAATTTTTACTGAATGAGTTGCTTAGGGATGCCGCTTAGGCACCCCTTTCCATTATGCTTGGTTGATAATTCTGATCTCCTTTACTATACGGTCCGAGGCTGCAGAGTATCCGCATGTAGACATACCTATACTATGTCGAGGAGCACGATACCAAAACTTGTGGTTCTCGCCTGATGAATGTCGACAACTGAGTACCGACACTCAATCCTTCGTTCATAATGAAGACTTGAGAAATTTGGTGAAACAGAAGGTAAGACTAAGCGGAACTACCATCTCCATATTTCATCATTTTTTCAATTTCCAATTAGCATCCCACTATGTGTACATCTAGGCATGCAGAGACCCCTAAAAATAGTGGTTACCCACACAATATATTCTCACACACAAGGCTCTAGAAACCATTGTTCGGGATTGTCCAGAGGAGTGGCAACATTCGGCTCACCACCTCTTGAAGAGAAGAGTACCCAACATGATGATGCAACAATCCCTTGCAACGTTCAGATTGCTCAGCCCCATCCTAAGCCAGAACAACAAACCCAACAAACAGAGACTTAAATCGCAACCCTGGCAGAGGCCTTACAAAAATCTACATAGGCGTGGCTCGATTACTGTTATAGGAAACATAACCAGTGCACTACTGCCATTACAGATTGGCTAAATGACCTTGGAAAAATAATTGAAGCAATCAAACTCGCAATAGAGCGCACACCGCGGGTAACCCCATCACATGAAGCCCCTGGAACATCAAAAGCGCAGGAAACCATGTGTCCCAGAAAAGACCACCCCAACAAGGTACAGTTGGGCAAAGAAGTGCTAGAAATTGGAGCCCCTGACTCCAGCAAGGTACATAATAATGCTTCCCTGGTTTTCCTCGATTTCTCAAAAATACAATTGAAGGATGTACATTCCCTACAAAGAGTAGCAGTTACAGAGATTCGGATATGGGGAAATACTCTTGACAAATAGGTAAAGCACTCAGTCAAAGCTCTCAGCAAACTGAAGGACAAAATGCACAGGACTACCCAGGAAGCAAAGAAAGAAGAAGAAAGTAAGTAGAAGCTTACCCATGTCATTAATAATGTTTGTTCAAATGTGGCTGATGAGGAAATCTCACATGATATACCATCAGAGGATAAGGTCCTTAGGCTGGTCAAGATAATTAGTGGTCTTAAGATGAAGGTAATTGACTTAGAAGCGTAACATATCCCCAACACCCCACCAGAAGTGCTGGAAAGTCGACATTATGTAGCCATGCAGGATGCAAAATGGGTATAGGAAACATAGATGATATGTGCTAAAGTTGTCGACCAAGTCTCCCAGACTTGGGAGACTCTGCTGGATGATGAGAAATTGCAAAATATTGCAAGTGACCTCATTGTGCTGGAAGAAAATATCGTGCAGATGCAGAATGAGATAAAGCAGCTGCCCTTAGAGCAGAAAAAGGTCAAAATCGCAAAAATACATAGCCTACAACAATGAACTATTGCGTTACGCACACAACAACAACATTGCCAGGAAAAGATAACAAAGTTACAAGAAGAAGAATAAATATTCGCATGGCTAATTTAGCTTGTGCACTAGAAGGTGCGTGAGGTTGCAACCTCAGTTGAAAGCAACATGCTAGAACATGTCAGTTTTGACCTAGTGGAGCACATGCAGAAAGTTGAGGAAGAAGTGCACGCAAAAAAAGAGAAGCTGCTGAAAATCGTGGAGGGTTTTTAGACCAAAATCCACGCAAGTCAGTTCATGGAGAAATAGCTCACATGGCTCGGGAAGAGCCATAGGTGAGTGTTGGGGGCCTATTGGGCCCGGGATAGAAGGGAAGAATTCATATGGATTTATGCCTAAGTAAGGGAAAAAGAGTACAAGGAAGAAGAAGAAGGAGCTGCGACATATGAAACAAAATCAAGGAAAAAGGGAAGGATGCTGCGATAGAAGAAGGAAGAAAAGGAGAAAGGAAAAGAGAAGGTGCAGGATGAGGAAGCTGCGCCAGTTTTGTAAGCTACGACGAAAGTACAGAACACAGGATGTGATGACATCACAGAATATTCACAAAAGAAGGAATGCAGATAAGGTAACGGCCAGAAAGTGACAGTAAGGAATGATGCAAAGAAGTAGCAACCCTTAGCGATTGTGGGTATGAGCTCAGCTGGAGCCAGTAGAAAATAGACACGTAAAGGCATTTTTGTAAGTTAGGCCGATAGTGCCTCTTTAGTCATATTTTGCTAGAATAGGAAAGATAGCCTATAGGATGAATATAGTAAGTCGCTTGAGATAACGACTATAGCTGAGTCTATTAGAGTCTATATCAAGTCATGATTGAGCCTATAACAAGCATGTATGGGAATATATCGAGTCTATAATAAGGCTATAAAAGGAGAAACCCAAGTTGTACATGGGTTAGCCGGTAAATCAATAGCCTATTAGCTAGTTCTTGTTTAGACGCTTTTTGAGCTGAGTAGAGGATACAACAATTTTGATTAGGTAACTCTGGATCATTAAGTGCATCAGAGTAAGTGGATTTGCAGCTGAGTGCGTAGACAAATAGAGAAGGTCAAGTTGGTCCAGGCTGTGTGTGGATCACTGAGTAGGAGTAAAGTAGAGTGATAAAGATAGAGAAGAACAGAGAACATGAGAGGTAAAAGAAGTCAGTAGAGATAGAAGAGAAGATGTTGAACATAGTCTGTATCTTTATGTACAAACAAAAGGTGCATCTATTTTCTCATGCCAATGCCAAATGAAGAGCACCTTGTGGTTTTTTCCCGGATGGGTTTCCATGTTACTTGTTGTGTATATGTGTGAATGTTGAATAGCTTAGACAAGTGCCTATTTATTGTGTTAATGATTGATTAGTTATTGTGCTTTAAAGAGATAACTATATGAATGTTGTATTTCAAGTAATGAATATATCTGTGATGACTGTTCACTGTGCATTTGCATAAGATTGCATAGATAAGGGCGTTAATACTTCAGCATTGATATCTAAAGTGCAAACCACCAACCCACCTTCCCGGTCTTTGTTGGAAACCTGGGCACAGGGCAAAGGACTTAAACACCCTCCCCCGCAAACTGCGGAAACATGGTTCTGGCATTTACCCATAAGAACTTATATATCTTGGGTGAGACGACATTTGTGTTGCAGGTGCTGTCGGTTGGGCTCTGCTCCATCGGGAAGATATCTTGGGATTTGTTGCGATGACCGGAGAGAGGGGGGTGAACCTGGGTCGCAGGGGGGAAAAGGCCAACAAGATATTAAACAACCTCTGGAAATGCCTTGTCCGAGCATATATCACCGCAAAAGCAAAAACCATCACTTAAAACCTCCCTATAGTCACGCTAAACTCCAATTTGGTTGGTCTAGAAAGAAGGAGAAGATTGTTGAAAAGTTGAAACATATAAAGCATCTTGGTCTCTCTTCCCAATAGAATAGATAGGAGAAGGAACAAATAGCTCCTCCCAAGAAATACTAGGGTTCACAAAACCCTTGGAATAACCCATCGCCTAACCAAAACCTAGGGCACATATGATCATCTAGTAAGATATGTTTCCTCTTGAACCAAAGGATCTGACGACACTGAAAGAGTCGATGAAATAAGGTGACCTCAAACCTCTGTGGACACTATATAATCAAGCAAGTTAAATAAAATGTCTTTTGTTAACACATGTGCTCATAATTCCTATCCCTGTACAAACTCCAAGGGAAGGACAAAAACAACCAGGTCTCATCGCAAGAGCTCAACCTCGAAACACAATCCCAAGCAAAAATAAAATAATGCGCTAAGGCTAAAACAAAGAATCCATAACAGAAAACATCCCTAATAGGCCACAAACCCAAACCCTAGGCTCTTGACTCTTGGCTCTCCTATAAGTGTGAGCATCTATCACTTAACCAAAAGATAAATCACTATATTATAATTTATAGTATGTATGCTTTAACTCTCTTAAACTATGTTAAACATATCCTTTGGGAAAATTGAATTTCATAGAAAAAATATCACTACTCTGATTGAAGAACCAATCAATTTCTCTTAATCAAAATACAAATTATAAAAAAATTACACACAATTCAACATTAAATAAAGAAAAAATTATTTATATTCAATATTTATCAATAAATTATAACATTTTTATATTGTCCTAACTATTTCATAGAAAGATGCTTCCTTCTCGTTGTAAAATATGTGTAACAACTATTTAAAAAATCTAAAAAAATATACCCATCTTCACTCCATAAATTGTATTTTGAAACAAAAAATAAAGATTTGTATTCAATATGACATTCTTATATTGTTCTAACCACTCCATAAATGTATTCTGAAACAAAGAAAATAAATATTTATATTTAATATGACATTCTTATACTCATCTAACCAATCTATAAATGTATTTTAAAACAAAAAAAATAAAAATTTATTGATAAAAAATTATATTCAATGTGTCATTCTTATATTGTTCTCACCACTCCATAAAATATATTTTAAAACAAAGAAAAGAAAGATTTATATTCAATATGGCCTTCTTATATTGTTCTAAGTGCATCATGGAGGAATGCCTCCTCATCTCCACTACCTAGATGTACGTGTGTACTATTGAAGCCCTTTGCATTAGTGTTAAGTTCAACTTGTGTGGTCATTCAATGATTTAAATAAAAAAGTGTTAAAATTCAACTTGTGTGGTCATTCAATGACTTAAATTGTGATTTATTCCCAACTTATTATCTTCCCAAGGAAAAAGCTTTTTGATAAGTCCACTTTACATAATGCTATTAACTTATATATTAGAATTGGATATTTGTGACTTCGTCTTTGGAATCAATATGGTTTTATCGCAACTTTAGGTTTGTATGTTACATATTTTACATACATATTGATTTGATTTAAGTGCAAGAAATGTATAATTTCATATATTTAGAAAGTGTGTATCTTCCATGTCCATGTCGATATTTTCCAACTAAATTATGCTTATTTTAAATTCATTTTAAAAGTTGTTACACAACTAAGAGACATAACACAACTATTTCATAGGGCTGGAAAAGATTTACCATGCTAAGCAGATAGAGCAAAGGAAAAATCACCTCAATCATCTCTTGCAACTCCAACTTCTCTAGATTTAATGAGCAATTTTGCTTCATATCAAAAGTGAAAAGCAACAGATAGAGCAAAGGAAAAATCACCTCGATCATCTCTTGCAACTCCAACTTCTCTAGATTTAATGAGCAATTTTCCTTCATATCAAAAGTGAAAAGCATCCTTAGCAAACTCTAATCATCATTTACAATGCCAAGTTTCAACAACATGCACAAACCCAAATACCTATGCCACATACACTATGGGCCTGCACACACACCTCAACTTTGCATGCATGAGTCAACACTTATGTGTGCACACTTAAGACCCAACTAGTACACCTACAATGAAAGTAAACAATAACGATGACAAAAGAAAATTGCCTATACACATTGAATGGGCATACTTGTAACTAAATGTACTCAAATATATTCTATGATAAGAAGCATAAAGAACAAATATTAGAATTTAATAGTTAGTTCTCATATATATAAATAACAAATCTTAGAATATAATAGTTAGTTCTCATGTTGTTTATTACAAGGCATTGTATGTAACTTTTACATAGCAATAAAAAAAGTCATTACATTTAAATTTTCTTGGTGCACATCTTTATTATTTGTTTTTGTTTACATAACTTAATCAATGCAATTTAATTAAATTTCCTTCTAATTTTCATTTTGGAATCAAATAATTAGTATTAAAGTCATATACTAGAAGCAATGAAATGGCTTTGCTTATTCATTCTTTCTATATCTGTCATTAACAATCATTTCAAATATCATCGCTTAAATCTTCAAGCCTCTTTTAGTTTTGACTATCCACTTGCTAGAATGTGAAAGGACACTACAACCACATCAGGGAACACTCACGATCTCTTTGATGGAGTAACTTCTTAAGGACATTCTTGATTAATAGAGAAAATATGTGGTGGATGAGTTCTTAAAAATATGACTAGATGGATTTTGCACTATTGGTTCTAAATAGCCTCATGGTGGAGTCATGTCCTTAAAATTACAAATGAACCTAGAGATCCCAACCTTAAGGGAAATGATAACACAAAGGACATAGATATTTTGATTCAACAACACAAGTCATACTACACCATGATTGATCTCACAAATAGAAATAAAGTGACAACTTCCATGGTGTTGAAGAACTCCACAATCGTAACTCGTTATTGGTGCTCAATGCATAACACATCAAAAATAAGAAATCCCTATTAACACATGGGAAGACATTATCAACTACAATTAAAGGAACTTTTTTATTCTCCCAAGCAGAAGGAACAACTATAAAATTATGGCAATAATTAAACCAACGGAGTGACTACACTCTGGAAATATACACCAACAAGTTCTATCGATTCATGGAAAAGTTGTGCATTACAAAAATAGAGAAGCAAACAATATTGAAGTATGTACATAATCTTAATCCATACCTTGAACCATAGATGGAGTTCTTCACTCTTAATATTATCAAAAAAGCATATCACTTTGACTTCAAGTTTATAGAAAAATTGCAACATAAGAAAGACATCTTGGCCTTATGTAACAAAACAAATGACTCCAAGCCTTAAAATAGTTTAATGAAATAGGTGTTAATTTCATAATTAATTCTTAATTATAAATGAAGCTTCATAGTATTTAACTAACTAAGACCTAGTGAAACATATTCCACTAATTATAATTGACTCTTAACTCAATGTATAAGCTTGTATATTGTGCTCACCATGCAGGAATTAGAACTATGTTCGAGATGTTTCATGAAATTCAAAGAGTTACACAAGATTATGACAAGTGTTATCTATGTAGAGGCATTGAAAAAACAAGATTTGTTCAAATTTGGGAGGATATGGAGAAAATGGGGGTTTCATGTAAGCTTAGGGAACCATGCCATCATAAAAGACATGAGTACAATGATCTTAACTATGGGAAATTATATGGATCAACATTAGACAAGATCATGATTCAACACGAGGGGATTTTAACATAATAGATCCTTCTGGTTATCCTTCCAAAAGAAAAGCATAATAGATCCTTCTAGTTATCCTCTACCCAAACCCTAAAAGAGGTCAACAATACTTGCATCCCCTAAACCTTCCAACCAACACGTATTTAGATAGGGTGAATACTTCAAACATGTTGACACCATCCCCAAGAGCAAACTTCAATGCATCAACCTTCCTTTTGACATAGTTCTTCCTATTATTTAAAGGGGACGTTCAAATATTTGTGAGATCTCACAGCCTTCATGAAATCCATCCTCAGCATGAACAATCAAATCCCTCCCTCTTTATCCATTTTGGCACCCTACTAAACCATCCTTCCTGTCAGATGAGAAAACCTCCTTTTGTGGAACAAGATTAGAAACAACCTCTAGAAATTCCTTGTCCGAGCATCTATCACCGCAAAATACAAAACCATCACTTAAAACCTACCTATAGTCACGCTAAAATCCAATTTAGTTGGTCTGGTAAGAAGGAGAAGATGGTTGAAACACATAAAAACACCCAGCATGTCGGTATCTCATCCCAATAGAAGAGATAGGAGAAGGAACAATTAGCTCCTCCCGAGAAATACTAGGGTTCACAAAACCCTTGGAACAACCCATTGCCTAACCAAATCCCAAGGCACATCTGGTTGTCCACTAAGCTAAGTGTCCTTTTGAACCAAAGGATCCGATGACATTGGAAGAGTCGATGAAATAAGGTGACCTCAGACCTCTGTGGACACTATCTAATCAAGAAGGTTAAAGAAAGGGTCTTCTGTTAACACCCGCGATCATAAAACCTATCCCCATACAAACTCCAAGGGAAGGACAAAAAAAACCAAGTCCCATCGCAAGAGCTCAACCTCAGAAAACAATCCCAAGCAAAACTAAAATAATGCGCTAGGGCTAAAACAAAGAATCCACAAAAGAAAACATCCCTAATAGGCCACATACCCAAAACCTAGGCTCTCGACTCTTGTCTCTCCTATAAGTGTGAGCATCTATCACTTAACCAAAAGATAAATCATTATATTATACTTTATATTATGTATGATTTAATTCTCTTAAATTCTGTTAATATGTTAAACATATCCCTGAGGAGAATTGAATTTTATAGAAAAAATATCACTCCTCTAATTGAAGAACCAATCAATTTATCTTGATCCAAATAATAATTATAAACAAAATTGCACAACTCAAAATAAAATAAAATAAAAATTATTTGTATTCAATATTTATCAATAAATTATAACATTTTTATATTGTCCTAACTATTTCATAGAAAAATGCTTCTTCTCGTTATAAAATGTGTGTAGCATCAATCCAAAAAAAATCTATCCATCTCCACTCCATAGATGTATTTTGAAACAAAAAAATTAAAAATTTATATTCAATATGGCATTCTTATATTGTTCTAACTCCATACAATGTAGTTTAAATAAAACAAACAAACAAAAAAAACTACCAATCTCCACTTCCCACTCCCTAGATGTACGTGTGTACTATTGAAGCCCTTTGCATCAGTGTTAAGTTCAACTTGTGTGGTCATTCATTGATTTAAATTCTGATTTAGTCCCAACTTATTATCTTCCCAAGAAAAAATCTTTTTGATAAGTCCACTTTACATAAAGTTATTAACTTATATATTAGAATTGGATATTTGTGACATCGTCATTGGAATATCAATAAGGTTTTATCACAACTTTAGGTTTCTATGTTACATATTTTACATACATATTGATTTGATTTAAATTAAAAGAAATGTATAATTTCATATATTTAGAAAGTAAGTGTGCATCTTCCATGTCCATGTCGGTATTTTCCAACTAAATTGTGCTTATTTTATAATTCATTTTAAGAAGGGTTACACAACTAGGAGACATAACACAACTATTTCATAGGGCTGGAAAAGATTCACCATGCTAATGCTAAGCAGATAGAGTAAAGAAAAAATCAAATCACCTCGATCATCACCGACAACTCCAACTTCTCTAGATTTAATGAGCAATTTTCCTTCATGTCAACTTTGCATGCATGAGAGTGTTATGTGTGCACACTTAAGACCATTATGGAAGACCAACTAGTACACCTGTAATGAAATAAACATTAGCTTTATTGACAATGACAAAAGAAAATTGCCAATAAACATAAACATTAGATGGGCATACTTGTAACTAAATGGACTCCAATATATTCTATGATGAGAAGCTTAAAGAACAAATATTAGAATTTAATAGTGAGTTCTCATATAAATATAGAACAAATCTTATAATATAATAGTTAGTTCACATGTTGTTTATTACAAGGCATTGTATGTAACTTTACATAGCAATAAAAACATTATTACATTTAAATTTTCTTGGTGCACATCTTTATTATTTGTTTTTGTGCACATAACTTAATCAATACAATTTAATTAAATTTCTTTCTAATTCTCATTTTGGAATTAAATAATTGATATTAAAGTCATACACTAGAAGCAATGCAATGACTTTATTTATTCATTCTTTATATATATGTGAGCAACTTCTTAAGGATATTTTTTATTAATAGAGAAAATATGTGATAGATGAGTTCTTGAAAATCTAAACAAAACCATGAGACTATATGGATTTTGCACTATTGGTTCTAAATAGCCTCATGGTGAAGTCATGTCCTTAAAATTCCAAATGAATCGAGACATCCCAAGGGAAAGACTAACGCAAAGGAAGTAGATCTTTTGATTCAACAACTCAAGTCATACTACACCATGATTGATTGCACAAATAGATATAAAGTGACAACTTCCATGGTGTTGAAGAACTCCACAATCGTGACACGTCATTGGTGCTCAATGCATAACACATCAAAAATAATAAATCCCTATTAACACATGGGAAGGCATTATCAGCTACAGTTAAAGGGACTTTTTTATTCTCCCAAGCAGAAGGATCAACTATAAAATCATGGCAATAATTAAACCAACGGAGTGAATACACTCTGGAAATATACACCAACAAGTTGTATCGATTCATGGAAAAGTTGTGCATTACAAAAATAGAGAAGAAAACAATGTTGAAGTATGTACATAATCTTAATCCCTACCTTGAACCATAGATGGAGTTCTTCACTCTGAATATTATCAAAAAAATCATATCACTTTGACTTCAAGTTTATAGAAAAATAACAACATAAGAAAGACATCTTGGCTTTATGTAACAAAACAATGACTCCAATCCATAAAATAGTTCCCCTAACCAATCAAAACATGGGAAGAAGAATGTGCCAACAAAGAAGCTCGACTTAATAGAGGAAATTCCCAATATAGGGAAATGGCATGACTACTAAAACTCACCATGGCATGACCATAATCATTCTTGAGCTTGTTCAACCTTCATCATAACACATATGCTTTCAAAACAACCTGTGTAGGAAGACATGTCGACCTCAAACTCTTTAGTTACCAGTGGTAATGAAAGTTATAATTTCAAAATTCTAGTCACACTTATATCCCATAGACATTCAACAAACCCATATACAATGGTGTAGGATGTAGAAAAAGAGACATTTTTTTCATGCACAAATTTTGGTTGAACACTCGTTATTGACCTCTCATACAATCACTGATAATGATAGCTAAAGGAACTTGATTTTTGTTGCAGCCATAAGACAACTTTGATTTCTACTATGCCTCATCCACAAACTTATAATCTAGAGTCGATATAGACAACAAACCATTGCATGTCAAAAACCAATGTCAATCATAGTATTTGATCAAGCTTATGAGTGGTTTATTCCTTTATGATGTTGCAGACTTCAACATTGTTAATACCATATTTATCCATCCATAACTTTGGAAGCAACATGGTTTCTATCACTCATGACCATGTAGTAATAATGCATGAGTCCAAACATAGTGGTATTAAATCCATGAACTAAAAAATAGTGATGGATTGAGAAACATTTGTGCATAAATATTTTTCTTAACCATGTAAACCCTCATCTGCAACGTGAATTTGCACAAGTGGGCCCAACAATGAGCATAATGGGTTTAATTGTTATTCAAGTGAGGAGGTGAAATTCAAGCATATCCATGGGTACTCAATAAAAACTCATCATGGACAATAGAAAGTTTCCATCCATAATGCTAGCCTTCTTCAATCAGTCCTCGTCTCAATTCCTCATTTGTCTTATAGGGTCAAGGAGCAATTTCCCTTACAAGGTCCAAGAGGCGCCACTCCCCGTGACCTCTTACTGCCATTGACAACACCACACACAACAAATTTTACACAAGCCACATCCATGCTCCATGTATGCCTAACAGCCCATGTGCACACCCAATCTGCACTCATACCTAATGGGTCACATGTACACTTTATATGTGCACATGCCTACGAACACCATTACACAACATTCCAAGATCAATGTGCACACTTCAATGTCACATGCATAAACCCAATGTTTTTATGGAAGTTCCATTGATACATGACAACCAAGAAAATGAACAATGGCTTATTGGCAATCACATAGCCAAAAAACCTTTAACAACTTAATGGATATTATTGTAATAATAATAATAATAATAATAATAATAATAATCTATTTTTAGGGTCACAGTGAAGTCGAACACCAACTTGTTTATGGGACAAGAGACCCCCCTTTGCTCAGGGATATAATTGCTAAAGTCTACAAAGGTGTACATACCCTACCCCCTCCATATTTGAAACTATGACCTTCTAGGAGGAAACACATGTTCTTAACCGCTCGGCTCACTCATGCTCTACTCTTATGAATACTATGATATGAATGTTCAAAGACCACAAATCATGTGAGCCAATGAGCGCTGAAAATGAAAATTACTTTATCTTAGAATGCCCTAGGTATGTCCACATTAGATATCAATTCTATAATCTTTGCTCCAATGTCACTCACCTCTCTAACTTTTAAACTCCTCAAAACAATAACGAGCTAAGGATGCTTCTTTTTAAGCTTTTTGGACTTCCTTGAGTGGATCAACAAGATTATCCAGAGTGTAACAAGTCTATAGCTAGGATTCGTTTCATGGTCATCGTATCTTGTTATGCTTAAATGCATCTTGATAAATATTTAAATAAGCTTCAATTGAGTTAAGTTGATATCAGTTTTTGTTTTTTGTTATTTACATATTGTTTTTTCATATCAATTTTTTGTTTTGTTTATTAAATAGTATTTGTTTCAACTATCTCAAGCTGTAAACCCTTTTTAAGAATGAGAATGTTGAGGAAATGTATAATCCAATGTTTATGGTTTTAGTTTATCTAATTTATGTTGTTATATATATATATATATATATTTCTAAATATTTTAAATTTAATTTAAGTCCACATGTTATTTTTAATAATATTTTATTATTTATTATAAAGGACACTTGTTAACTCTTAGAGATAAGCATATCGATCGACAATCTCCACAAAACTAAATGACTAGCTATGCTTATCCAGATAAAGCAAATCAGTCAAATGGATGTAGCTTGGGTGGTTGGGAGGAATGAATGTTACACTCCCCACCTAGGTTCTACTCTTGTAAGTGACATGTTGCTCTTGTGGAGCCCTTTGTAATAAATGTTGTGATCGATGAGCTGACTTAACCACATTTTAAAAAAGATAAAGCAAATCAATTAATTACCTTTTTATCTTTTAACTAAGAATAAACCAAATTTGATCTCAATAAATGTGTTGTTATGATCATAATAGTGATATTTTCTTTTTATGTCAGCATATTACTGAATGCAATTTGTTTAATTAATGCAATTGCAGTCTTAAATAAGACACAATTTAATGAGTGGAAATATCCATATCTTTCCAGTGGAAATCCAATTTGTCGAAAATCATAATAATTCTGTTGGAGTGTAAAGCAAACCATGATACGCGTCAAAGCTGATGGCGCCGCAACTTTAAAGTCTACAGAACGCCTTTGAAGACAGGTCACCTGGTTGCATGATGCCGAGTCTGAACTTCTTTCACTGTGCTTTATAGCGTGGAAGTAGCGAACAACGACACTTGCCCTGCTTTTAACTGCTGTCCGGACTCCGGACTGATGGTAAAAGCCGGCCGGAATGTTGTTTGTAACGCACGCAACTCTTCTTGATTTCGATATCGATTTCTTTCTTTTGGGGATCACGACAATTTCTTTTAGGTTAATAATTTTCTTCCAAACCCTAAAAACGAGGGAACAAAATAGACATCCTCCCCCTCTATTTCTTTTGGGGATCACGGCAATTTCTTTTATGTTAATAATTTTCTTCCAAACCCTAAAAACGAGGGAACAAAAATAGACATCCTCCTCATGGTTTTGAGTGAAGAAAGGCTATACGCCATGTCTGCCTAAAGATGAAACACATCATCTTTCTGTCATGGCTGGAAGGCGTCGTGTACGGGCAAGTGGAATGAATGCAGATTGCGGCGGAGACCCGTCAAAGCTCCATTGCCACGCCGGGACAGGTATTGCTAACGGTTCCCTTCCACTATGGAAACTCTTCCACATGCAGCACGTAGTGAGTGGAGAAGACGGGCGACGCCCGTGAATCAAGATAATCTCTGACAGTTATTAAAAGACGCGTCCAGTCCTTTTTGGTGCCACGTCTCTGCAAAAGCACTGTGCTCCAATGGGGGACGGATGAGTGGAAAACGAATCGACGCGTGGGGAGGCAAGAAGAAGGGCATGGACAGCTGTGGGTGGAAGAGAGGGGACATGTCTAGGGGAGCCGGATGAGCCGGGCCTCCCGGATCCCGACGGGCCAAAGAACTTGCCTCTGCCTGCCGTCTCTTATAGCCAAGAGGCGAACAGAGAGCGGGAGATCGAATTATCATCACTGGGAAAGAGGACGACGGGTCACGGAGCCTGCCTGCCTGTATTGCTTGCTGCATTTGTTATTGGTTAGACGTAGGATATGAAGTCTGGAACAAGAAACACAAGTACGTCATCGGTTCTGGCAAGGTGGGAGGATCGAAACCGGTCGGGTGCTGCATCCCTCGCGTTGGGTAGCAGCAGCAAGTTGAGGCAGAGGAAGATCCCGGCAAAGGGGTCGAAGAAAGGATGCATGAAGGGCAAGGGCGGCCCAGAGAACGCGCTGTGTAGTTACAGAGGCGTGCGGCAGCGTACGTGGGGGAAATGGGTTGCTGAAATCAGGGAACCTAACCGAGGCGCCCGTCTTTGGCTCGGGACTTTTGCTACTGCCGAGGAAGCTGCGCTTGCCTACGACGGAGCAGCTCGGACGCTTTACGGATCATACGCCAGACTCAACCTGCCAGATTCTTCTTCTTCTTCAGCGTCCTCCTCTGCCCATTCGGATCAGACTGCAACGTTCCAGGTGCACTTAACTTCTTCCATTACTAGACGCCGCACTGCTCACATCTTGAAGCCTAACAAGAATTCAATCAGCTGCTACCCGGAGGATCAAGAAGATTCCCCGTCTTCTTGTTCCACAGCCGAGGCTGCACCTGCCTGCAAGAACGACTTGGAAGCCGCGAAAACCGTCCCGGATGCCGAACCCCGCGCGTTTGAATTAGAGGCAGAGACATTTGGGGAAATGTTCAAACCATCTGATTTTCTTTACACAGATCCAAGCCTGACGACGGGATCTTCTGTACTATGGGAGAGCCTGTCAGACGTGACTTCTACCAGGAATAGGGATCCGATATCCAACGAACTGGTAACTGCTGCATCGCTGGATTTGGAATTGATCGATTACTCCTTGATGCAGACTAATTCTGCTATGGATCTTTCTTCTCTCGAGGATTTGAATTTCCAACCTCATGAATTACCAGTTCAACTTGCACCTGCAATAGTCGAATCACCTTCGCTCCCAGAAGATTTCAATGCTTTCAGCGAGTTTCAAATGGATAGCGGCTTAACTAGGGACTGTCATTCCGAAGGCTACGATCCGTTTCAGCTGTCCTGGATTTCTACAGTTTGAGTATATTCATGAATTCATCGTGATCTGTTCATAGCGTGCAAATGTATTCTGATTCTTTTTCATTTTTATTTGTACTCACCAATATATTTGATATATATGTATATGCGACCTTGCTGTTAACCATACGCTTCTCACAGATCATGTTCAAACCGTCCCTACCCCACCTTGAATTTGAATGTCAACGTTGATGTAGATCTGGCAGCCCTTGTGTGAGAGGGTATGGACTTCAAACTTTGCTTGGTATAGAGTCCTTCTGTATGTAAGGGGAATGTGGTTTACAGTCCTTTTGTATGGGATGGGGATCACTGTGAATGTGTTAGTGTGTAGATTCTTGGAGTTCTTTTCTGGTTTTTTCCATCATCATGGAATTGAGAAAATATACACTGATTTAAAATCATCATAATTTAAATATACACTAATCAAATAAATTGTTTCTTCAGATTTTGTGATGATGAATTTTCAGGAGTTTTGACATACTGGCTTTAATGCCACTACATAGATACACCATTCATTTTCCAAAGTACAAGCAGTATAATTTTCAGGTAAATCTGGGTTTAATAGGTCAGTGGTGCAAGCAGTATGATTTTCAGGTAAATCTGGGTTTAAGTTCTTTAAGTGATGGAATTTCATATTCATCATAACAAAACACATATATATGGAAAAAAAAACAAAAACAAAACACACTCATTAAAAGTAGGTCAATGGTTTAAAGTTTAAACACATATATTTGAAGAAAACTAAACACAAAACACTCTGGTTCAAACATTCTTGATTCTGGATGAACCTATATTCTTGATTCTGGATGAACTTATTAGAAGTAGGTCAATGGTACAAGCAGTCTGATTAAACCTATTATTTTGAGATGAATTGAAGCCAATAGCATTCTGGATATACTCTTCGGTTAAACTTGTATTTTTAGATGAATTTGTTAGGAGATGGGATTACGCTTATGATTTTTAGATGAATTTGTTAGGAGATGGGAGTTCGCCATCATAATAGGTGAATGGTACAAACATTCTGGATTAACAAATATAACATTAATTTTAAATGAAATTCCGAAGTAGTATTTTACCGTCATCGTTGAAAAAAATAACCTACAAAATCATCTAACTGGCTGAAACATAATTTAGAAGATTGGATGACGTTGGTCTTCATTCATTCATACAAATTCATGTTCAGGAGGAGCATCTTACTGGCTGAAATATGATTGAGAAGATCGAATGACGTTGATCTTCATTCATTTATACAAATTCATGTTTAGGAGGAGCGTAAGCGTGACGTTGCCTGATAGTGTAGCATGTTGTTTTAATAATCTCATTTCACTTCAAGTCCATACAATTACGAAATGCTTTCGTTCTTCCCAGTATTATTTTGTTTTAATAAAAATATTTCATATAGTTTCAATTTCACTTCATATTCATACACTCTGTAATTCATTTTAAATTACAATATTAATATATAATTTATTGAATTACAATATTAATATATAATATAAATATATAATATAGATCCATCTTAAACTACAATATATTTAAACACATACGACATCTTCTTATACTTAATTTGTAAAATTACAATATATTTTTATATATTTTTTATATAGATTTGTAAAGACTCTTTAACTTTATGAAATATTAATATAGATCCATATTAAACAACAACATTTATTTATAAAGACAACATCTCTTCATTTTCTTATACTTGATTTGTAAAACTACAACTTAGATCTTCTTTAACTCTATACATTATCAACATAGATTCTTCTTAAACTACAACATTTATCTTCTTTAACAGTATACAATATCAACATATATCCATCTTAAAGTACAACATTTTTTAATATAACATTTATTCTTTTTAAGGATTGACACTCCTGTATACAATATCAACATAGATCCATCTTAAACTACAACATTTTTCGATACAACATTTATCTATATGGACAGATAAATGAACAATCTCTTAACTGTATACAATATCAACATAGATCCATCTTAAACTACAACATTTTTCAATACAATATTTATCTATATGGACAATCTCTTTAACTGTTGACACTTTAACTACAACATTTTTAAATACAACATTTATCTATATGGATCATCTCTTTACTTATTGACACTTTATCTCTATACAATATCAACATAGATCCATCTTAAACTACAACATTTATCTATATAGACTATCTCTCCTCATCTTTTCATTACCTTGTAAAATACAAAACATCCCTACAAATACAATAAATTAAATTTAAAATAAGATAATGTTCCCAACTAATCTTCACAGAGGCTTTCCTCGACTGTTGCCAACTCATCTTTTCATACTACCTTGTAAAATACAAAGCATCCCTACAAATACAATAAATTTAAATTAAGATACTGTTGCCAACTAATCTTCAAAGAGACTAAATCCTCGACTGCTGCCAACTAATCTTCAAAGAGACTAAATCCTCAACCTGGGTGAGGATGCACATGGCAATTCTCCTTTAACAGGAAGAAGATCCAGAGAAAATGGGGACAAGTGTAGAGTGCAACAGCATGATGAAGCATATATATAGATAAGACGAAAGGCCAAATCCATCACGTCATTTTCAAATCCTATGTGTCTTTTTCATCAATTCATTTTTGAAATCGTGTCTTCATTTCCATCAATTCATTTTAAAAATAATCCTCGTCTGCATTCTATCAATTCATGTTCGTCAGTAGTTGGTCATGTTGTCTTTGTACAATCGGCCGGTTGATGATTGGTAGTTGGGATGTGCTTTAGTTATCCAATTGGTTAAATGTTCAAATTTGATGGTGTGAAGTTACGAAGGGAAAGGAGAATCGGTTGATGATCATTAGTTGGAATGTGCTTTAGTTATACTTACAATCGGTTGATGATGAGTAGTTGGGATGTGCTTCCGTTATACACTTGGTTATAAAATCTAAGTTTGATGGTGTAAAGTTGTGAGGGAAAGAGTAATTTATTATATTAATATAAATTAATTTTAAATATGGATTTAATAAGTATATAGATAGATTAAAATTTGTCTAGATGTATTGATTTTAAGTTTTATACATTTAATAAAAAAATTAAATTTTTTATAGTTTTATACATTTTATTTAAATTTATAATTTTTTTATAGTTTTTTCTATAAAATCAAAGAGATATATCTTAATTAGATAGTTTTTTTTAGTTTTTTTTAAAATTTAAAATCAAAGAGATATATGTTAATAACATAGTTCTATTTATTTTTACATTTTTATAAACTTTAAAATAAAAAAGATATATGTTAATAAGTTAAAATGTTAAAAGAAATTATAGAATTACTGATATTTTTTTGAAATTAAGTTCAAAGTTATATTAGGGTGTAGGAAATTACCACATTTCTAATGAAGAAAGTAGGGTGCAATATCATAGGACTTTGAGTGTTTGTCATAGTTTTAGGGGATCAAAGTTTCAAAGACATTGTTGTATCTTGAATGTTAAAAATTCCAAATACATTTAAAGTATGCCTTTTTGGTTGTGATTGAAGTAGGATCTCATGGTCTTAGTAATGGAGTACTTGAGGAAAGACTTTGTGTTGGTGATATGAATAAGCTTTGGGAAGATGACATGGTAGAATGACACTAAAGAAGCCTATCACGTTGTTGAAGGTACTAAACATCAACTAAATATGGGGTAGATTTTGGATATTGTCCTTGGCAGGTGCCACCATGCATAAATGATTTCGTGATTTCATCACCTCATTTTTATGTCATGTTTTCACATACAACCACATTAAAAAAATGAAACATGTCCCATCCAACATGAAATACATAGTTCATAATGAGATCTCCACTAAGAACTTGTCATGAAAAAATATAGTAATTGTTGGAGAGTAAATATAATGATTTCTATAGTTTGTTATGTACATTGCCAAAGTTTCCCAAATTTGTATTTGACTATTATTTGAATGGAAATATGGCATTGATTGGAACATAAATTAGATCTATATTATACAATAGATAAATATAATGATCTCTATAATTTGTTATGTGTTGTCGAAGTTTCCCAAATTTATATTTGAGTGTTATTTCAATGGAAATATGGCATTGATTGGAACATAAATGAGATCTATATTATTCAATATATATACAACTTGTTCTTCTTAAATCCTACATTAATTCATTTAAGTCCTCCTTATTGTCATTGTGAGACATGCCATGAGCACATTGGCCCATGTGTTTCCACAAGGTCCTATTGAGTTTAACAACCTCCCCAAGTGTTGGAACTTGGGGAATCCTATTAAATTTATGTTTTGAACTTGCTTTATGGTAGATGCCTTTTTATTGTTGTAGTTTAAGAAGGATTTTTTACTCTCATGACATTCATAACCCAATTGTTGATTGTGGTTGCAAAGGTATCTTGTGATTAATATTAAAACTTTGCATCTTGTGATTAATATTTAAACTTTGCTCATGGAGGATATCTTTATTGTTTATAATCTTTACTCTGATTTTTTATTCAAACAATTGTAAGACAAATTTTAGAAGGGTTTTGATCCATTGTTTATATATCCTTTCTCTTATTCTCTTGGCCAAATCCAAGTATCTTGATGCCTTGTGGTCTATGATGCCATCACCTGTTTTAAAAAGTTATATTTCTCCAAAGTTTGTGATTTTCCTCTTTTATCTCCCTATGATCATTTCTTGATAGTTTGATTAGCTAGAGAACCCTCTTGGATCATTTAAATGATCAATTTATGCTCCATTAGATAAAGCATCAAAAGGTCACTACTTTTCTCATGTCACTACTTTATTTCTTTTTTTCTTATAACTTTCTCAAATTTTTTACTTTTGCATCAAAGTTTTTTTTTAAACTTTTGCATTGTTGCACATCCCCCTCAAAGTTTATACTTATCAAAATTTGTTACCATCTCTTTATCACCAATTATTTTTGTATTCTCAAGGAATCCCTTTAAGTTTCAATATTGTGTAAATCCTCTAATGATATTTTCTTATCAATGATGCATTGCATATTCTTACCAAGGTTCTATCTCAACACATATTGCGATGGGTCCATAAAGCCATCACACAATTTGTTAAGATAAACTTCCCAATCTTTTAAAGTTTCAAGGATATATGATGAAATGCACTCGATGCATCTTTTCAAAATTTGTCTCTTTAGGATTCTTGTGATTCATTAAAAGTTTACAAAATTCCATCTTCATGGTTATTGCAACAAAATCCTAGGACATCATACAAGTTGTTAAGATAATCCTTTCTAAGGTGTGATCATATTGCATATTCCTACAATTTTATGTTTTCTTAAGGATGCAAAAAAGCTAATGTGTACATATATAACCATTGCATGGAACAAAAGTTCTATCTTTTAAAGAAGTGCACTGACGCCAAGAATAAAATATTTTCAATCTATTAAGAACACAATTGCACAAGTTGGAAAACTATAACCCTTGTGTTTCTATTGCACTTTTCCCTAGGTTTGTGATTGAAAATAGTTGCAATCTCAGAGTTTATAAGGATATATTATACTAGCTTTATGTATTGACATGCATAGTTAGAATAGTTTGCATTGATTTTCATATAAAGGTATTTTTGCAAACACTAACAATTTAGAGGGGAATATAAGAGATACGTTCAATGCTTTTACCCACCAATGAATCATTTCAACACTTATCACGATTCATAGGTTGGTTACACTTCTATCCATATTCTTTTTCCTATGTTTTTGTGGACCAATGGTTGTGGGCCAAAATTTGTATTTAAAAGAAAAAGAAAACATAGACTCACATGTTGTCATTTATTTAATTCACACACATTTTGTCTTGGTCCCATTACATAAGGTTTGGCATTCAAACTGAAAACCAAATTTATTTATTTATATCACTAGTTAGGATTACCTTCTGAATATTCTTGCAATATTCTACTTATACGATTCAAAATGTGGTTCATTGACATGTCTACCTATATATTCCATTATTTTTTACCAATAATTGCATCCATAATAGAGTTTTTATAGTCTTATGCATTGAGTTTGTTATTCCCATTATGGATATGTTTCAATTTGTAGAAACTATCAACTTCGTTTCCCAAACCCATTCTCCTTCGTTCATTTATAACTGAAGGGATTATGCATAGGTATTGCACCATAATCCATTTGTTAGATTTTGAAATGTTGATAGGGTGGAATTTCCACGTGAAGTCAGTATGGTTTATCCTCGATGTAAGGGCTCAACTAGACCTCATGTTGTCTATAATTGAAAATCTGTTTAGGGTATGGCCCGACCACAATTAGAGTTTTCCAAGAGTTTTCCAAGTAAAATTATGAAGATGTGTAAAATGTGAATGCACTCCTATTCTAAATGCAATATGTATTTCTACCCTAAATGTCCCTTATCCCTATTTAATGTGACATGAATATGGAACCAATTTTACTTCTACAATTATATTTTGTAAATAGTTATTAAATTAATAATGAAAATTCATAAGTTACTTGTAATCCTCCCAAAATTCGTAAAAGTTTAAAATTTTTTCATGTAACATAAAATGTTCATAGTCATCACTCCCTAGGAACAATTAACTGCTAACGATTACTTTAAACAGTATTAAATTAGAACTGAATATTTTTTTAATCTCTAGTTATGTATACTTATTAGTTTGTTTTCATAATTCCATGTTAAGGATTTGATTTAGTAGGTTCTGATTGAAATAACAGGAATTGAAACATATGTTTAAATTCTAGTACTAAGTTTGTTTTACTGTCTTATGACAAGTAGGAAAGAAATTCAGTTGAGATCGAGGCTTACTTAGCTTATAGCTAATGCAGTGATGTGATGCTTCTTTTACAGGTCCTTTACAGGTAAGAAGTTTGTTACCAGTTTCCAGATTGAGATTATTATCTCAACTAGCATAGAATTAAATGCTAGTATATTTATTTGTTTTACAGCTTTGAGCAGTAAAAGAGGTATTATTGATCTTATTATTTATGTTCTTCATAGTTACTAGTAATATAAGTATTTTTAGTAATCTGAACTTAGCTCAGTTACTCTTCCAATTCACTATAACAAAACTTGTTCGTTTAACTTTCATCATGCTATTTTCAATTTAATGACTGTATCTAACTCTAGTGAAAGACATCCCATATAGCAGGTTCCTTTGTTTATATACTTGATGCTGAATTAACCTCCCAGGTTTTTGTTTCTACAAATATCGAGTTAACCTAGGAAACCTATGATCTGAGTAAAGACATTAAGTATATTGACTGAAGGATACGCATAGAACTAGTACTTAGTGCATAAGATACTTTTAAGCTATTCTAGTACTTATCAATTAGAGATGCATTAATACAACTTGTATTTCTTTAAGCTACAATGTTATTACTTTTATGTAAGGAAGGAAGAATTATTTATATAAGAAGTCTATCCTTTTCATCTTTTGTATAAATCCTCATCTCATAGGGTATAACTAATAAACAATATCATAGTACCTTTAATTATAATATCAGTTCAATATCTAAGCCAACATACTAGCTATGCATCTTTCTATAGTTGCAAGTATATATATATATATATATATAATTGATTTTAATTGTTATATTTTCTCAACTTGCTACATGGTATTTTATTATACAATTTATCCTTGGATAGTTTCTTGCATATGTTTTTCTTAAACATTGCAAAGATTATAAATCATACTAAAAACCTAGTATAATTACTACCTACCTTCTTTAATTGTTAGGGATACAACCATATATATTGACCATGATGAAGGGTAAGAAAATTTATAACAATGTTATATCATAGTCTTATTGATCAAAAGCTTATTATTTGCAGGCTACTTCGGAGGTTTTCGAACTATATCAAAAAAACCACAATTTGTAAATCAATTGGGGAACACGTGGTTGAAGTTCCAAGGATAGGGTTTTGACCTTTTAGTATTTTCCATATAAGTTCTTTTAAACCATAAAATATCGCCTTCACCTATCTTTTACTTTTCTCTGGAAGAGAGGGCCGCAGGCTCATGGCCGATCGGCCTGACTATCACTCCATTGTGTAAACTTCCCTACCATTAGTCTTCTTCTTCTGCATGTAGAGGTGTATTTGGATACTGTCTCTTGTTTTGTGGATGAACCCCTCTTTTTGCCATTACCTAGCTTTGTAACAACGATGCACCTATCATTACCTTGCCTCTGCAAGTGCTATTATTCATTCACTAGTGCATTGGTGAGATGAGGAGGCGAGCACGACTCTTGGGTTGTTATAGTGTGGTCTTGTTGGATAAGGTGTTAATTGTTCTCACTGCTCAACTCCTGGTGTGGCATTTGACCCTGCTTCGTTGTAGCTTGGGAGTTCAATTTTGAACTCTACGCACTGTGTTTTTCTTCTCGCAGTACTTTCATGAAGCTCGTTTGTGCTCATAATTCTACAGGGTCGATAAATCTATAATGCAGGTAAGATACTCAGTTTTTTTGTTTTAGAACAGAGTTAAAGATTTAATCTTTGCACCAGTCATTATTTTTCTGAGTTTTTATACTTGTTGACTTCAATGTGCATGTGCTTAACTTTTGTAGAAAGGTGTTGACAGCCGTCGAAGACCACCCTGCACAGATTGCACACTGCGCATAACCCTGGTAAACCTCGGTCTCGCTGAGGTTCCTCCTACAGTGGTGTATGGTGTTGATTTTTAGTTTATGGAGTTCGTTGGGTTTTTGGTTTTCGGCTCGGCCATGGATATACTGTGTTGTAATTTTTTTTGAAAGGCCATGGGCCAATACTTATGATGTGTTGTCCAAAAAAAAATCTTCAAGCCCTTGTGGCTGTTTAGTGTAAATATATGGGGCTTTCATGGTCGAGTCTTGAGGAAAAATTATGGGCCTTTGGTCGTAGTTCTAATTACTGTAATGTTGTTTTTAAATAGGCTTTTAAACCTTAACTTAGTTTGTAAAGGCCATTAGGCCGTATCCTTTAAGAAGAAAGTGACAGTTAGGGTTTATGATGCTTTTAAATTGTTATTAAGCTCGAAGCTTACTGTATTGTAATTTATATTTTTGATAATATATATATACACACACACACACATATACTGTGTTTTTTTTTTAAAAGATAAATACAGGCTATAATGTTTAGCCATTTTGGTTTATTCTTCTAAATTTAACCTAACAAAGGTTTTTGTTACTGTAATTTGATGTTTTATTTTAATTATTTTTAAAAATATAATTTAGTATTCAGACAGTGGGTTTTTAGAACATAAAATGGATTATTACTACTAGTAATGGTTAAAGGAACAAGGAGTGAATAATACCTCCTATATCTTATTTGTTTCCTAGTTTGAAATATATTGAAGGGGTCTTATCTACTTGTTGTTTATAATTATCCATACAAGATTTCATATTGTTCCTTAGGGAGGATGTATTAATTTTCCTATATTCATTTAATTGATGCTTATGGTTATATAAACAAAGTATGTAGCTTTAATTTCTTTATGGATAAAAGATTAACCCCTCTGCTAATAAAGGAGGTGGTAATGTTATTCATATTATTACAGTTTCTTTCAGATAGGTTTTATTTATAAAACCCTAATTTCTTTTAATTTTAATACATAGTTAGTATTTGATTTTTAATGTTATACTCGTTTGCATTTTACTTAGATGAATTTATTACAATAAATATCTAGCCTTGTTTATTATTTCTTTAAGTTAATCTTGGTTATTTTAATGTCCGTTTCTTTTTTAGAACGACTACAAATTAATAGAATAATAGACTTAAAGTAAATAGTCTATCTACTGTGTAAGCAGTTTCACAGACTAAGTAAACCTATATTTTTAGATCTTTCCTAAACAGATATGTGTATGTTAATCAAGTATTCTATCTTTAAATAAAGACATCTAAAATAAAAAGAAAAACATACATATGAATCACACATATAAACCTGTAGAAGTTAATAATTCACATTCATGCATATTTCATTCAATTCTTTATCTGAAATTAATCTAACCTACGGTACTAGAGTACTACCTTTATAAAAGGTGTGGAAAAATACAGTTAGGTATTTTTTTTCTATCTATCAGTAAATCTAGAAATTCTTCTAAACATCTACCCTAATCTATCTATTCTATCATTTAACTATCTTTTCACAATAAAAGTATTTCTTTTAACTAACCCTAGCAGCAACAGAATAGTATCATAACCTATCATTCCTTAAACTTAAAATTTCCAGATAACCATAAACATTTAGAAAGCTAGATATATCAAGTAGAACCTGGAAATATAGATGAGGTGACAACAACTTAAGGAACCTGTTCCTCCCAACCAAATACTGGAGAAAAGCTGGACTGCAAATCTCAGGACCCCCGAGCTTGTCTCCTGGTCCACCTGGTAGAAGTATTGGGTGAGAGATGTAGTTTAGTATTCCTCTGCAACTCTACTGAGTGTTCAACAATCAATCAGTTCTGCATGCAGCAACATGAACTCAGCTTAGAATAGCTGCACTAGTTCAGATCTTCAGCACTTTTCCACTCAAAACATACTTCAACTAGTTCCCTCCATCGAATTTTCTTGTGCACTTCATTCACTCAGAATGTTCACAAGTCAAGAATGAGCAACCTCAGCTGTCTTCAGTGCGAAGTTTTATTGGCATGCCTAGATATTTTGGATCAGTTTTCACTTAATGATCCACCTGCTCTTGTTCCACTTTCTTGGGAAACATGACCACAAAATAGGGAAGTTGCCTCCTACAACAACTAGAAGTAGTTTGAGGATGCTTCCAAGTGTCAATTTGCTCTCAACCTAGCCTTCTCCACCAAGTGACCAGTAAAACACTCATTTAACAGCTTCCCTAAGCTGTTGTCTCATCTTTCATTTATTTATTAATAAAATATTCAGCAATTACATTCAATTATCTTGACCCCACTTGGTCATTAATTAGAAACTTTATAATAAAATATAACATAATGTTTCTTAAAACATAAAATGTTTTGCAAATTGGGACATGTGACATTACCATTGATTGATTAAGAATAATATGTGATTACATAAATGGATATAGTTCTATATCACAAGCTATAGATAAATGGATTAAAGGTGAAAAAATGGGACTACATCACTAATGTGAGAATAGTATGCACATTAAGAAACACTCTCACAATCATAGTAAGCAAACAAATCAAATTCCATGCACATAACAATTTGAAATATTATAATTTTAATTCATCTTTAAACAACTTGGGAAAAATGCCTTCTCCTAATTCATTTTATAAACACTTTGTAAAATTCTACAAGAAAATTAAAGAACCTTGTGCTTTACACAAAGTTACATATATACTTTTCCTTATAAGTAATTGATGGGCCTAGGGACAGTAACGTAGAATTCAATGAGATTTCTACCCAAGTATGCAGAAGAGCTAAAGGAGAAGGAGAAGAAGTTGTGATAGAGGCAACGACAGAAAAGAAAGAAGAGAAAGGGAGTTGCGACAAATGAAGTGAGAGGAAGGAAGAAGAAGAGGAAGAGGCACCAGAAGAGGAAGTTGCACCATAAGAAGAAGCCACGATAGAAGGAGGAGTGCGTCAAGGGAAGGTACAACCAAATATTAGCAGTTGAAGGCGTGCAAGTAGCATAATGGATGGAAAGTGACAGTAAGGCGTAATGATCGAAAAGTGACAGGCCTTGAAGATCGTAGGTATGAGTTCAGAGAGAGTCACCAGAAACCACACATGTGAAGGAATATCTGTAAGTCAGGTCGTTAGTGCCTCCCATTAGGTGTTACTAGTATAGGAAAGACAACATGTTGCTAAAATAGGAAGTCAGCTAAGAAAGCGACAGGTAATGAGTCTGTATCGAGTCTGTAATGAGTTGGTATCAAGTATGTAAGAAGGATATAAAAGGAGGAACCCAAGCTATATGTGGGTTAGATTCCCCACAGTTAGATTCACTATTGTGAGCTTCAATGTCGATAAATCTGTATTGTTGTCTGTTGGTAGTATACGAGGAAAAGGATTTGCAGCTGAGTGCGTAGAAGAGTAGGAAGGGTTTATTCGATCCAGGATATGTGCAGATCATTAGTAAATACAATTAGAAAAAGAGCAGAGAGAGTATAAAAGAGAATGAGAAGAGGGAAGAGTCTGTAAAGTTAGAGAATAAGATCCAGAACAAAGTCTGCAACTTAGTGTACAGAAAAAAGGTGCATATATTTCTATAAGACAGATGAAGAGCACCTTTGTGGTTTTTTCCCAGATGGTTTTCCACGTTATATCTTGTGTATATGTGTGAATGATGCATATGTTTGGGTTAATTATCTGTGTAATTGTTGTACTAAATGAATCGTTATAGATTTTCTTATGAATGAATACATGCATATCAGTCGAATGCAATCATACTGTATAAATATTGTTGATGTAGTAGGTTGCTTAGAAAAATAGGCCATAGTCTAACTATCCATAGAACATGTAAATAATACACCCACACACTTTGTTGAGACCCTTGGTAGGATTCCAAGGTACTAGAAATTCCCTCCACCCAACTACGAAAACATGGTTCTGGAAGTTACCCATCCAAACTGAGATATCTCGGGTGAGACTGCATCTGCGTTGTAGGTGCTGTTGACTGAGCTCTGCTCTATCGGGTCGATATCTTGTGGCTTTGTTGCGCTAAGAAGAAGGGACTGAACCTGGGTCAGGACCCTTGAAGGAGGGAGGAAATCCAACAAATGGTTTTGTTTCTAGGACACGAGTCATTGTGGTGAGGGATATGTTGTGGGAACCAACAAAACTAGACATCCAAGACTAGGTGGATTTCAAAGCATTAGAATTCACACGAGAAGAAAGCGAAGGATCTTGATGGAACCAAACAGATTGGTTGGGATGGTACATATATACAGACATCCATGAGATTTTGTTTCTTGAGTTTCCCATTTTGTTGCATGAGTGGTTGTGTAAATTGGAAACCCAACAAAAAAATTTCCAAGGAGGAGAACTAAAGGAGTGGAATCCTCAGTTGATTGAGCAACTGGAAGAAGTAAGAAACCTTGTGTCGAGTCTTGTGGATTTTTGAATAGATAGTATTTTAGAGGGATACATTATTGATTTTTTTGTTGACACCATAACCTAATACAGTAAGGCAGGGCAATTTTTTTTCAAGTACCACATGGTAGATATATGTCACCTTTAAAGACGTGGATAAAAATACTTGTCTGCGAAAAAGGCATTTTGTGAATGTGAAAAAAAAATTGTTTCTAAAAAGAGTGGGTATGAGGCACTCTGACTTGAGATGTTCTCAGGAGATAGCAGAAATGAACTAGAATCTGGATGTTTAAGAAGTGGAAGAAGATTTATATATGGCAAGCGAATAAAGACTTTGATAGGAAGAGGGAGTTGCAGCACAACCAGAGAGGAAAACGACTATGAGCTTGCATAGTACTTTGACGAAGGCTCTTGCAACGAAGAAGAAGAATACCATTCGATCTATGAAGCAGACAAAGAGTTAGAATAATCGATTGAATCTCTAGATCAAGAATGAGGTTACAACTCACCTAGACCACCACGCACGTCGCCAGAGGTAAGGTCTAGAGACTTATCTCTAAGTGTATTTGTAAATAATAGTAGTACTAACACTGTAACTAGCTGAAAAAGGAGTCCGAATAGCCAAATTTTGTTTCGACTGTACAAGAAGTAAACCCAATGGCTGGACCTGATATTAAATTACCAATATTCAATGGAAATGGGTTGGAATACCCAGAACAACATTGGTTCCTATGTGAATTTGTGTGGACTGTGTGACAGATCTGGGATGAGGATATCAAGAAAGCATAGATGATCACGACTCTATGAGGTCGTGCGCTTAACTAGTACATGAAATTTTCTATAGTACCAGTAGGAATTGTCCAGAAAATGCTCAATGAAATACGAATGGGCATGACAGATGAGGTAAAAAAACCAAAATTTGAATATCAATGTATTACTGAGATCAAAGAAATTAAGTAGCTACCAAAAAAATTTGTCTGGGACTTTGACCAGATATTTAAAAAATTAATGGCCAAAGTAAGCTTCCAAATTTTGAACGTAAAACATAAGGAATGGTTCATCACCTCCTTATTGCCACACATCCGAACCTCGTTAGAGCAACAACAAATTGTGTCACAGATAGAAGCTCTGGAGATAGCAATGAAGTTAGAATCCTCGTCGCGTGGAGACAGCGACATGAGGATGATGCAAATTTAGTCACAGTTGGAAAACCTTATGATGTAGCTCCAGGACATTAAGAAAGGAAAGGAAGTTCAAGAAGAAATATGGTGTACAAGATGCCGAACAGAGGGGTACCATAAATATAATTTCCCCATGCTCATGAATTACGTCGCATCAAAAGTTCCAAACCTAATGAAAACCCAAGGGATGCCTTTGTGTAGAATATGCCAGACTAGGGGACACAAGTACAAAGAATGCCTGTATTTATAGAAGTTTGTAAGTGCACCAACTAGTTTGTACTGTAAATTTTGTAAATCAGTAGGACACGATGAAAAGGATTGCAAAGCACTTGAGTTGTTGCAAGAAAAAATGGTGGATACCTACTTGATGAAAAATAATGAGCATATACAATTTGAACAAGCCCAACCTTAGTATCATCTTATTCAATACTGATCATCTCAATATCAACAACAGTAGTATCCTCAGTCACAATACCAGCAAAATTAGTATCCACAACAACATCAATACCCTCAGCGAAGGGGGTGGAAATTTTCAAGGCCGAGGAAAACAACAAGGAGGAGGAGGATTTGGTCAAGGAAGAGGCCAAGTCATATGTTATAACTGTGGGAATCCAAGAAATTTTTCCCAAGATTGTCAAAGTCTGAAAAAAAATTGTACATATTGTAAATATTTTGATCACGCTGCTGAATAGTGTCCACAATTAATTGCGAAATGGCAGGATAGAACTGTCCTAAACCCCAACCTGATGTAGAATCAAAATCCAAACACCAATAAAAACATTCAGATGATCTTTTCCAAACCTAGAGAACCTCACATTGTTGTAGTGACGAGAGGAGGTGTTGCGACGGGCGCAGACCAGAATACACAGCATGGACAACCGCAGTTAAGACCTACACCACAAAATAAAGCATCGATGGATGTCAATAAGGAGAAATGAGTTTTCATGGCGGTGCGACCAAAATTCGTTAATGTTAATCACCCGTTGACGCCTAGACAAATCAAGACCATGCCTGAGCTCTTTGAACAACTAATCAAGAAGTAACCAATGAAGAAGGTTAGTAAGATTAAATATTTTTTCAAAATCTATTTAGCACTAATCAATGATAAAGATGACGTAACAGAACTGACGACTCTGATAGAAGAAACCATAGATGACATGCGACCTGATAAAAGAGTCAACCACATCGGGAAGATATGAAAAAATAGGTCAAGAATTGTGAAAGACTGTGTAGATAGGAGACTATGATATGGATTATATTATACTAGATTTGTTCTCATATATTAATATTTTAACAAGACAAACATGGGAGAGCATGAAAAAGTCATGGCTGGACTAGTCTCCCATTCAACTAATGCTTGTGAACCAGTCGAAGGTTCTACCAATTGGTAGATTAACCCAAGTACTTGTAGAAGTCGAAGGATTAAGAACATATGATGATTTTGAAGTGATTGACATTGTTGATGAAACAAATCTATACCCTGCACTTCTAGGAATTGATTGGGAAATAGAAAGCCAAACCATTATAAATTTCAAGTAAGTAATCTTATCATTTGAAGATTCTGAGCTAAGGGTGGTTGCGCTAATTGATTTGCTTGAAGGGAAGAGATATGTTGAGACCGTAAACAGTGAAGGCCAAGGAAATTACCTAGACCAGTTATAGAATATCATGTCTTCAAAGAAGATTATATAAATCCAACGGTTGATGGAAAACTAAGTTGGCGGAGTGTGAGTTCTTGCACATCCAATTCAGGTGATGACCTAGAAAACTGGAAAAATAGGTTATATGAAGTCTCCATGAGAAGATGTGCAAGAATCACAAGATCTGTCCGAACGGTAGGAGTTGAAGCAAGCGATATGCCTACATATGAGGGGTTTCCCAAAATTACACATTTTTTTATGGAGTTTGAATAAAAAGTGACAGAATCGCAACAATTGTTCACTTTGGACTTTGTACTAAATCTTACGATCGCCAGATGGTGTGGTGCACATAAATAGTCTATCTCTGAATGGCCGATGTAGAATATTAATGGAGATCAGATTTGGAGAACTGATCAGTTATATTGATAATAAGTATACAGGACTGACAAATCCTGTGGAGAATATTGAACATTGTCACACCAAATGGCAGGAATATCTGCAATAGGAGTGGGTTCATCGATTCATCCAAACATGGAAATGGTACCAAGAAAATGGTACACATAAGAAAAAATGTGACACAGAACTATCGAATGGGAAAGTTTAGTTACAATATTTACTCAGACATTTGAGTTCACAAGTGAAAATCCAACAATTGATGCTGTGCTACAAATAATGAAGGAAAATATATTTGAAGAAATATCGGTTGCATCCATGTATTTCCATCAAACCAAGAACTTAAAAAAAAATAAAACAAAAAGAAGAAGTATATATATAGGACAAGACAGGTTGGATAATACTAAATTCACACATTCAAGAGAATACAATGGTGAACTTTTTGGTCACATCTAGATTTATTAAAAATACCTGCTAATTTAAGTGACAGATCAATTGGCGGCAGAATACAAAATCTCGGTTAATGAGTTGGAAGTATGCCCTTGTGCATGAAAGGACCATCCCTTTCTCATTAATTGTTCACGCGTGTGAAGAATGACTAGACAAAATTATAGTATACTACCAGACTTCGTCGCCAAGATTCTTTCATCCTATATGAAAAATCAAAGCGCTATTAACTATCTGCAACCTTACAAGCCGAACTAGTGTGATCATAGTATGGTCATTTCCATATCCACCACAAGCACAGTTGAGTCTGAACCTCCATTACCCACCTTAGTTATGGAATACACCACTGGTTATATCCAACCACAGGAAGAAGGGCCACCAGCTGCTCAACATACGACACCAGCTGCTGAACAACCCATTCCAGGAGTAGAGCTGAATGCTGGTAAGTCATCTGGAAGAGATCGTCCAGGACTGTTGGGAACCAAATGGGGAAAATGAACTATTAATAGAAAGAGGAATGGAAAGGTATCAACACCTCCAGCACCAATTCCGCCAGTAGAGGAATATTTTTAGACTAGGAATCTGCTGCCACCTTATGTCCTTCCCAGACATAGGGATAAACCATGAGTTACAATCCCAAGGAGGGCAGGGGACCCAATGAAAATGGCAATGGTACCCAAAGGAGTGAAGGTACTTAAGGATATTATTCCCAATGTGAGAAAGCTATCGTATGCGGACCATTACATGAGAATCAAGATAGACTTGGACTGCCAAATATACATGGATACCATGTAGGACATGCCTAAGGCACTTAAAATATTTGTTGCAAAGGAATGGGCCAGGGGGTTGGAAAAATATGGCATATTATTTCTATTATATATGCCACACTTTAGCCGAAGTAGATGTTACGGAGATAAATTCCTATGGCTTGGGGTACCACAACAGACAACATGAATCCAGAAATCAATCCTTTCCAATATGCAATAGAAATTAAATGTCTAACACTAAAGGATCAGACCTCGTACCTTATTCCGGACGGTTGAAGTAGATCCCCGTTGAGATTTCCAATCTTCAGCTTGAATTGATCTGTTACTTCCTCAACAACAAGTAAACAATACAAGCATTCTATATATCATGGTGTTAGATCTATTCTAGCATATATAATCAATAATGTAAAAGCATTTGACATAATCCAATGGAGAACATATTCATTCAAACACAGATTATTGGACAGGAAAAGATATTTCTATTAATATAAATCAGATATTACAAGATACAACCTCTGATGGCACGTCTGCGAACAGGAGAAACTGAATCCCCCACTTGGGCCTCCACCACTTCAATCCTCCATCTCTCGATAGCAAGCTCACAAGCAAAAGGCAAGCTTGGGAAGAACACAAAAGTGCTCCAAGGGACAAAGGGATGCAGACTCAAGCATAAGTTTCAGCAACAATGGACTATAGTTTCATTGCTCTCAATTCTCTCTTATGCCTTCAATGTACCAAGGGGTTCCTTATATAGCTTTTCAAAGGGGTAAGAAAGGTCGAATCCGAGCGATCTCAAGGCATATGGAAGGCCAAGAGTCAAATGAGTCGGATCCATGTCAAGGAAAACTCCAAAAGGATTTGGATTATGCACACATCCCGATGTACGCGGTTTTAGTGGTCAAACCCGCGTATGTACGCGCTTATAGGTTTAAAAGTCACGTATAGCATTTTTCATGTGTTTTTAGGGATGATCAAGGAAACATCAAAGGACAAAAAGTGGTCCATAGGGTCTAAGGAGTTTGTTGCGGGACAGGGGAAGGCCATACAAAGTGTGATTCACCTAGAGTGGTGAAATCCACTATAACAGTTTCCCCCTAATGTGTGAGGTCAGAGGGGTCATACGATGGCCGGAATACATTATAAGTCCATCCCAGAAGTGGAGTGATGAAGGATCCCAAATGGAAGACCAGCCACCCAATCAGCATAGTACAATAATACAACTCTACATATAACTGCAAATACACATAGCAGTCCCAGATACATAAGAGTACAATGGCCATGAATAGGCATGATACATGATATCACATATGTGGTCATCGCCACGTACAATATACATAGATCAGAATCTCCATGATGAAGATATACAAAGGACCATGATCTCCAAAATGGCTGAAGATATATAATAGATCAAGATCTCCATAGTGGCTGGAAATATCTAACATATACTGGAATCAAGTCACGAGAGCTGAAATCTCATGAACATTGGCACGATCAAGGAGGTATAATATAAGAGATGCCACCAATCTGGAAAGTATTCTACACAAACCGCTATGAGTACATGTCCTACTATGCGAATAGAGGTGTCGAGGTCGAACATAGTAGTCCATCGTCTAATTACCAATCATTAATGTATACCGTTAACAGACGCGAGATTACCCACTGATATTGAAAATGGGAATCAAGGTACTAGAGTGCAAACTAACAAGTGTGAATAAATGTGTTGAGGTCGAACACTTGAAAGGATCCATCGATGAGGGGACATTGATGTATTCCCAAGAAACTGTCGATGGTTAGAGAACCTGCCACTGATGACTGCAAGTCTCAAGGCACTCAAAATGACTCTAGACTCCAATCCCAGAATAAATGATCTGAAGTCGATGGGATGAAATCCGCTGGAAGGAGGGCATTAAGGCATCCCCCATCATCCAACACGAGGTACTCAACAAAGTTGTATAATGTGGAAGGACTCGATCATAAAGTGCACGAACCAGTAACTGTACCAGGAATGGCCGACATGCAAAGTCAAGATAACTGAGGAATGGCCGACTCAGGTTTCAACTTCCTTCAAACAAGAATATAACGGCGTATGGTGACTGAATGAAGGCAACATAGACTCGATATACAAACTGGGACATCTTTGTGACAAAGGAGGCATCCACAGAGGCTCCATAGGGACTGGAAGCTTAACCAGTCGGTGGAGATAAACTCAGATAAACGAGTACAGCTCCTAAAGTCAAACTATAACCCAACCAATGGATGTGATATACAGTGCTATGTTCGAAGGCGACACGACTTGGCAGCTGCCAAAGATAACATCTTTCCTTGTCCAACTTTTTGGTTTTTTGATTTTTTTTTTTGGACTTTTTCAGTTATTTGAAAAGCTTGAAAAAAGAATAAACTAGATTTATAGTTACAAACTAGGAGGAGATGAGTGTCATAAGGGCAAACAAACTAGTTCCAAGCAGTGGAACATACCTATGCTCAATGCAAGGATACATGTGTAGGATATTGACACTCGAGGGAAAATCCCCTCCCGGTAAAAAGGGAATCAAGCTGCAAAGGATATATAAAATGGCTCTGCATGGCTAGATATGAGACAAGCTCGGGCTATATGGCTGAAACACAATGTCAGGGGAGTTGGCATAAAGCTCAATAAGGCAGGCAAAGCTCATGATAATGCAATTACAACTTGACATATACAAGGGAGTCTCGGGGAAATGGCCAGCATAAAGTTCAAGAGGAGTATGAAGGTCTTGCAAAATGTCATGGCAATACTATACAACGGACTCCCAGACCTAAGAGAGGACTCACAGCATGGGTACCAAATGCAAAAGGGATCTAATTAGGGCACCCATGTATAGGAAAGCTCTACCATTCACATAGTATCACTTCTAACAGCAGTATGAAGGTTCCGTGATACCATGGAATGGGTTCGTACCTAAGGCTATAAAGAAACGGTCATAAGGTCATGCAAAATGCAAGCAGATGGGAAATCCTAACCTATATGCCAGTTTAGACATGATACCTGTGATCGACACGAACAGGTCAATCCAATGCAAGTACCTCCTCAAATCCATATCTAAGATGTAACTAAGAGTGCAACTACTTTGTATTTTTCAATATAAAAGAATGAAAAATGCAATAAAAGTCATCTAAAACTCTCAGTCTCTGCAGCAAGTATAAAAGACAAGCCTAGCAAGACACCAAGACAAAAAGAGTAATGCACTAATGGCAAAACAAAAAGGATAAATGACTAAAACTACTTTCAAAGAAAAATCAATGAAAAAGTGGTCTCTGGTCACAAAAGAAGCATCCAACAGACAACATCAGACCCAAGGAAGACCCAACCACACTCACAACCCACCCAGCAACTTCCCACAACATCAAACTCAACCAAAAGGGAGGATGTACGCGATTGTTTAAAGAACAGCTGCGTATGTAAACGACTTTTGGCCGAAAATCCGCATATGTATGCAACTTTTGGCCAAAAACCCGCGTATACAGAGAAGGCAGTGGTAAAAAGTAGGCCAAGGCCAAACCAATAAAGGGGAGTGTCAATGGACAAACATACTCTAAAATGCGACATAGAAACAGGGAGAATCCAAGAGCAAGTCAATAATGTCAAGCCCATTGTGCCTGCAAACCCCCAAATAAAAAAAAGGAACATCCCCAGCGGAGTCACCAATTCTGTTATGGAGAGAAATTCCTATGGCTTGGGGTACCACAACAAACAGCTTGACTCCAGAAATCAATCCTTTCCAATATGCAATAGAAATTAAATGTCTAACACTAAAGGATTAGACCTCGTACCTTATTCCAGACGGTTGAAGTAGATCCCCGTTGAGCTTTCCAACTTCAGCTTGAATTGATAGATTACTTCCTCAACAACAAGTAAACAATACAAGCATTCTATATATCATGGTGTTAGATCTATTCTAGCATATATAATCAATAATGTAAAAGCATTTGACATCATCAAATGGAGAACATATTCATTCAAACACACATTATTGGACAGGAAAATATATTTCTATTAATATAAATCAGAGATTACAAGATACAACCTCTGACAGCACGTCTGCGAACAGGAGAAACTGAATCCCCCACTTGGGCCTCCACCACTTCAATCCTCCATCTCTTGATAGCAAGCTCACAAGAAAAAGGCAAGCTTGGGAAGAACACAAAAGTGCTCCAAGGGACAAAGGGATGCAGACTCAAGCATAAGTTCCGGCAACAATGGACTATAGTTTCGTTGCTCTCAATTCTCTCTTATGCCTTCAATGTACCAAGGGGTTCCTTATATATATTTTCAAAGGGGTAATGAAAGGTCGAATCCAAGCGATCTCAAGGCATATGGAAGGCCAAGAGTCAAATGAGTTGGGTCTATGTCAAGGAAAACTCCAAAAGGATTTGGATTATGCACACATGCCGATGTACATGGTTTTAGTGGTCAAACCCGCGTATGTACGCACTTATAGGTTTAAAAGTCACGTATAGCATTTTTCATGTGTTTTTAGGGATGATCAAGGAAACATCAAAGGACAAAAAGTGGTCCATAGGGTCTAAGGAGTCTACAGCGGGACAGGGGAAGCCCATACAAAGTGTGAATCACCTAGAGTGGTGAAATCTGCTATAACAGTACACCAATAAACACTTGTGTTAAGCAGTCACTGGTATTTTTTCATGGATGGATCCTCTTGTTAGGAAAACCTATACTTGTAGATATTCAGCTGATTGCAACCACGCCATGTCTACCATCCACTGGGAAGGACCCAACACCTCTTCTCAAAAAGGACTAGGAAGCGGAAATAGCTGCAAGGATGAAGAAGAAATATGGCGTAGTGAGAAGAAAAAGGGGATTTCTGATTGAGTCCATTAATAATCACACTGTTTTATTTGTTTTAAAAGTAATGGCATCCAAGTTACTTCGCAAAATGCGCTTGGACCAGTGCACTACAGGATTAATTGCGCTTGCAAAACTATGCACAGAAGGAGTTCAGATCAATTGGTGTCAGTTCTTGTTAAATAAGCTCATAGAAGATGCCATTGATGCACGGGAAATGGGTATGGAATTTCATTACTCATGGCTATTAAATTTAATGTCATTTATAGCATTGTATGACCCACCAAATTACCAAGGGGTATACCTACCAGTAACTTACAGGGGAAAGTAATATCAGAACCTTTGGTTTGAAAAGGACAAAAAGGACCGGTAAACAAAAAATAATATTTAATTATTTATGCATGGAGAATCTATAAGGAACCAAGTCAAGAACATGTGAAGATTAGATAATTTCACTTTTCAGCGATTTCAACATATTGTTAGATTTGAGATTGGACCACACGATATTAACATGCAGCCATGTCAACAACAAGAAAGAAAAAGAAGATGAAGGATGACAAAAATGTAAATACCATCAGCTTGGACAATGATGATGTGCAAATGATGGCTGAGGCAATAACTGAAGTGGCACAAACCAAATTCAAATCAATAGAAGAGAGACAAGAAGAAATTTTAGGTATGGTAACAAGTCTTCACAAAGTCTTGTGTAAAGCAGTTGAAGATGTTAAAATTGTGGTTGACTACCCAATCCTAAACATGGAGTCACAAGACCCATCAGAAACTTCAAAAATCGAACAAACTACAATACTTGTTCTAGACCCCCCAATAAAGGTGGAAGTAGCGGGAGGAGTTGTTGATTTAGGCACTCCATAGTTTAATGATGTTTCCCAGGACATCGGCCAGATGACCATAGATTTCTCAGCCATGGAAATAACTGAGGTATATGCAATACATAGTGTTGTAAATGCAGAAATAAAAATTCGTGAGCATACCATGGCCAAGAAAGTGAAGGATACAAATAAAAATATCCATAATATGAAACTAGCAATACAGGAAACCAAACAAAAGACAAAATAATGGAAAGGAAACTATCACAAAATTGACAACACGGTAGCTTTGGTCTGTAAGAATTTTGCAAAAATGGGCATCATAGAGGAAATGCAACTAGACATCAAAGTCACTTTTTTCGGTGAGATAGCAGCTAAGCTAAATAAAATATTTACAAAACTGGAAGAACAGATAATACCAAGCACACCTCCAAAAGTGTTGGATAAATCAAAGAGAAGCAACAACTGAAGCTGTGAGGAAGATAATAGAAGCATAAGAAATTTGTATCAAGGTTGTTGACCAAGTATCACAGACTTGGGAAGGCGTCATGGATGATGAGAAATCAAAGAAGATTGAAAATGAATTGATTGTGTTTGAGGTGATATGACACAAATAAGGAATGATATGAAGCAACTAGCCTTAACACAAAAAATGGCTAACGCAACCGAAATGAGGAAATTACAGCAACAAATGACAGTGTTGTTATATTTTTATCATTTAATCAATATGATCTAGGATATTATTTGAGAGAATAACATGCACAACAATAATCATAAGAGACAAGAGACACAAAGAATTTCCTTGTGGAAACCATAAAGGAGAAAACCCCGCAGCTTCCTCAGAGATAGAATGAGCACCAAAAGTAAAACCCAAAGATACAAAGATGATCTCTGAGAGTTGTTCTCTCTCTCACTTGTGTGATCTCCTCCTCTCTCACTCATGCGCTACTGTTGAGTGAGTGTGTGTTCCAAATAGAGAGTCTCACTCTCTATTTATACTTGCTTTCCACTTGACAATTACTCTACAGGTCCAACCTCACTAGGAGAGTCTAATAACCCTACTAAAACTTAATTGTGGGGACTATTGCCCTGAAATACAATAGAGGGTTAACCTCAATGAATTTACATGACTTTAGTATATTAATGACTCTCCCAATCAGAGGAACAAACATCTATGTCGGGGTATAATGAAATACAATAATAAATATACAAGTGAATACATTCCAAAGTTACAAATACGTCGACACTCCCTCTTAACTAGGAATATATTCTCTTGACATGGTTCATCAAAACAATTCTTCATTACTGGATCATCATCATCACTGCTCCTACTATCTCAAGAAAATGGTGCTATCTCTCAATTCTACTCGTCATAGGAAGTTCTACAGAGCCAACCCTTTTTCATGCTGGATGTAGGTATCAGCAGTTATATCTGACCATGGGAGTCCTAGCCTTCCACCATGTTGGAAAAGACCAGCACTTACATCTAACCATGGGAGGGCCATCCTGCTACCATGTCAGAAAGGCCAAGCAGTTACATTTGACCATGGGAGGCCCAGTCTGCCACTATGTTAGAAAGGACCAACACTTACATCCAACCATGGGAGTCCCATCCTTCCACCATGTCGAAAAGGCCCAACACTTACTTCCAACCATGGGAGACCCAGCCTTCCACCATGTTAGAAAGACCCAACACTTACATCTGACCATGGGAGGCACAACCTACCACCATGTCAGAAAGGCTCTGCACTTACATATGACCATGGGAGGCCCAAACTGCCACCATGTCAAAAAGGCTCTACACTTACATCTAACCATTGGAGGCCTAGCCTGCCACCATGTCAGAAAGGATTTGCACTTACATCTGGCCATGGGAGGCCTAGCCTGCCATCATGTCAAAAAGGCTCAACACTTACATCTGACCATGGGAGGACCAGCCTACCACCATTGCAAAAAAGCTCTCAGACTCATCACTTTCCCTTGGAAGGAACCTCGATCTAAAGAACACCAAGTTTCTCTATGAAGTACTCAAACTTCACTCTAGCCATTTCTAGCATAGAATCACATCAGGGCCAATTACGTCCAAGGATAACCTACGAGCTTCACCAAGACTGATTACATCTGAGGACAACCTATAGGACTGATTATGTCTGAGTAACCTACGAGCTTTGCCAGGATTTTATGCTTAGACAACCTGTCTTACTGGCTATGCTATAAATCATCACTCCTTCTTTTGAGAGATATTGTTCTGGATCACATACTGGAGCTTCAATGCTCCTCTCTACATCATACAAAAATGCAAGTCAGATCAATCAAATCAAATAGTAGTTTTCAAAAGAAACATACTACCTCACAAATAGCTGAGCAAGTGGCAACATATTTTTCCTTGTTTGTACTCAATTCCATGCAACACTCCATCATGCCAAACCAGTAGCCCATACTGGATCTCAAACTAAAGAAGCATCCCAAGGTTCTCTTCTTCTCAATGGAACTACCAATCCGAATCAACATAACCATGCAAGTTAGTCTTCTGATTCGTATCATACTCAATTGTACCCTTCAGGTACCTCACTGCATGCTTTGCAACTAGGTGAGCATGTCTTAGATCCATCAGGAATTGGCTTAGGTTGTTCACAACAAAGCATATGTGTGGTCTTGTATTCGTCAGGAACATCAATGAACAAATCATTTGACGATACATTGTGGCGTCAACCATATGTGATGAAGCATCACTCAATAGCTTTAGGTTCGATGCCATAAGTGTATCCATAGAATTATAGTCCATCATGTTGAACCTCTTCAGGATCTCCACTACATACTTCCCTTTTCCAAGGGAGATTCCATTCACACTCTACCACACCTCCATGCCTAGAAAGTAATGCATCATACCCAAGTCCTTCATCTCGAACTCGACAGCAAGTCACCTTCTTGCATCTTTAATGAGTTCCTCTTTTCATATGAGGAATAGGTCATCGACATATAACAGGATCATCACTGGTCTTCTACCTTCAACCTTGAGTCAAAGGTTGGAATCCACTTTACTCTCAGTAAAGCCTAGAGCCATCAGTAATCTGTCCATCCTACTGTACCATGTCGAACCTCAGAATCTTCTGCAGTCACTCCCTCTGAAGCGAAGAATCATTCTCCATTTTCCTTTCGTACTCTATGTATTGAAACATTCTGTTCTAGAGTGACAAGTAGCTTCCTCTGCTACTAATATTATATGTATCCATCTAGGATCACTGGATACCAAGATCCTCTATCTTGAACCTTTTCAAAATTTATTCTCACACCCATTTGTGAGCTTGTCATCCTATATAGTATTTCATCTTCAACCTTGTAGCAAAGGTTACGATCTTCATCACTCTAGGTGATCTTCAAGATCCTCATGTAAGTGTTTTCCCATGGGTGCTTTCTGAGCTCATACAAGGCCTTCTTTAATTTGCACATCTGATTTTGGCTGCAAATGTCTCTTCGTAGTCTATGCCTTCTTTCTGTGAGAAGCCTTGTGCTACGAATCTTGCCTTGTATCCCTTGATGTTGCCATCTACTGCATGTTGGATCTTATAGATCCATATGGAAGACACTACGGAATTCCCTTCAGGTCTCGATACTGCATCCTAGACATCATTATTCTTGAACTGGTACTCTCCTTCCCTTTCTTCTTAGATTCTTCTTCATAGATGGAAGGCTCTACATCAATGATGTCGCTCAACAGTGTCACATAACTAGAGTGTGTCTGAGGCCTCTTTAAGTCTCTTCATACTATTCTTCATTTATATTCTTCTAAAGCTTTTTCTTTCTCTATGGAAGCTTTGATCCATGAATCTTCAGGTTTCTCTTTTGAACCGTCGTCACCTTGTTCTTTGGAACAAGTATCATCCTTCTTTTCTTATAGGATATTGTACACAATCTTTCCTACAATTCAAATGCACCAGTCGTATGGTTAGACACATTTCATAAGGCATATTCATAATGGTGAATTCTTATGCATAAATATATAATCATGCAACTATTTTAGCCAATACAACACTCATCGATATCGAGTATACACATAAACTTTCCATATGCCTTCCATCTCTACCATAACATTATTGAGATTTTGCACTAATCCCAATATGTCAGCAAAGAGGTTTCATCCTAGATGAGTAGCAATGGAGTGTTGTATATAACTATAGGCTACTTACCCATAACATGCATAGTAGTATATTGTTCATTAATGCAGACATTCTATCATGCATAATACATTTCACAACTAAACAATGTCATATAAACAACTAGATATATAGGAAAAGAAAATTCAAATACTTATATTTATTCATTTCATGGGTAGACTCCTTCTTGATCCTTTAGCTTCATCATCATCATTTCTTATCCAAATGCTAGGATGAATAAGAGGTTCTTCAAGAATTGAGTCCTTCATATTCCTCATCCCTCGAGGGATCTTATTTGAATCATGAGAGCTTGATATTTAGTTGCTCCCATATTCTCTTCTCTTATTATGAGTTGAGATTCTTATTGTGTGCACTCTTCCCAGATTCTGTTGAAGGTAATCACTTCCTTCTAGCACACATTCCTCAAATGAATGAATCCCATGATCCTCGGAGGCCATAACAATATCTTGTTCTTCTTTGATTGCTTCGTCATATCAACAAACACTTCCTTTTGGTGTCTTCAAGGATGAAACATGAGGGATGAGATGATATTTAATAGAATATGCAATGATTCTCTTGGCTCTATCCTTAGCCTAATCTCCCTTTGGCTCTTACAACTTCTTTACGATTTGAGGTGTTCGTCGTGGTTCTGGAGTTGGATGATCTAGGGTTTGTTAGAGAAACCCTAATTTTAAAAACTTGGAATTTAAAATTTCTTATTGGATTTAAATATGGGCATATTCAAAGATAGTTTTCCAATGTACTCCTTTTCTAAAAACAGTGGAGGGAAGATCCCAGAACAGGAAGCCCTAGTTTTCCAATTTTTTCTACATAAATGCCTGATATTGTTTCTGCGGTATCTCCGAAATTACTGCTCCTATGTGTCTGAAACTTTGTACTAAGGTATCCTTTTCTATACGCTTTCTAAAACTATAGGTTGGAGCAGAATTGGTTTCACCAATTGGGACTTGTGTGTGTTTTCCCAAGGTTACTTATTTTAGGACTGTTCATAATAGCTAACTTGTACAGACTATCACGTGTCACTATTTCACCTTCGGGGTCTAAAAATTTTACCACATAAATTAAAGTCTGTGGCCTATCTATAACATCTTGATAATCTTCATTTGGACCTTCCTAGCCCGAGATATATAAAATCTCCCTAGATCACCTGTTTATGAATGTATTCTGGAGGAGGATGGAACCTTGATTTGGAGGAACCATATCTCCTGAAGTATAATTAATTGGAGGTTGAAAGTTTTAGACAATGTACAACACAAATGTCTATTTGGCTTGTAAAATTTTTAGCTCCTGATACTTCTCCAATATCGAGATATAGGGAATTTACCAAACCTATTAGTTTTAGTATTTTAAGGTTTTCAAGCATGAAACCCTAATTTCCATTTTCTACCATTGCAATTGTATTTTGGCTGTACAGTGAAACTTATTTTATTTTGAAACTAATACCACCAATATATGCACCCTAGGGAGGTGTGTTATCCTATCCCTCCTTGCTTGATGATATGTAAAGAGAACACCTTCAACTAGGAATCCCTAGTTCTCGCAACTGCACAATGCCTTCTTTCAGAGAGGCTCTCATACCATGTTAGATTTTTATCATTTAATCAATTGATCTAGTATATTATCTGAGAGAATAACATGCACAATAATAATCACAAGAGATAAGAGAAACAAATAATTTTCCATAGGGAAACCATAAAGGAGAAAAACCCGCAACTTCCTCAAAGATAGAATGAGCACCAAAAGTAAAACCCAAACATACAAAGATGATCTTCAACAACTATTCTCTCTCTCAGTTGTGCAAGCTCGTCCTCTCTCACTCATGCACGACTGTTGAGTGAGTGTGTGTTCCAAATAGAGAGTCTCAATCTCTATTTATACTTGTTTTCCACTTGAAAATTACTCTACTGGGCCGACCTCACTAGGAGAGTCTAATAACCCTAATACAACTCAATTGTGGGGACTATTTCCCAAACTTAAAACGAAGGGTTAACCTCAACTCAATCGTGGGGACTATTTCCCCGACTTACAATGGAGGGTTGACCTCACTGACTTTACATGACTTTATTATATTAATGAATCTCCCGATCGGAGGAGAAAACATCTCCGTTAGGGTATAATGAAATACAATAATAAATATACAAGTGAATACATTCCGAAGCTACAAATACATCAACATGCTGCGCACACAACAATAGCATCGTGAATAAAAGGTAGAAGAGTTGCAGGATGAAGCATAAAATGTTATAGGTATCATTTATCCTGTACATCAAAAGGTGCATGACATCATGGCATCAGTGGAGAAGGTCATGTTGGAACAACTTAGCTCCGGCCTAGTGGAACAATTGCAGAGGAAAGATGAAGAGGTTTGCATTGAAGAAGAAAGAGTGATGCAAATTGTGGAATATTTTCATAGCAAAATCGATGCAAGTAAAAACTTGGAAGAATAGCTTTGAAGTGGCTCGGGATGAGCCACAGGTGAGTGTTGGGGGCCTGTTTGGACTAGGGACAGTAAGGTATAATTCAATCATAATTCTTCCCAAGTATGGAGACGAGCTAAAGTAGAAGGAGAAGAAATCGCGACAGAGGCAAAGATAGAAAAACAAGAAGAGAAAGGGAGTTGCGATAGATGAAGTGAGAGGAAGGAAGAAGAAGAGGAAGAGGCTCCAGAAGAGGAATATCCACCATAAGAAGAAGTCACGATAGAAGGAAGGAGTGCGAAAAGGGAAGGTATGACAGAATATTAACAACAGAAGGCGTCCAAGAAGCATAACGACTAGAAAGTGACAGTAAGGCCTTGTAGATCCTGGGTACAAGTTCAGGTAGAGTCTCTGAAAACCAAACGTGTGAAGGCATCATTGTAATTCAGGTCGTTAGTGCCTCCCGTTAGGTGTTACTAGAATAGGAAAGACATCATGTTGGCTAAAAGAGCAAGTCGGCTGAGAAAGTGAAAAGTAATGAGTCTGTAATGAGTTTGTATTGAGTCTGTAATCATTCGGTATCAAGTCTGTAGGGAGGATATAAAAGGAGGAACTTAAGTTGTATGTGTGTTAGCTTCTCTACAGTTAGATTCACTACCATGAGCTTCATTGTCGATAGCTCTGTATTGTTGTCTATTAGTAGTATAAGAGGAAAAGGAATTGCAGTTGAGTGCGTAGAAGAGTAGGAGGAGTTGAGTCGATCCAGGATGTGTGCAGATCATTAGTAAAGAAAATTAGGAAAAGATCGGATAGAGGATAAAAGAGCATGAGAAGAGGGAAGAGTCTGTATAGTTAGAGAAGAATATCCAGAACAAAGTCTGCAACTTAGTGTGCAGACAAAAGGTGCATATATTTCCACAAGCCAGATGAAGAGCACCTTTGTGGTTTTTGTTCGGATGGGTTTCCACATTATATATTGTGTATATGTGTGAATTATGCATATGTTTGAGTTATCTGTGTGATTGTTGTATTGTATGAATCATTATAGATTTGGTTGTGAATGAATAAATGTATATCAATCGCAGAGTATCAATCGAATACAATCATATTGTATAAATATTGTTGACATAATAGGTTACTTAGAACTGTAGGTCAGAGTCTAACTATCCATATAACATGTAAATAATCCACCCATAGAATTTGGTGAGATCATTGGTAGGAGGCCAAGGTACTGGAAATTCCACCCACCCAACTACGGAAACGTGGTTTTGGAAGTTACCCATCCAAATTGAGATATCTTGGGTGAGACTGCAGCTACGTCATAGGTGTTGCCGACTAAGCTCTTCTCTGTCGGTCCGATATCTTGGGGCTTTGTTGCATTGAGCATAAGGGACTGAACCTAGGTCAGGGCCCTTTGAGGAGGGATGAAAGACAACAAAAACTACTTCCTTTTTGGGTCTCTTGGCCTTTTGAATTATACAATGTAAAATATTTGTTTTATATTTTCATAAAAAATATTTTTTTCAACCTTATCTTGGAAGTATTGTGTCCAAATTTCATCCTTATCTTGCAAGTACTGGGTCCAAAATTCCTAAGATGTGCTCAAAATCCACCTTATACAATACTATCTCTCTAGACATTAATTCCAACCCCTTTTGCAAGGTATTAATGAAATAATTGATCAAGTTTATTTATTTGGAAGGAGTCGACCATGGGGGCTTCACTTACTGACCAATATCCTATCACGTTAGTTCATATTGTGGGTTTTAAAATTATCAAAAATTGAGCCAATATATTGCAGATATTGGGGGGGATGAGGGGTTTAAGGTGGGGCTGGGTAGGGTGGTTTATGAGGATTAAGGTATAAAAAGGAGTGGGGAGGAGGTTTTAAATATTGGGAGGGGGTTTCAACAAAAAGACTTTGGGGCAATATCTCTAGAAATTAAGGGTATTCTTTAATATCCCACGATCACACGTGCTATGTGAGAGGTTCACTAAGTGAAGTCCCCGTGGAGACGACATATACTCCATCAACCATTCCTTATACACATTTGGGGCAATTTGTTACCAAGAATATTTTAATCAGCGTGGACACAGTTTGTTCCCCTATCCTGCATGGTGCAAGTCTAGAAAAAAGGACACAACGATGTATCCTCTCCCTAGATCATTGATCTACTTGAATGTCAAGCTGTCTTTACCTTGATCCTGGGAGGTTGTCCTTGTTTTGTATATCCTTATGTGATCAACTATACCTACAAAGAACACAAAAAACAAGACAAGAGATGAGAGAAACAAGATAAATCAGTGATCTATACTAATGATCAAGAAAACTAGTAATAAACAAACAATATTAACATGAATCATTTATGGGAAAGGGAATCATTTTCACATTAAAGATGAGAAAAGAAAGCTACAACCAATGTCTTGATGTCAAATATTTTCTTTTACAATATCTTTGACTCACTCACATAGCCTACAAACTATGAAACATCTCACTCACAACCACTCTCCCTTTGCCTCCTATACTAGACTTGAATCCAACAAGATAAGGATGCTCTCTTGGTATCTCTTGCACATGGTCCATGTAGTTTGAGTTTATAAGACAAAGGAATCCCAAATGGCTTGAGATATTTTGGGAGGAAGGTAGGGAATGATTCCTAGGGGTTAGGAGGTTGAGTGCCAGATTTCCCAAGTAGTTAGGATCATCCTCCATGAGATGTTTCTCCTAGAATCTTCTCGAATCTTCTCTTTTTTGTCTTTCTGGGACTACCAACGCTCCTTGTGAATATGCTAAGTGAGCTACCGCTCTTTTTGGTCATGTGAAAGGCACCACTGGTGCCTTATGTCAATGGACAATAGGAGTCAGGCCTGTTTGACGCCATGTATTAGGAAGCAGGGTGCATCAGACTTCCTAGGAGTGAGCAATAATGCCCCAAAGGAGATTTTGGTGTTATTTTTTCAACATCCAAGCTAGCATTATGTTAGGATCTTTAATTGAGAGAACAACAAGTACAACAATCAAACACAAGAGACAATGAACACAATGTTTTTCCTCCGGGAAACCATAAATGGAGAAAACCATTCAAATTCCTCAAAGATAGAATCAACACAAAGGTAAAACCATAAAACAGTAAGATGCACTCCCGACAGCAGTAACCTTCTTCTTTACTAGCCCTAGTGTCTTCTCCTTCCTCAAATATGTGGTACACTTGAGTGTGTAAGTGATGTGTGCTAAATAGAGAGTCCATCTCTCTATTTATACTAATCTCGACATGACTAAAATCCTACTAGGGCCGACCTCTACTTGGAGAGTCTAATAACCCTAGTGCCCTGGAACTGTGAGGACTTTAACCCTTAGACAATTAGAGGGTTACCCACTATGACTTGACATGACTTGTTTACATTATAGATTCTCCCGATCAAAACATCAGGGCATGGCAACATGACTCAATTACATAATAGATACATCCTAGAATAAACATCGGATTACAATACATAAGATACATAGATGAATACATTCCAAAGTTACAAATACATCAACACTCCCTCTTAACTAGGAAGGTATTCTTTAGACACAATTTTTAGCACTGGTCTTCTTCTCTGTATTAACTGGATCATCTGCATCTCAAGCCTTCTGAGTCTACAAGTAATCTTCATCTTCAATTCATCTTCATTCTTTGAATCTAGATTATCTCTCGATCTGGATCATCATGGGACATCATCACTGGATCTGGATCATCTCTCGATCTGGATCATCATGGCTGGATCTGAATCATCACTTGATCTGGATCATCACTGCTGGATCTAGATCATCACTCGATCTGGATCATCATGGCTGGATATGGATCATCACTCGATATGGATCATCATGCCTGGATCTGGATCATCATGCCTGGATCTGGATCATCACTCGATCTGGATCATCATTGCTGGATCTAGATCATCACTCGATCTGGATCACTTGGAGTCATCATAACTGGATCTAGATCATAGCTCGATCTGGATCTCATCTGGTCATCATCATATGTGCTATCTCATGATTCTTCTCATCATAGGAAGTTCTATAGATCCAGCCTTCTTTCATGCTGGGTGTATGCCTACCTTCGCATAGATCTTTGGTAGCCCTTATATCTAACCTACTCGTCAAAATGGCGGTAGCCCTTACATTTGACCTACTTGTCAGAATGGTGGTAGCCCTTACATCTGACCTACTCGTCAGAATGGCTAGCACTCACATATGAAATGGAAGGAACCTAATCCTTTAGCCATGAACAAAATGGCACTGACCTTACATTTGACCTACTCGTCAGAATGGCGGTAGCCCTTACATCTAACCTACTCGTCAGAATGGCTAGCTCTCACATTTGACATGGGAGGAACTTAATCCTTTAGCCATGAATAGAATGGCACTGCCCTTACATCTGACCTCCTCGTCAGAATGGCGGTAGCCCTTAGATCTGACCTACTCATCAGAATGGCCAGCACTCACATCTGACATGGAAGGAACATAATCCTTTAGCCATGAATAGAATGGCACTGCCCTTACATCTGACCTACTCGTAAGAATGGAGGTAGCCCTTACATCTGATCTACTCGTCAGAATGGCCAGCACTCACATCTGACATGGAAGGAACTTAATCCTTTAGCCATGAACAGAATGGCATTGCCCTTACATATGACCTACTCATCAGAATGGCAGTAGCCCTTACATTTGACCTACTCATCAGAATGGCCAGCACTCACATATGACATGGAAGGAACTTAATCCTTTAGCCATGAACAGAATGGCTCAGCCCTTATATCTGACCTACTCGTCAGAATGGCTATGGGACTCATCACTTTCCCTTGGAGGAAACCTTTATCTGGAGAACACCAAGCTTCTCCCTGAAGTACTCAAACTTCACCCTAGCCAATGGATTTGTCAGCACATCAGCTATTTGTTCCTCCATCACAACATACTGGAGCTTCACTGCTCCCCTCTGCACCATATCCCTGATATAGTGATACTTGATCTCGATGTGCTCCGACTTGTCATGGAACACTGGATTCTCTGACAACTTTACGCAACTCTGGTTGTGACAATGTATAGAAGTAGCATCCATCTAGAGATCAAATAAATCAAATAGTAGCTTTCGTAGCCATACTGCATCACAACTAACTGAACAAGCTATGACATACTCTGCTTCAGCTGTACTCAGTGCCACACAGGATTGCTTCTTGCTAAACCAAGAGATCACACCTGATCCCATACTGAAGCAACACCCTGAAGTGCTCTTCCTATCGATGGCACTGCCTGTCCAATCTAAATCAACATAACCCTCCAGGTTAATCTTATGATTCGCATCGTACTTGAGCCCATAATCAACTGTACCTCTCAGGTACCTCAGAATATGCTTTGCAGCAATAAAGTGAACATTTCTTGGATCTGTCAAGAACTGGCTCAAGGTGTTCATAGCAAAGCAAATGTCTGGCATCAAACCTGAAGCTATTGAGTGATGCTTCATCAGATTCAGTTGATGCTATGATGTATCATCAGGTACATCAATGACCCAATCATCTGACGATAGATCGTAGAATCAACCGACTCTGATGAAGCATCACTCAATAGCTTCAGGTTCGATGCCATAGGTGTGGCCATAGTCTTGCAGTCCATCATCCCAAACCTCTTCAGGATCTCTACTACATTCTTCTCTTGTCCAAGGAATATTCCATCCGCACTCTGTCAAACTTCCATACCTAGAAAATAATGCATCATACCCAAGTCCTTCATCTCGAACTTGGCAGCAATATTTCTCTTTGTATCAGTAATCAACCCATCCATACCTGTCACAAATAGATCATCTACATATAGTAGAAGCATCACTGGGTTGCCATCTTCAACCTTGTAGTAAAGGTTGGAATCTGCTTTACTCTTGGTAAAGCCCAAACTGGATAGAAAGCTATCAATTCTTCTGTACCATATCCTGGGTGCCTATTTCAAATAGTACAGGGCTTTCTTCAATCTGCACACATGAGACTCCCTGTCATGTGTCTCAAAACCGAGTGGCTGTTCTACATACACTTCCTCTTCCACTACACCATTCAAGAAAGTAGTCTTGACATCCATCTGGTGTATCTTCCATTTCATTACTGCAGCCAGAGCAAGTACTGATATGATGGAAGTGTATCTAGCTACAGGAGCAAAGGTTTCTTCATAATCTATTCCTTCTTTATGAGAGAAATCCCGAGCCACAAATCTTACCTTATATTTTTCAATGCTACCGTCTGCAGCATGTTTGATCTTGTAGATCCATTTGGAAGTTACAACTGAATTCCCTTTTGGCCTTGGGACAACATACCAAACATAATTCTTCATGATCGATTGGTATTCTTTGATCATAGCATCCTTCCATTCTTTCTGTTCTATCGCTTCTTCATAACTAGAAGGTTCTTTATCAATGAAATCACATAGTAAAGCTATATACTCGGAGCAGGATCTGGTCCTCTTTCTTTCTCTGTAATTCTCTTCTAGAGCCCTATATCTTTCTGCACCTTGGATAAGTTCTCGTACCCAAGCACGTTTCCTCTTATGAGGATTCTTCTCCAGAGGTGGATCTACAGGTCTTTGTGGTTCTTCAAATTCTCAATCTTCTTCTTGAGTTTCTTCATTCATGGTTGTATCATGAATTCTGGGTGCTTCTGCTTCTTCAGGTTCTTTAGCAAGTCTCTTTCTGGATTTGTTGTAAGCTGTGTCTTCATCAAATGTTACATCCCTGCTGATGTCAATCTTCTTGTATCCTAGGAAATATATTCTGTAAGCCTTCGAGCTTTCAGAGTATCCCACAAATATACCCTTCTTTCCTGAAGGATCTAATTTAGTCCTCTTCTCTTTTGGAATGTGGATGTACACAGGACAGCTGAATATTCTGATATGGCTGACTTCTAGTTTCTTGCCGGAGAAGACTTATTCAGGAGTCTTGTTCTCGAGTACTCTAGGTGGAGTACGGTTCTGTACATACACCGCTTTTCTGGTAGCTTCCGCCCAAATATGCATAGGAAGGTCTTGATCATGAAGCATTGCTTTTGCAGCTTCCATGATAGTTCTATTCTTCCTCTCTGCAATCCCATTCTGTTGTGGATTGTAAGGAGTGTACAACTCCCTCTTAATCCCCGATTCTTTGCATAGCTCTTTGAATTCATTTGAAGTGAATTCTCCACCATTATCTGATCGAATGGTCTTGATCTTTTTTTCAGTATGGTTTTCGATCAAGGCTTTGAATTCCTTGAACTTACTGAATACTTCATCCTTGTTCTTCATGAAGTAAACCCATGTCTTCCTAGAAAAATCATCAATAAAAGAAACATAATATGCATACCCGCTTAGTGAGTTTGATGACATAGGACCGCATACATCGGAGTGGATGATTTCCAAGATTCCTTTTGCTTTGATTTCACTACTTGGAAATGTCTTCTTTGTATTCTTTCCTTTCACACATCCTTTGCAGACCCCATCATGTTTTGCTTGGATTTCGAGAAGACCTTCGACAGCTTTGCTTGCAATAGGTAGTGCTCTGTAATGCACATGTGCAAGCCTTCTATGCCAAAGTTCACTTGGCTCTACTATGTCATGGACCAATGCTTGTTCTGGATGGCCCTTCAATTTGTACAAGCCTCCTTCTTGTTCTCCAATCACTACCACATCATTGATAGTCTTTCCTTTTGGCCACATGATGACTTGACCATTTATGAATGCAACCCACATTCCTTTTGCATCTAATGCTGATATGGAGAGAAGGTTCTTCTTGAGTCCTGGCACAAACAATACTTCTTTCATTGTTAGAGACTTTCCAGAGTCTAGCTTATAGGAAGATTCCCCACGACCTTTTATTGGATATTCGTAGTCATCTCCTAGCTTTACCTTGTGAGGTGATTCATGTTCTGACAGTCTTACAAATGAATCTTGTCATATGTTTGGAAGCCCCACTGTCGATGAGCCAATCATCACTTCCATGAGTAATGTTTCTCATGAGAGTAGAATTCAGAACATATTCATCCTCGCTTGAAGAATCTTCACTTTCATATCTGGTTCTCTTCTTGGATGGTTCATCATCCTCTGCAGCATGAACATGATGTCTTCTTTTGTTTCTCTTCTTTGTTGGCTTTGGTTTCTTAGGACAGTTCTTTGCATAATGTCCTGCTTCATCACATGTATAACATATGACTCTAGATAAATCCCTTTTGTGATAGGACTTACCTCTCTGGAAATGAGATATTCTTTTGGATGTCTTGGAGTGTACCGTGAGAGCCTTATCTTGACTTCCCATCGTCTCTTCTCGAGCTGCTATTCGAGCTTCTTCTTGAGAACATTCTTCCCATAGTCTGCTGAACTTGACTAACTTCTTTCTAGCACGGATTCCTTGGATGAAAGAATCCCATGACCTAGGAAGGCCATTCAAAGTAGTCATCACAATCTCTGCATTTTCCACTTCTTCATCAACAGATTCTAGTTGTTCCTTGATCTGAGAAACTCTTGTGAAGTTAAACTAGATTGTTTCTACATTCTGAATCTTCACATTCTTCAGTTGGTTTCACAGAGTCATCTTCCAGTTTATTTTCTTCCCTTCAAACAATTTGGTTAGGGAATCAAACATAGCTTTAGGTGTCTTGAGAGAGGACACCTATGGGATAAGGTGATCCTTGATAGAATCAGCAATGATCCTCTTTTCCATAACCATATTCTTCTTATGTAAGGCTTTTTCCTCATCTCCCTCTGGAACTGGAACCTCCTCATGGATGTACGAGTCTAACTCATTCTCTTCCAGGACCAGGGAGATCCTATACTTCCAGGCTCAGAAGTTATCAACTCCCTCAAGCTTTTCATCAAGCTTGGTATGATGAGACATCTTAACTGAGAACCACAAATGGAAATACAAAAGATTTTAGATCTTACCAGGTCAAGATGTCGGATCTTAAACTTGAGCTGAAATCCTGCAGAGCTGGTTCAGGAGCAAATTTGGGTTTTTTTTTTGGAGTTCTATCCACTCAAATGCCTTGAAATTTGTCCCTAACTTCGATTTTGGGGAGGAGATCAATCCAAGCTTGGGCTCACTGAAAAATTCCTCTTCTTTGAAAATCCCTAATTTTCAGCAGTAGTGACAGGTCCAAAACTGAAAAACCTCAGAATTGGATTCTGCTTCGACAGAAATATGCGCCCCTAAGGAGGAGAGTTATTCCACCTTACTTTTACTGAAAATCTATGGAGGAAGATCCACAAACTAGGAATACCTAGTTCCCATAGCTGCATAGTGTCTTCTTCTCAGGTTAGCTCTGATACCATGTTAGTTTTTCAACATCCAAGCCAACATTATGTTAGGATCTTTAATTGAGAGAACAACAAGTACAACAATCAAACATAAGAGACAATGAACACAATGTTTTTCCTCGGGGAAACCATAAATGGAGAAAACCCCACAACTTCCTCAGAGATAGAATCAACACAAAGGTAAAACCATAAAACAGTAAGATGCACTCCCGATAGCAGTAACCTTCTTCTTTACTAGCCCCAGTGTCTTCTCCTTCCTCAACTATGCCCTACACTTGAGTGTGTAAGTGATGTGTGCTAAATAGAGAGTCCAACTCTCTATTTATACTAATCCCGACATGACTAAAACCCTACTAGGGCCGGCCTCTACTTGACATGACTTGTTTACATTATAAATTCTCCCGATAGAAACATCGGGGCATGGAAACATGACTCAATTACATAATAGATACATCCCGGAATAAACATCGGGTTACAATACATAAGATACATAGATGAATACATTCCAAAGTTACAAATACATCAACATTTGGTTAGGGAATTCAAGGGATTAGAGCACTAGGATATTTTTTGGGTGTAACAGAATGCCCCCCCAAATCATGAAGCTAAATGAATGTGATAGGTGAAATGCTTTGCTAGATATTAATTCCGGTATCAAAGGAAAACGAGAGGTGAGTAAAAATCTGATGCAAGAAAAGGAACCAACTATTTGGCTCAAACATGGATACGGAACAATACATTGCAGATACATGTATAATGACCATGTCATGGCTACTGAAAATACACTATAGATCCATTATTAATTAGACTGAAATCAAAACATGGTTATAGAACATACAAAGTAGATCCATGTTATCCTGACTCAAAATATGAACATAGCCATCGAGCATACAATGTGGATCCATCTCATGACTCCATAAAATACTCCCTCACAACGTGAGGATATGCACATATTCAAGAGAATATCTAACAACTCAGGGTCTTCATTCCAATCCCAAATGATACGATTCTATCCATGTGAATATATTTCCTGATAACCACTTGATTACCGGTCATTGATGTATGTCGTTAACAAGTGCGATGAATATCATCATTGATGTCAATCATTCCCAAGGTATCCAGTACATTCCTTTGAATGTGAATATAGGACTTTTAGTTGAGCACTCGATGGAATCCTTCAATCAGAGGCCATTGATGAAATCTCTCTATTGAAAGCGAGGAAACCTACCATTGAGGAATGCAAGATTCAAGGTACTTTGACTTGGTTTCTAAGTCCAATTCTTGGATTATGTGTTGGCGTCAACATGAATAGACTTGTCTAAGGAGGGCCATGATGTTTTCCCCATCATTGATAGGAAACTTGAAATAAAATATGGTGTTTAAGTGATGAAAACAACCATAGAACTGACTCGAAAGTGATTGACTCGAAGGAAGGTAGAATGCAAAGGAGGTTTCCATTGAAAATTGATTGGAACGGCAAATGAATTGGAAGCATTGACTCAATGAGGAATAGATCAGACGTAATGTAAGGACAAAATGATGCATTCTTTGAATTGACTCAAAGGAGTTAAATGACTCATGAAAGTTGATCAAATTGGTGACAAGATGAATACCCAACTATTTTAAATGTGAATGTAGACATGTGCCATGTTCAAGGGTGGACTATGAGCTTCCATTGATACAAATGAAAGACATCCCCGATTCGCTTAATTTTCCCATCGTGAAGGATGAGTACGTCTTTGCTTTTTAACGAGATTGAAAAGGGTAACAAATGTTCAATGTAGCTCATCAAGTGATGAGTCCATTCTCATACTTTTATGAACTTGATAAAGGAGTGGTTCATTCCTAGAAAGGGTCCTTCATCATTTTATTTTGTGAGTCTGAGGAAGGTAAACTCAGTTGTTGTTTCATGTTTAGCGAGTCTGAAATGACTAAGAAGACTCTAGGATGATTTTTTTCATAAATTTAGTTCCCGAGGCCCGAAAAAGTATAAAATGATGCCTAGGAGAACTCTTCTAGTTGCGATAAACTAGAGTATGATTTTTTCGTAAATGAGTCTAATCGATCCAAAAAAGTGGTAAACTATCGCCGACTAGATGATATTTCAAATACTTTTACAAACGTGAAAGCGTTAAGCTCACTTGGCAATCTCTTCATGTTTAACAAGTCTCGAAAAGTGCTTAAAATCAACTTTATAAAGGGTTATTTTTTCATAATCCATTTTAAAGTGTCTGAAAAAACAGTAAAATCACACTCGATACATCTTCACTAGGTTTTTAATGAGCACCCTGAAGGTATAAAAAACGCTCGATACTTTTTCAATTTAAACTAGATTGTGAAAAATAAAAAAATAAACTCAATCCACTTTTCATGTTTTAACCAGACCATAAAAAATGAAAATTATGCTCAAAACATTTTTCATATTTTAACCAGAGCACAAAAACTCTAAAAACTAATATCAACACCATCTTACTGTTTTTAACGAGCTTGAAGACCAGTTGGAAGAATGTTCAGGGTATCTGCTTCATTTTTCAACGAGCTTGAAACATAATATAAACTATGCTAAAAAATATGCTCAAAATGTAGTTTCGTGGTTTAGCGAGCTCGAAACTAAAAGGAAAATATGCTGAAAAATGAGTCCCATTGACGGATGTTTTCCCAACATGATATCTAGTGGGTTGTACTTTCCTCCAGTATAATTTTCAAGTAGATTAATCCCAACATAATATAAAGAGGTTGGAGACATCCCCTCCCAAGCTTCATTTCATCTGCTTATTCTATTCTTCATCTAACTAAATTCTGGGTTATGTCTAGGGAAACGCTCACGAGAAACTAAGGAAGAAACAGGATTAAGTGCTACAGGAAGATGAAATGAAGGTCCGAGTATTGAGTCTTAATACAATTTAAGAATCCATTTCATTTTTTAATGATCTTGACACGAAAAGGGAACTTTTCTCAAGGTGACATGTTTCATATTTACACAATCTTGAAATAGAAAACAACTATGCTTGAGGTATCCCATTTTATTCTCTAATGAGCTTGAAAAATGGTAAACAATGCTCAAGGTCAGTTTTATTTTTTAAGGAGCTTGAAACCAAAAATAAACTATGCTCAAGGACATCTATTTCATTTTTTAACGAGCTTGACACAGACTAGTTACTATGCTCACCGACATCTGTTTCATTTTTTAACGAGCTTGACACAGAATGGGAACTCTTCTCATAGAAATTTGTTTCATTTTTAATGAGCTTGACACAGAATGGGAACTCTTCTCATAGACATCTCTTTCATTTTTTTACGAGCTTGACATAGAATTGGGACTTTAGTTGCAGACATCTATTTCATTTTTTAATGAGCTTGACACAGAATGGGAAATTTTCTCTCCTTGAGTTCTTAACCAACATGATGTCCATAGGTTGGTGGGTTTCCCCCATACATAATAAGGTAGTGGATTAACTCTAGTATGATGTCCATAGGATAGAGACATGCCCCCAAATATTCCTCATGGTCGGAAGAAGCTGTTGGTTTTTAAACAAATGAAATTTGGCATGATGTACAGAGTTGAGAGAAATGACTGACGAAGGGGAAGGAAACAAAAGAACATGCAATACATTCAGGGAATTATGAAGGCTAGGATTTATACGATGATTAGGATTAACAAAGGAAATATGATTGATGGTCACAATATTCCCATCATGGGGAATATGCATCACTAGAAAGAGTGCGTAAACTACATCTTTCATGGCATAAACATAATCTCTCCCAAGGAGCATATTAAAATATATGGGACCTTGGACTATCATAACATCAATACAAACAGTTTCCCTCCTAAGGTGATACGTAAATGAGGAAGGATCCCTAAAGGTGAAGTAGGTATTCGATTAAAATCTAGTATTGAATAGGTGGTTGGAACAAGCTAAGGGGAACATATAGCTTGCCAAGTAGTTGAGGATATAATACTACTTGCCAATATATGTGCGGAGTATGCTCTTAGTGGTAACTCACACATATATTTGGAAAGGAATAGTCGAAGGAAATAACCTCATTACCTGGAGAGGGTTTTGTTGATATAGAAAATATTTCCCCTTGCATAGGACAATCCAAGTTGACTACAAAACTTCAATGGGTTTTAGTTCACTCTCAACTAGAAGAGAGGGACAAGATGAATACTGTGTCAAAGTGATTACTTCAGTATTAACACTCTCTGATGAAAGAGTGGGATCAAGTGGAGATGAGATCGACTTGAACACATTAACTTAACTCTCCAAAGGAAGAGTGGGATCAACTGAGGATAAAACTGGATCAATCACTTTATCAACCAATGGGAGTTCAAGGGATAAATTACTATAACCTGTTGGAAGTCATTGTTGAGGAACAATAATATCTTCCAACAACTTTGAAACTTCATCCATGCGAGGAAAAAGGTAACTAAGGTGCATGTACTTACATAACAAGAAAGTATTTATGACTTTTCATTACCAGCTCTTATCCATAGAGTCACTGGTTGAGGGGGTATCATCAGTATGATGACTAGAGGCTGATGACATGGGTTGTTGGGAAGACTCAGACCACTCTTCTAAAACTTGGGACAGACCATGGAAATATTTAAGAAGATGGCCACCCTTGCAAAGTCTGTAAGGGAACTTAGGATTACGAGGTGTTTTCATGGGAAAATAAACACTCTCAGCATTGTGAGGAGTAATTGGTTGAGATTTGGTTTTTTGTTTGTATTTCTTCTTCTTAAACTTCCTTTCTTCTTCTTCTTATCCACTTGGCTACTAACATCACAACTTGCAAAAGATAAATAAGGAGAAAGGGAAGAAGACCCATCTGGTGATGAAGGTGAAGGATCAACATGATGTTGATGCTCTTGTTAAGGAGAGTTAGGATTTGAAACAATGAGTACACTTGGGATAACTGGACTGGAGAATAAACATACAGGTAATTCTATAGTCAATCCAAGAAGACTTAACGTAGCCTTAAGAGGAGGACCAACATTTCCAAATGAAGAAATAACAAAAGGTTCCCCTTGAGAAGGGGTCTCTTGGTTGGTAGTTCTAGAAGGAATAACCATATCTACGTAATAAAAATAACTCACTCTTTAAGACTATTAAATGTACAGGAAACACGCACTACTCAATCTAAAGCAGTAAGCAAACACGTGAAAGGAATGGATAAAAAGTTAGGATCCTCACAGGAATGTCAAACCATCACAACTCGCTATATACTGTAGGGTCCAACAGTAAAATGTGACAAGGAGTATTGGGACCATACCCTTTCCTGAATATCTGACTACCTGGATGACACATGAACAGTAATCTCCATGACTGTTGTTCTCGGTGTATTGAGATTATAAGACGAACAAATGGATTTTCTTAGATGGGTTCAGGATCACTAATGGTGTCTCCTGATATACACAAGGTACATGGGAGCTCAAATCCATTTTAGTGTTGTTTGATGCACAACCGTTTGAAAGGGGCCTTCCAATATACTATCGAGTATGTGAAGAAGTTTTTGATATACCTCGAGAGTACATGAAAATCTGATCGATATACTAATTTGTACGTGGAAGAACCACACGATCCCCAGGATGCAATGCAGGAAAAGAGCGACAACTCATGTATTTATAGACGCCAAAACACATCTTCTAACCTATCACACACTTATTGCTAAGAATGTTAACTAATTAGTGCTTATTTTTATTTGAAATGCTTAAGTGGACATATGGAGTGAAGAATGACTCATAAATAATGCAAGGATGAGATGCAAATATTCCACTCTTTCTTTTAATGGAGGCCCTACTTATAATAGAGTAAGAGGTTCTTTCCCCAAATGTAGAAATTGAATAACATACACCCAAACTCGAAACTAGAGTTATGTTTCTTATGTTTCCAACAAAAGTGCAAAATAGATCTCTAAGAAGAAAAATATCTAAATAACGTTTCCAATAAAAAATATAAAGCAAAGAGTCTTTATAGATTATGAAACCTGAAATACTTTCTTTTATTTTTTCTTTTATATAAAACTAAGATGTAACAAAAGAATAAATCCGAAGTATACTACAACAAGAACAAAATGTTTTATTTTTTATTTTTAAGTATTTTTCGATCTAATAAAGATGATCAAATCGAAAATTTCTCTTTGAACTATGAAGGAAACGAAAGATCAATTTTCCCCTACTACAAAGATCTAAGGAAACAAAAAGTGATCTCAATACAAACTCAACTAATGTGGACAAAAATGAAATGCAAATTTTATGATTTCAATGAATACAATCCACATAAAATAGTAAGAGGTTTCAAGCAAATAAAGAAATGTGAAATTCAATGCAAGAAACATAAACTCTTCTTTGAATGCAATGAGAATATAATTAAAAGAGACTATAGAATATAACTCTTATTTGTTCCCCTAGTATGCATGGTGTAAGTCTAGAACAAAAGCACACATTGTTGTATCCTCTACCTAGATCACTGATCTACTTGAATGTCAAGCTCTCTTTACCTTGAGCGTGAAAGGTTGTCCTTGTTTTGTAGATCCTTGTGAAATCAAATATACCTACAAGGAACACAAAAAATAAGACAAAAGATGAGAGAAACAAGATGAATCAATGATCTAGACTAACGATCAAGAAAACTAGTAATAAAAAATCAATATTAACACAAATCATTAATGGGAAAGAGAAACATTTTTGTACTAAAGATGAGAAAATAAATCTACAACGAAAGCATTTATGTCGAATATTATCTTTTACAAGTTCTTTGGTTCACTCACACACCCTACAAACTATTCACTCACAACCAATCTCTCTTTGCCTCCTATACTAGACTTGAATCCAACAACATAAGGATGTTGTCTTGGTCTCTCTTTCACATGGTCCATGTAGCTTGCTTTTATAAGCCAAAGGAAGCCCAAATTGGTTGAGATATTTTGGGAGGAAGGTAGGGAATGATCCCTAGGGGTTAGGAGGTCGAGTGCTAGGTTTCCCAAATAGTTAGGATCATCCTCCATGAGAGATTTCTCATAGAAGCTTCTCGAATATTCTATTTTTTTCCTTTTTCGGACTGTCGGCACTCCTTATGAATAGGCTAATTGAGATGGTGCTCTTTGTCGTCATGTGAAAGTCACCACTAGTGCGTTATGGCAATAGGAAATAGGCGTCATGCTTGTTTTATTCCCCACACTAGGAATAAGGTTCTTCGGACTGTCTAGGAGTGAGCAATAATGCCCCAAATTAGATTTTGGCCAAGGACTTCAAGGGATTAGAGAATTAGGACATTTTTTGGGTGTAACACAACTTCTGTAGCCACCCTCTCCCTCTTTGAGTTGATTATAATAGTTGAAGATGTTTGTTTCAATATCCTTCAATATTATTCTATAATTTGGTGTAGATCAACTTCCAATTTTTTTGTGCCACCACTGTGCAATCAATCTCTTTATTTCTCATCCTTGGCAAGTATCTAGGAGCATCCTTTTCTTCATATTACACTTTCATTATCTTTCGAAACCAATTTGAGTTCCTTATTTTTGTAAACAATAACCTTTATTTTACATTCAACTCATCTTGTACCTCTATTATGATCACTGTTTCATCTTGATAATGTTTCACTTTATGTTGCAATGTTTATACGTTCATTTTTTGTCTCTTGTAGCTATTTCACCATATTGAATTTTTTTTTGTAGCCAAAGAAAGAAACTCATATTGATATTGTGGATTGTGAGTTGGAATTTGTACCTTGTTAGAAAATATAAAAACATAAGAAAACAACAAAAACAATAGAAGATGATATTTACATGGAAATCCTATATGCACACGTAAAAACACTAGGATGGTAGCTTCAAATTTTTCTATTACTCATAAAAAAATTACAATGATTTCTTGTAAAAAAATGTAAGGGTCATTTCCATTTTATTGAATACATAATAGGGTTTCGTTGTAATCTATGGGTTCTTGACATTTGAAGAAACTACTAGTTGGCCTAAAATCTAGCAAGTTCACATACTACAAACGAATTTTCGTTGGGGGGGGGTGTTGGGGGGAATCATGAATAGTGTGAAACAAGGGAGATGAAATAGCCTCATTATTTTTCTTCATCTTTGAATGAATGACCAATGTTTGTGAATCACGATTGAACTTCAAATTATCTATTGGTAGAAAATATATTACTATCGGGCGAAAAACTTGAATTTGAACTGCTAACACAACCCTCATCAAGTCGGTTGTATTCTTCATTTAAAAAAAATTGATCACAAAGTGGAGGTTTATACAGTTAGATATCTACCAACAATGACTATATACCTATCTTGAGTCAACTAGAATTCTCCACTTAAAACAACAGTTAGTGTCTGTCAAAATTGGTCAGTATTTGCAAGTTTAGGTACTTTTTCTCTATTCTTGATCGATGTTGATTGCCCTCAAAACAGTCATGATTGTTCCAATTTATCGATAGATTCTTGGTATTCATATTCACATGAGTTAAATAAGTGTTTTTTTCATATATGAACGTGTTGTATTTCCAGGATAGGGAATATGATTAGGAAGTGTTGTATTGTAACACCCCGGTTTTGACCCCATTTGCATTAAAATGTATATGATGTATATATTGTAATTAATCATGGTATGGAGCTAAAGGCAAAAGCCCCACCATCAATTTAGTGTTTAATGTTCCATCGATTAAAATCATTTCCGATGGTATATCATGCTATCCGACACATTGTAATTTTGGCATCATGTAAATATGCATTTTAATTAAAATAAACCGCAACCAGCTATGCCAATGCAACCATAATGAGAAGGGAATGATTTTCCTAAGGATATGGAGGGAAATTATTTAAACCCTTGGGGATAATGGGGAAAAGCAAAGTGTTAGTTGATAAACCCATTTAGTTGTCACCCACCCTTTTGACTTACTCACCTTTCCTTGTCTCATTCAACTACCAAATTAAATCCTCTGATGTTAGTTGGGGAAGTTATTACATGGACAGTGGTGTGGCAGGACTGTCAGTCCTTTCCCGCATGCACACTCCACCAGGATTTTCTTTCACCCTCACATGGGTAGGAGGAGACCACGGCCCATTATCCATTTTTCCTTCACTTAGAGAACAGGGGAAGAGATGCCTTACCTTCATGAATTGGTTGTGTGGATTCTCATCCTCACGATTTTGGGTATGGGATGTTTTCCTCATTACCATACATCCATGTTGGGTTCTCCCCAAAACAGATGGAAGTTTCTTGTGCGTGAATCTCATTGTTGGATTTCGCTGTGCATATTTTCCTTACCAGTTTTGTGGTTCTGTGTATACGAATCCATCTCCATGCTGAGAGTCTGTTGAGTCTGATTTCCTTTCCAATTTTTTCCTGTGTCTTTCCCGTTGTTTCAATGGAGAAATCGTGGCTGTTGTTTTCCTCACGGGTGTGGGTTGTTGCTGAGTTGTTTTGGCCATGTTAGGGCCAAGAACAACTCTGGGATCACCTTGCTTAGTCTAAGCTGCGTATCACCATTTCTGGTTTTAGTAATGTTTCCTTTTTCTTCCCCAGAGCCGTGAATTGATTGATTTTGCTGTGTGTATGCAGTGGTTAGTATTTGGACTATTTTGGAGTGGGAATGAAGGCTTGGTCTGCTTGATAAAACCGGTGTGTTTGGGATCCTCATAGACAGAGCTAGAGGGATGGATTTCTTCTCTACACCCCGTGAATAGCACTGGAAGGGAAGTTAGGGCCCGAGGGACTATGTAGCAGAGAAGGGGCTGATTCCTTGTGTTGGGTGTGTGTGGGTGTATTAGAAGCCAGGCTAGTTTTGGCGCATGTGTCCTTAGCTCTTCAGTGAGCCCACCAGCTTAGCAGTCAACTTTTCCCAGCTCCCTGATGGCCTGATAAACCCAACTGTGTTGGCTTGGATGAGTTGTGTATCTTTGGTTATGTGTGAGCATGCTTAGTTCCTTATTCCTTGGGGAATCATTCCTAGCTTGAGGGTGGCAGTGTTACTGAGAGATTAAGGAGCACACTGGCCTATGGTTGGGTGGAACGTTGTAGCGACGTAGCTGGTTGTGAGACTAGTTCTTCATAAGATAAGTATTCTCTTGTGTTTAATCTTTGCAATTGTATTTGATGTTTAATGAATTACAATGAACACGTTAAATGCTTGAATGCATGGTTTTTCTTCCGTTGTATGGAATAATGTATGCATGTTTTAGTTCAAAGCATTTCAATTTTAATGTGTATATTCATGGGGCTAGTTGACCGGATAGATAATGTTATGGTAGTGTCCTCTTCGCTGGTCGGAGGGTCGGGGACGTTACATGTATATATATGTGAATGCATTAAATCTCCATATTTATGTAAGAATTGATCTCCACACATCAATTTCGATATAGTTTGGTACTCCACGGGCTAGTTATTTGATCATCAATATAACAGGTTAACCATAAAAAAATAAAATTTTCCACAAACACCACCCAAACATCAATCACAACTTGTTCGACTTCTATATTTTGGTCAGCATATCTAACAACAACCTCGAGCAACCACAAATTTTCTCATGTGCATACAAAATATTTAATTTCTTCTTCAAAGCATCATCGATATTAGATTTTCATTCTTCTAATTGAGATGGAAATATTTATTACTTTTTATCATTAACAATTTATGAAGCGATTCTTGCAATAGTATCTTCCAATATTAATGATAATGATGAGTGAAATACCTCTACTTTTTAATTTGTAGAACATATGCATATTCAAATATTTTATGAGTCTTATTTGCATATTTTCTTGTTCTTTTGTGTGCAAGATCCTTTTGTGTTTCTATCACCCACTAGGAAGAAGGCTACTCCAATATCCTCACCAACATGAGATTACTCTCACAATGAAAACATAAGGGACAATAACCATGACATATTACTCTTTATCCTTCTTCTTCAATATCATAGGTACCTATGCAATCAATGAGTCTCATAGTAAGTTTCTTCCACCAATAAGGTCTTATTGAATCTATTGCTTTACCTCTCTTTAGTTCCTCCGGAGAGGTGAGTGGCTCATCTTGAGATCATTTTCTGCACAATAATCAAATCCATTTGTCTACTTTCTTGCCTCTAAGGTCACATCCCAAGGAGTAATTTTGCAATTCATGTACCACGGAGCTCATATTCAATTGTTCTTGTGTCATTATCTTCTCATTAAGCTCTTTTATGTGTGGTAATAATTTCTCTTTCTTGAATGCAATCTTCTTTTTCTATCTTTATAGTGAAGATATCATAATTTGTGTGTTCTGCAAGTCATTTCTTCAATCTTAAATTCTCAAACATGATGTAGGTCCGATTTTAATGCTTTGGTTTCTCTACATGCTCAATAAATTGGTCATAATGTTGTACCTAGTCAAACTCATCTTTGATGCTCAATCGAACTATGTTATCTATTTTTTCTTCTTGAGCGGTCATTAGTGTTCATGGTGAATCGTCTTTCAAGATCTTTTACACTATAATGGAGTCTGGAAATTACTTTACAGGAAGGATTATTATGATTGGGGCTATGTCCATGTGACTTGACTTGGCTTAACTAAACTAGGGAACGACTTAAGAGTTAGACTACTTTTATGATGCTTTAAAGGGTTAGTAAGACTAAATCACAAAGATACTTTTGTTGGCTATAATTTTATAGACTCAATCAAATCATTGTCGAGTGGGAACTAATATTATGGGTAAGGAAACAACGAACATTACAATGGAAGAGGGGATCACCTGCCTTAAAGACACATGTTCAAACTCCTTTAACTTTAAATACAAACTTAGTGACTTAAAAATTTTACAATAAACTCAAGTTTTAGCATTAATGACCCAATTGACAACAATTTCTGTTTGTCTCAAACTATGGACTCGATTGACTAAGATGACTCGACTACTTCAATATATCCTTCATATAAAGTTTTCAATTCTCATAACTCCACATTACATTGATATAATTTTTACAACCATGGTTTCAAAGGGCCCATCTTATTAACACCTTATTATGGAATGACCCTGATTATTTTTGTTTACAATGTACTATTTTATTCCATTTTTTCATGAAATACATTTTTATTAAACTTCGTGTTTATAAAGTTTCTGAAATATTTAGTTTCCGAAATATTTAATACCTTTGACCCATTATCATCTTTAGACTCTACAGTCCTTGGTAGTCGGTGCATTGTTCTGAATATCATATCGTGAATGTTCTTGAAAAACTCTAAAGCCATAAAGGTATCTTCCATGGAACATATTTTTAAACATAGACCATATCACTGTAAATCAACTTCTAAGTCCCATAAAAAATCAAGAGAGATTGAGCATTCCAAGAGCAGCAATCGACAACAAGAATAGTTGTTAAAGTACCCAAAAGATTGACCACCATGTAGCAGGGATTTCTCCTTGCTACAGGGGCAGGAATGGCTCCCTTTCGTCTATAGGACAGAAGGGTAGATTCCTGCGTGGAAATGCAGAAAAGAAAAGCCAAAATGAAACTAGGCAGAAATGAAAGCAAATATGGACAAGAAATGGACGTGAGCCCCTCTGCAAACAAGGTTAGGGATTTGCTCTGAGAACCTGCAAACAACTATTAAAAACAACAATAAACTTGCAAAACAAGTTAATAAACAAACCTGCAAGCCAATATGGGTTAGAAAACAACTAAGCTACTAAACAAAAGCATGAACCAATAATGGTATACCTCTTCTTTGGTGTAATGGGCCACCATGCCCTGGCTGGAAGAAGCACCTCTCTATCTCACTCAGCAATGGAGGAGCTATGTCTCAATGGGGAAGATGAGTGGATGAGAGGGGGATGTGGGTGGCTTGAGAGAGAAAGGGTCTCAAGGCATCCACGGGCAGCATAACAGTATGCAAGGGAGGAGTTGTTTGAGAGTGACCCCCACCCCTCCTTTTATAGCTTTTTGGGGGATTTTTAGGGTTTTAAGCCATTGGTCAGGGCTTTAGCCCCTTTTTGGAGGCTTTAGCCCCTAGGAGAGTTGTTTAGGCTCCTTTTTGGGGTTTTAAAGCCCTTTTACTCCTTTCTAAGCCTTTTTGAGGGTGTGGGGGTCTAATGGGGTGATACGAAGGTCGTGCATGGGTGTCCTTGGGTGGTGTAGGCCATGTAGAGCTGAGTGAGGGATTTTTTTGGGTTAACAGATTGCCCCCTGATGTGTGAGGTCAAGAGCTCATCAAATGGCCGATGGAAATCATAGGATTTGTTGTGGAGAGGTGGTGCTTCCAGGGCTGGGGCATGGTGGCTTTTGGTTTTTGTATTAATATGGTTCCCATTAATGGGTGAGATACAAATAATGTGTGACATGTATATGGACAAGGAGGTCATCCCCATGCTCGTAACAATGTCAAAAGAATAATTTGATCTATGCTCTAAAATACAAGAGCCGATCATATACAACTGATGATACATAGTGGTTGCCTCAATGTGAGGCTGAATACAATACTGATATGAAGAAATGCTACATTGGACCCATGGAATTCTCATGGAATGCTATATCTTCATGACTGATGGCCTGCTAGATCTGGGATGGTACATAGCTATATGGACTCGCTGATTGAGAGTCAGAGTCTCTGTGGTACAAGTATGCTGCATCAATCATAAATCTATATAGAAGCATTGGTGGGGCTTTTGAACATTGTCTTGAACGCAACCCGGAAATCACAAGGGACATAACCTGTTTAGGTCCCTCGAATAGGCCCATTAATGTGCTAGAGTCAGGTGACATCCAGGGTCTTCAACCAAATACTACACGGACCAAACCTTGTACGAATCTCAATGGTGTGATGATGTAGTTGGAGTTGAGCATGTGAGAAACAACCATCCCGAGAGGCACTAAGGACTCCTCTCAAGTGGTCCAAGGAACTCATCAATGATGTTAATGAAACTAAGGTACAGGGACCTCTGGGTCTATCCTCTAGAATATGTGTGTTGTCGTCGACAGAGGGAGACCTGCCCCTAGTCAAGGCAATGATGTTTCCTTGATCATAAGCGCGAACCAAAAGGTGTGAGACAATCTGTGGACTGAACCACTGAATGGGGGGGGCAAGGGGGAGGGAAATAATTGAACAGGGGTAGGGGGAGTGTGGTAGACTCAAAATTCCTTTGTTTAGAGTATGATAGCAGGGAAAACTAGGCAGCAAATGAAAATGACTCATGGGAATGGGATCATAGCTGTAATACCGGGAATGTCACTGGAAATGGAAAATACTTGGGGGAGGTGGACGATTTTGATATTGATGGGGTCCAAGGAAGACACATTGCATAGTACTCTGAACAAAGGCGACCCAAAGTGGGAATGCTGCCAAACTTTTTTCGTCAGGTGGTGTCTAGAGACACTGTTATGGTACGATCTCGTGAATTTTTGGCAAGCCCAAGAAGGTAAATGCTCGATGGTGCTTTTAATTTTAGAGAGTCTGAAAACACGAAGAAGACTCCAGTGGGGGCTCTTTTTCGTTGGTAGTATCCTGTGCTAGAAAAAGGATAAAAGTATACATAGGAGAGCTCTCCCATCCTATAGGGGATGAGAGACTTCTTTACCGTTGGTAGTCCAATCAGGCCGGAAAAGGTTAAACCTATACTGACTGGACGGTCATTCAGATACTTTTACGAGCATGAACGAAACCAAGTTTGCTCAGCAATATTTTCTTGATGAGAAGGCTGGAAAAGAGCTTAATGACAACCCATGGTGAGATTTTTCGTAAAGTGCGGCCCCTCTGCTTGAGAAAGCATAAAAGTATGCAGAGGGGAACGATCTTGGCTTGAATATGCCAAGGTGGTCCTTTTCATTGAATGGTCTACATACTCCGCAAAAGGAGATAAACGTGACGATGTAGACGCCCTTTCCTATACTTTATTGAGTGGGAAAGGAAGCAGCTACGCTCGGCTATCTTTTCATTGTTTTTAGGAGTCAGAAAAGAGCTTAAACGAAACTCCAATACGGTCAACCAATTGTGGTGGCACAGTCGATGCCCCATGTCGAGACGGTGGACAGTGGTCCAAAGGTCATCCATGTAGTATGGACGGAGCAGGTGTCTCTCAAACATACCAATACATGCACGGGATAGATTGCGGCAGAGGCACACAAATCGAGGTGGCTCTCGAACAAAGGTCAGGAGAGCATGTGTGAGTTGCGGTGGATGGAATTGACTACATGTGATTTGAGTGCAAGTCCGGGGGCACTTATATGCCAAATACATGCAAAGGAAAATGAATCATTTTGTGGAGAATGGTCCAGAGACCCGCGTAAGGTGTGGTGGATGGAGTAGAAACTATGTGTTAAAATACAAAACAAGAAATAAAAGTGGTGTCCCTTAACAGGTGGTGGCCCGATAACCTGCATGAGTAGAGGTAGGCAAGTGTGATGCAAGTACAGGTCCGAAGACACATGTATCACCATGATGTGGATCGTAAATTGACGTAACTTTCGGGAAGTGGTCTCGAAATTACTTGTTAAACATGAGACAATGGTCTCATCAATAGATGAAAATTTGAGACCGGAGGTATGAGAGGTGTCTCGAACAGGTTCCGGGTGACTTTGAATTAGTAGCTAATGGTGCTGCCCCTGAATGGGGGTCTTTGATTTGTGGTAAAAATGTTACAAAACAAAAAAGGGAAAAAAACTATGCTACAAGTTGAACTGTCGTCACTCAAAGGGGTGACGTTAGAGGGAAAGTCGTTTGAACTTTCAGGGGATCAATAGTCATTCCTTTGGGTGACATGATGAACCCCAGGAGACGGCCTGTTGGGACACAAAAAACACACTTGAAAGGGTTCAAGTGGATTTCATACTTGCGACATCATAAGAAGACTTATCGGAATTCGTCTATGTGCTGTGCTTGCTTCTATGACCGTGCAATGAGGTTGACAAGACAAACCAACATGATGTGAATGAGGTCACGGAAGCAGTGTGTCATGAAGCGCTGGAAGGTGGATCCAGTGTTTTTCAGGCCAAAGAGCATGACTCTATAGGTGAATGTGCCCCACATGGTTGTGAATTCCTTCTTATAATGGTCTTCTTTTTGGATCTGGATTTGGTTATATCCAAAAAATCCATCCATGAAGGAAAAGAATTCATGTCCGGTGCATGCATCAATAATCTGATCGATGAAGGGTGTTGGGAAGTTGTCTTTGGGACATGCCCCATTGAGATTGTGGAAGTCTGTGCAAACATGGATGGTACCCTATTTTTTATTCACGGGAACAGGATTAGAAACCCAAGTGGTGTAGGCAATGGGGTAGATGAAGCCGGCTATGCGCAGCTTCTCTATCTCAGCTTTCACCGCGGCCACTTTGGAAGGGTGAATCGACCGTTGCTTTTGGCATACTAGGGCCACATCGGGCCATATGTCGATGTGGTGTTCCACGATGGATGGGTCTAAGCTGGGCATTTCAGTGTAAGACTAGGCGAAGATGTCATGGAATTCTTGGAAGAGAGCTTTGTAGGCAGCGACCTCTTCTGGTGAGCAAGATGCCCCCAACATGATTTCTTCAACAATCTTAGGATTGGTTGAGATGTTTATTCTAGCGGTGGGAAAGATGTTGGCCATTTTCCCTTCTTCGAAGGCATCTGGTGCCGGGATGGGGTTCTTGAACTAGTCGAATTTCCCATGGATGAAATCTTTACTTTCCACGGAAAACTAGTCAGACTGCGACACAAGTTCTTCGGGGAGGAAGAATGAGCGATGGTGCATGTCATCCCATGGGTATTTCGGGGTGGTTAAAGCTTCAAGTATCTCCTCATCATTGCAGAAGCAACAAAGAGACAGGTCTGATGGATAGTCGTTGGAGGTGGAGATGAGCGGGTTAGTTAAACTGGACATCATGTAAATGGACATGGTGTCTAAAGAAGGAGGTGGGGGATGAATTTCTTCGATCAGGGTGATCTCAGAATCCAGGGATTGTTGACGGAGGTTGGCTAAAGCCATTCAAAATTCAGGCAAGTCTTGGCAATGGTGAGAATAATGTCCATACAAACCGTAGAGGGTGGAAGCATGGTTTGTTCTCAGTGACTTTTTTTTTACTATTGGCGTGGTTGGAAGTTCAACCACGGGGAGGTTTTCGGTTGTGTCCATGGCCTCCAAATGCACATGAATCATTGGAATTTCAGGGAAATTTTGAGTTGGATGGCCTTGTTGTTCGCAAACGATGCAAGGTGAGATCTACCGAGGTTCTACGATGGCTTTGGAATTCTTTCCCCTGGCCCTTTTCGGGTGGGGCGGTGCAGGTGCGGGTGCGGTGGTTGGTTTTTGTGGGTCGGGTGGGGGATGAGACTCGACCGCAATGGGTTGTACGGGTGTTAAAACTACCTAGGGCATTGATGGTTGAGTTGGTGGATTGAGATACCACACAGGAATTCCAATGTAAAGTTGGGTAGATTTAGGGTGGCCATTACCGGCTTGCTCATGACACCAGCTGGGGGAAAGAGGAAGGGAATTGTATGGATTGGTGAGGAGCCCAGATAACTCCCTGCTGGTTTTATGTGGGGGTGTGGTTGTGGTTGCAGCTGCACGTAATGCTGCGACTGTGGGTGATATTGCGGCTGTTGTTGGTGTTGCGGCTGCGGATGGTGTTGCGGTTGCAGTAGGGGCTGCGGCTGCACTTGTTGTTTGGGTGCAACGGTGCTAGATGAGACCATGCACAAGTCCACAGTCTCATTTTGTGTCGATGGTAGTGACACTAAGGGGAAATGAGCCATCATGGTGGTATCGGCAAACAACCCAAGGCCCACATTCAACAATGGGGAGGCTGGTGTGTTGTCAACCATGGTGTTGATTGCAGGGACAACATTGGCATGTGTGGTCGTCCCTAGTGTCTCAATGGTGGTGATGGTAGGGATAACGTTGGCGGGTGCCATTAACCCTTGCGTATCATGATAAGTGAGTTGATCAACCATCACGATATTCCCTTCATGGGGGAACATCATGAGATGGAAGATAGTTGATGTGACCACTCACATGGAGTACATATAGCTTCTTCCGAGGAGGAGGTTATAGTCCAGTTGAGCGTTGACAACCTCTATGTCGATCAGCACTGTATTCTCGGCTAATGTGATGGGGACATGGGGGAGGGTTCCTTGGGCTTTAGTGGGATGGCCATCATAAGCCTACAGAGTTGTGGAGGATGGTTGCAGAATTGGGGATCCAAGTTTCTACCAAACTAGGGTAGACATAACTCACGTAGATGCCCCCTCATCTACTATGCACCGGTGCATAAGCAAATTCCGGATAGACACCGGTATTTGGAAGGCGATGGTGGATGGCATGCGCGGTTCTCCATTCTTCGTGTCGAATGTGATCAACTTAGAGTCGGAGGGGTCTACGGCCCCAAGGGCAGCTAGTAAGGATTTCCGCTGCGTTGGGCACGTTTTGAGTACCTCAAGAGTGGACATGGTCATTGGTGTTAGGGCCAAATCATCCACGATGCTATAGCTGACAGCAGCTCTAGCCGTGGCATTATTGGAAACTCGACGTATGGGGGGGTGGGGGAAGGGGGGTAACTGGAGAGGTGCATTGACCGATTTGGATGTAGATTCCATTGATGTGTCAGCGGGTCCGTTGGTGGTTTCGTACTATTTTCTTCTGGTTTGTAGGTTGACTTCTTCAATCGCCATGGCTAGCAGGTGGTGGAAACTTGTTTCGGCCATGGGAGGTACCCCCGGAGCATTGGGATTAGGTTGGGGAGGGGGTGCGGTTGCCACCAATCCTTGGATTGGTAATGGGTTTTGAAGCACCATAGGAGGAGGTCCTTGTGGTGCCGGGTTGGGTTAGGCTTGGTTCGTAGTGTTGGTGGCCTATTGAACCTCGTTCCGAATGGTCTTCTTAGCGCGACCCATGATGGTACACTCGAATGTGTAGTTCCCGTAGACCTCACAGAGTGTGCATGATTGGTTTGTGCGAAACGGGGCGTTGCGTCTTGGTGCATTTGGTCGTGGGGGATTCTGGGTGCGTCTATTTTTCGTGGCATTGTTGGGTGGGTTTGGTTGTTTACCACCTCCCTGCGGTTGATCATTGGCTTGGTTTCGGGGTCGATTATTCCAGGCCTGCCCTTGTTGATTATTGAGGGTTGGATGGTTGGGACGATTTTGTTGTGCAAATACTTGTCCCAATGGAGCAGGTGGAGTGGGGGCAGGGGCTTGAACCGCTTGCACTGGTGGTGCATAATAAATTTGGGTGGGTGGCGGTTCCACAAATGTGGGCATTTTCCCCGCATATTGCTGTGCATTCCATGCCAAGGCCTGAGCCTACTGCGATGGTGTAGGTTGTGCGTAGGAATTTGTTGCTCCAGACTGGGACATCATTCTGGCATAGTCCTGAGTTTGGTTTTGGTAGGCAGCACTAGCAGTGTTGCTTGATTGTGGTGGAACTGGAGGTGGTGTTGGACCGTGTTGTGGCTGTTGGGAGACCAAGTTTATGATGCCATCTACAGGATGGGATGCGCCCGGTGCATCCCGGTAGGAGGTACCTAGACGGGGAGCATTTGGAATGATGGTGTAGAGGTATCCATAATGTGCGTAGATCAGGTCAAAATGTTGGGCTTTTAGTATGGCCTATTCTTTGGATTGGAGACGTTCAGATGCGATGTCCTTTGCTATGGGTGGGAGCAAGGTTTTGAGAAACCAATCCAAGAAAATCCTATTGTCAAGTTGGATCTTGCACAAACTACGATGTCGCCGCCACTCATGGATGTGGTCGGTTATATGTGTCGCAGTGCTATGGCGGCAGGATAACAAGATATCCACCCCTTCGTCATATCTGACGGGGAGTTGGAAATACTACAGGAACATGAAAGCTAAGGAGTTGAAATCTGGGTACTTGGCTTACGGTAGCTCAATGTACCATTTGGCTACCACACCTCTGAGGGTGCGTTGGAATAGTCTTAGCTTGATTGAGGGTCATCTATGATGATATTTGAGGAGCACCATAAATGTAATTTCATGATGTGATTCTGGGGACACTCCCTTGCCTTCCCTACAAACTTGGGAATGTCTGAGGGAAGTTTTGTTGGCTGGGAGTCCAAAAGGTTTGATGGCAGATGGGGTTGTTTGTCAATCGAGCCAAATCAGACAAGTTAAGATGAGCCATGAAAGGAAGATTTGACCCCAAGTTGATGTAAGATGGGGAAGGTATGGTGGTGGGGCTTGCAGGTGCATAATGTACCTGCATAGCTGGGGGTGCTGGTGGTGCCATTGTAGATGGGCCAATGCCCCCAAGTGTGGTGTGAGGGATAGTGTGGATGGAAGGGACACTATCGCCATGTGTGATAGGAGGAGCAGTGTATGTGGAAGGGGCACTGCCCCTTTGTGTGACAGGACGTGCAGTGTATGTGGAAGGTTGACTGCCCACAAGTGTTGCAGGTGGGATAGCTTGAGTGGTTACTATGGGTGGTGGAAGCTGACCGATGACAGTTTGCATGACTATGCTGGGGTCACCTACAAGGTTGTTGGCGATAATTTATGGTGTGGACATGGGTCCACTAGCGATTGCTATGCCGAAAAACGGATCTGGGTTTGCACCATCCATGGGGCTTGATGGTGCTATGTGTAGGTCTGGTTCAGATTGATGTGGGTTTGAATCTGAATCAAAGGTTGTGTGGCCTTATAATGGTGTGAGAGGTCATCAAGAATGGTCTCGACGGTGTTGGTTCAATGACCCAAATTGCGGTGGTTCGCCTCTTAAGCGTGAGGAAGAGCGTGAGGGATCAATTGTGTTATATTTGTGTATCAAACTGGTGGGAATGATATTTTGGACCCTGGTTTCAATGGCTTCCTATTGGTTGTAGGTGGTCACTCGGCCACCAAGACTGCCAGAACATAGTGCTTGGCTTTTTCCTCACGGGTGTTCTACTCAATCGGTGGGGGTCATGGCCCGTTTCGCTTGGCAATTCCTCTCAGCAGCCAGCTACTTTGGGGTTCCCGTGGTACTCCTCACAATGAGTTTCTAGGCAGAGCCCAAGTACTTCCCACAGTTAAGGCAGTCAGCGTCTTATGTCCTCAAAGACTACATATTTTTGAACTTATTGTAAATTAATCAATTTTAGTGGCTCTCACAGCGTCATGAACTGAGTGGGATTGATTTACGTGGTATGGTGTGCATCTATTTCTATGTTTCTATTATTTGGTGGCTGCAAATGGTTTATGAATTCATCATATTATGGTTGAAAGCAGTAAATGAACTGAAATTTTTTAGACAGATACCATTTTTTACCTTGAATTGTGATAGCCTAACTAGGTGACTACCTTACACCTATATTCTTCTTCAACCAGGAGAAGGTGTTGGGCTCTCAACACAATGGGACTAAGCCCATTCGTAGATCCACAGGCCACCTCCCGGATGCAAGGTTGGTCAATAGGGAGGACGCTTAGCGCCGTGAGAAGCCCTCCTTCGCTACCCCCTCTACCTTCTAGGTCATCTGTTTTTAATGGTTTCGAACAATATTGGGTGAAGGGCCTATTACTATACGAGCTGTGCCCTTCGTCTTATCCCAGAATACCGCGATGGGTGATGAATGGGTAGAGGAGGAATGGTAAGCAAGACTGTTAATTTTATGTCAGTTTTAGTTAGGCTATGTTGATTAATTTTTTTTTGAATTTACACTTTGTTTGTACATGAAATTGCAGTAACTTGAAACAGAAAAAAAAAGGGACTATTGTGTTGGACAGAGGCAGATGAGCCGCACTGATAGTCCTTAGTAAATTAGAAACTAACTTCTGAGTGACAGGTCGCATGTAATGGGTCAAATGTGGCGAGGGGGTCACCAAATTTTCCCAGAAACAGGCGAGGGGGTCGCACAGATTTCACAGACAGAAGCGGTTTGTCTTTCTGAAGGAAGTCACACCTTTCAGGAGAAAAAGGGTGACCTGGTCGCACCTATGAGGCCTAAATGAGCGACCTAGTCCCCTGTTTAGGCTCGATAAGTGCGACCTGCTCTAGATTGGGGTTTTTTTTATCCTAAGTTAGATCCGACCGACAGTAACCTGTACTGTGGCTAAATAGACTCATATTTGCCTTGTGGAGGCTTCGACAGTAACAGAAACTGAAAATAAACAGGATTTAAACTATATTTGACAAGAAGTTTAACCTAGGGCACAAACTGAAATAAAACTTGAAATTTAAAAAAAACTGAACCAGGGATCCTGTGGGATCGACTTGGTATGGTCGCTAGTTCTGTAGCAGGGATTTTTCCTTGCTACAGGAGCAGGAATGGCTCCCTTCCGTCTATAGGACGGAAGGGTAGGTTCCTGTGTGGAAATGCAGAAAAGAAAAGCCAAAGTGAAACTAGGTAGAAATGAAAGCAAATATAGACAAGAAATGGCCGTGAGCCCCTCTGCAAACAAGGTTAGGGATTTGCTCCAAGAACCTGCAAACAACTATTAAAAACAACAATAAACTTGCAAAACAAGTTAATAAACAAACTTGCAAGCAAATATGGGTTAGAAAACAACTAAGGTACTAAACAAAAGCATGAACCAATAATGGTATACCTCTTCTTTGGTGCAATGGGCCACCATGCCCTGGCTGGAAGAAGCACCTCTCTATCTCACTCAGCAATGGAGGAGCTATGGCTCGATGGGGAAGATGAGTGGATGAGAGGGGGATGTGGGTGGATTGAGAGACAAAGGGTCTTAAGGCATCCATGGGCAGCATAATAGTATGAAAGGGAGGAGTTGTTTGAGAGTGACCCCCACCCCTCCTTTTATAGCTTTTTTGGGGATTTTTAGGGTTTTAAGCCCTTGGTCAGGGATTTAGCCCCCTTTTTAGGCTTTTAGCACCTTTATCCCTAACTTTAGCTCCTTTTAGGGTTTTAGGCTCCTTTGAGGGGTTTTAGCCCCCTTTTGGAGGCTTTAGCCCCTAGGAGAGTTGTTTAGGCTCCTTTTTGGGGTTTTTAATCCCTTTTACTCATTTTTAAGCCTTTTTGAGGGTGTGGGGGTCTAATGGGGTGATACGAAGGTCGTGCATGGGTGTCCTTGGGTGGTGTAGGCCATGTAGAGCTGAGTGAGGGATTTTTTGGGTTAACACACCAAACATTCGTATTTAGTAAATATCCTCAATTATTCTTCCAATTGATGTAGTTCATAGACTAATTTTGAATTGAGAATTCACATTGTGCTGTAGTTGAAATCATTGAGTGCACTATTGGACACTAGATTGAATAATCTCTACTTAGTACTGCTTTCAAAAATGTAGTTGATACACCTCAACCAAAATAAGACTTAAGGAAACAATGATACACAGTTCTTCTTTCCATGGATTTTTTATTCTATTTGAGCTAGGTTCCTAGGCTATATGAAACTAACATATGCACAATGATGGATTTAAACAACACATTTTCAATGACATTGCTAATAGCTAAGAAACCATTGACTAGACTAAAATCTGGCGAATTTACATACTGCAAACGACTTTTGGTTGGGGGAAAGGCGTGAACACTAACAGGCCTTGGATTTGACATCTATTTATCATCCTTTCACCTTATCTATAAACCCTTTTGCTTATCCATAGCCATGTATTAATTCCTTCTAATGCTCATATGCGGATTTTAGGTTCAAGGTGTTTTTCCATTACATGTCTTAGTATTTTATTTGATTTTTTACTAGGGTGATTACATGAAGAAAAGTAACTATTTTTGGTCAAATATGGCGATGAAAAATGAAAATTTTACCCATGTATTAAATTGAACACATGAAAACTCATATTTTCCATATAAATTTCGACATGCAATTAAAAAACGAAATGTAGAAAATTATGATGTATTTTCAATGATATTTCTCAAAAATATACCAATGTCATTTAATGTGTAAAATTTTCATTTAATGAAACATGTGTCCTTAAAAATTTGAAGAGAAATTAACAAGTGTCACTTGTGTGTGCAAAATAGTTTAATGTTAAATTAATAATTAAAAAAAATTTAAATATGTGAACATGAGATCTAGACAGCATGCACTAGTGTTTACATATTTTTCCTTTATTTTTTCTCGAAATATTTATTATTATTTTTTGAAACTCACTTATGAATGATTCAGTCGCATTTTGTACACGTTCGTGTGTGCACCAAATATTTTGATTGTTTACATAAATTGAAAAACTAAAAATACCCTTTTTAAGAGGAAACACCGATGTAGTGCGTGTATATTTTTTCAAATTGTTTGAATGTGTATTTTCAATGTTTTTGATCTATTTTTGAGCTCATTTGAAGTTGTTGACAAGGTTTTTTAGGGTAAGCTTTAGCAGAAAAAAAAAATACATTTGAAGATACAAATTCCTAAAAAATATGTCATAAGATAGAGGATTCGTTGATGAATCCAACGGTATCAAGTCCACCCATTAATGTGCATTTAATGACATAGCTTAATCCCTTGAAAGGCACACAAAATTTCATTTCTGCAATTAAAAGGGCTATGAGCTTGTTTTTTAAGCTCTCAATCGAGGGTTATGTAAAGCACTCAATCAAGGTCTCCTCAATCCCTTGATCAGGGTATTTTTCTCGATCAAGGTTTTCGAAAAAAGGCTCAATCGAGGGTTTGTATGTGTAAAAACAAATAAAAAAAGAGCCCGGGAAACAGGTTGGACAATTAATGTTTTCCAACCACCATTCCCACAGAAAAACATCAATCAACCTCTATATAACCACTAAAAAATTACCCAATAACACTTGTTTAAATAATTATTAGTTGGAATTTCAAATTTCATATTAACATAGTGTTGTTTGTCATAACAATTGGAAGAAATATTTGTTTGTTAACATTCAAGCTCGATGGGGAATAAAAGAAATCGACAAAGGAAACATGCTAGTGAACAAAACGATGATGAAAAGCATGAAAATAATAGAGTAATAGAATTATTTATCTATTACAAACCTTTTTTTTTCATCTTACCCTTACTATATTTTGTTTTTAATGAAATTCTTAACAATTTGTTATTTATAGTTCAAAAGTTGTAACAGTTTTCAAAACTTTTAAACTATTTCCGAAGAATTTCTTAAATATTTTGTTTGTAAGGAGATTCTTATTTATTTATTAACTTTGTTATTTATAAATCAAAATTTGTAAATTTTTTCAAGTTACTAACAATTTTCAATGTTAATGGAACAATTTCCAAATTAAATGTACACTTTCCAATTTTCAAATTATTAAAAAGTTTGAAGTAAAATGTGCAATTCTCAAACTTTAATATAACAATTTTCAAATTAAATGTACACTTTCCATAGTACTAACTATTTTCAAGTTAAAATGTAGATATTTAGCTATTTTCGATTTTCTAAGTTACTAACAATTTCAAGTTAAATGTAATTTCAATTCTTGTAATTTGTAATTTCAAGTTAAATTGTATTTTGTAATTGATTTTTTAAATTGTAATGTAATTTAAGTTGATTTTTTAAATTGTAAGTAAACATTGCTTTTTCAATTGGAATTACACATTAAATTAAGACATTGATGTGTAATTTCAATTGAAAATTCAATGTGTACTTACAATTTAAATTAATTACAATTAGGCACAACTTTAAACAATATTAATAAAACAAAATTTTGAAAACTTCCATTAAATATTTTTCTTGATTCCCATATTCATGTGCACACAAGAGTATGGGTACCCAATTTTTTTTTAATCAAATTTTGTAAAATAACCTATCAAATAGGTATTCTTAGCTTATCCCACAAATATTAACTATGTGAATGCCTTTATCGCAAATTTGTTAATATTTAAAACCTTCATGCGATCAAGCTATTCAAATTCAATTAAAATCTAGCATAGAATTATAAGATAATCAAATTTAGTAAAGCATAATTTTAGCAAGAAAATTATGCTTGTGAGTAATAGTAAATATATTGAAGAAAAATAAGGTAAAACCATTATGACCACCACTTCCTTTAGATTTTATACATGTTGATATGGGTCATAGAGTAATTGGAGTTACATATGTGACTGGAATCATGAAAAAATGATATAAGGGACCCTTTTACACATTTTACATGATTTCAATCACATCTATAAACACTAATCACTCATCTATTATGTCTATATCCCCTCTCTACTAGTCCTTGGTTGAGTTTCTATGAAATAGATGTGGTGAAATAAGCCATGGTTTGTTGTTGTTTTATACATATAACTATTTTAAATGATCAATGGTTTAACACAACCCTCGATCGAGGTTTCAATAGTTCAATCAAGGTATCGGTTAAACCCTCGATCGAGGTTCTTTTAAGGGGCCTTGATCGAGGTATTTTTAATCCCTCAATAGAGGTATTTAAATGATTGAGGGATTGTTGCATGTATTTTTGGCACCCCACTTGCCAAAAAGTGTGAAGCACATTTATGGAATCACCCACTAACATTAGGGGAATTAGTGTACTATGTATTTTCTTTGGTATTGATTCATTTGTCAGAAAGAAACTAAAGAATATTTGAAGGAGTTCCGTAGCAGCTGTAAAAACTATACTTGCATCTACAAAACCTTTACAAGTATATGGATAACCTCTATAGAACCAGGTAGTTGTTGAACCTCTACAAAACTAGTGAGTTGTAGATCCTCTATAGAACCTGCGAGTTGCAAAACCTCTATAGATCCTATGAGCTACAGAATCGTCTACAGAATTAGTGAGCTGCAGATTCTCTATAAAACTGCAAGCTGTGGAACCTCTATAGAACCCACTAGTTGCAGAAGCTCTACAGAACTTACGAGTTGCAGAACCGCCTACAGAACTTGTAAGTTGCAGAACCTCCTATAGAACGAGCAAGCTATGGAACCCTCTACAAAACCTATAGAAGCTAAAAAAAGTCAATAATTCAAGTTTACATTCAACCACCAACTTTAGAGAAAGACATTCATTAGGAGTAATGGATTTTTTAAAATCCATTATTTCTATTATTCTTATATGTCTCAAATCATGATGTTAAATTATTTGAAAATTAAAGGTGGCAAATGGAGGTGGGTATGAGTGCATATTTGGCTTATCCAACAAGTTTTGAAGATCTCTATCAAATATATGTTGGACCTAAGAAGTCAAAAGTTGTTAGGAGACATTTGGGATGTGTTTTTCACTATTTTATTATAGCCTTTCTCCCTAAATTCAAATTTGACTTCAAAGGTATCCTAAATAGCAAGTAGTTAGCAAATATATTGGAATTAGTTTTGTGTTAGTTTTGAGATTCAAATTTTTAGGAATTTGTTGAGAATATTTTGGATCCTCATTATTATTTGTTATGGAGAACTCGTGTATAAATAAGAGTTCCTTCTCCATTCTAGGGGGAGGATTCTCAGAGCAATAGTCGAAATAATGATGAAATAGATTACAATTTCATGTTGGTTCAATAGAGATCTTATTTTTATGATTTTGCAATTTCATCTTGATTCAATAGAGATCTTCTTTTTATGATTTTTTGTAATGTGATTTTATTTATTTAATGATCATGTGGTTTTAATTTGTTTCATTGTATTAGTTAGATATTTTTTCATTTCTCATTATGTAGTTTATTTCCACAATGTAATTTTAATATGTAGATTACTGATTGAGAAGTTTATTTTACAATTCATGAATGCAATGAATGTGCTAAATACAATAATGTTATTTACAACCTTGGATCATAAACAATAAAATTGTATTTGACAATGATAGCTTTTAGAATTCATATATGCAATTTTGTTTTCTATCAAATGCGATATAGTTTTAGAATTTTCTTTTCCTCACATTGTGATTTAGGTTTAGAATTTACTTTTCTTGCACATTGGGATTTAGTTTTAGAATTTACTTTCCCATATGGCGTGAATTTAAATTTCCACCAGAGTGATTTAGGACATCAATTTTGCAAATTAGTCTTAGTGCACATCAATGGGGTTGTTTCAGGAGACAGTTGATTCATACTCCTGATACCTGCAACTAGTGCGAATTTACTTTCATGTCATGTATTTTACTTTCCTATTGTGTGATTTACTTACCTTGCAACTTAGTTTAGTAATTATTTACTTGGTTAGTTCCTTTCCAAGACTATGCAATTGTTCATATGATTGTTTGTATGTAAGGTTATTGAACTAAAAATTCACAATAGATAAAACAATGTACGAGGAGATTGTGGTATGCACATACAAGTCATAATAACTCATTAGTTACCAATGAACTCCGGGTGGACAAGAAATGTACAAAATTTTTACTTATCCTTTGAGAAATTATAAGGTAAATAAAATACTGTCAAACATTGTGCAAGAAGGGAGATGGACTAGCCTCATATTAAGTTTCTTCATCTTTAAATGAATGGCCAATATTTGTGAATCACAATTGAACTTCAAACTATCCACTGATAATAAATATATTACTATCGAGTGAAACATTCAAGTCTAAAATGCTAACACAACATTCATCATGTTGGTTTTATTCTTCATTTAGAAAACTTCAATCACACAAGGGAGTGTTCTGTAATCATACTATCTACCAACAAAAACTTGAATTACCTCTACTTTTGTATTTGTATATAGTATGATTGCAGAACACTACTTTTGTCTCTTATGAGTGAAATTACCTCTACTTTGTATTTGTAGAACCTATGCAGCTTCAACTCTTTTATATTTCTTATTTGCAAATTTCAATCCATACTTCTTCTTTTATGTGCAATCTCTTGTCGTGCTGTTTTCACCCACTAAGAAGAAGGTTTCTCCAAGATCCTCACCAGATTGAGATCATTCTCACAACTACAACATAAGAGATTATAACCATGCCTTTTTACTATATTTAGCTTTCATCTTCAATCTAGTAGGCAACTATGTATTTAATGAGTCTTGCAATGCTCTTCTCCCACCAAACAAGGTCCTCTTCATTATATTGATTCACCTCTCTCTAGTGCCTCTAGAGTCGCGAGTGGGTCATCCTGGGCTCATGTTACACCTACACAACAGTCGCATCTATTTATCTTCCTTCTAGCTTCTAAAATCACACCCCAAGGGTTATTTTTGCAATTCATGTATGAGGGATCACATTCATCTTTTCTTGTGTCATCATCTTCTCATTAATCTCTCTTATGTGTGGTATATAATGTCATTTTCTTGAACCTTTTCTTGTTTTTCTGTCATTATAATGAGGATTTTGTAATTTATGTTCTTTGCAAGTCAAAGCTTCAATCATAAATGCTCAATAATGTTGTAGGTTTGCTCTTAATTCCTAAGCTACTCTACATGCTCAATAATTGGTCGAAATGTTCTGCATGTTCTCTACTTTTTCTTCTTGAACACTCATAAGTCTTTTTGGTGATTTGTCTTTCAAGGTCTTGTTGTTGTTGCAACTTTTTCCCCTAAAAATTTTCACATTTTTTAGGACCCCCTTTAAAATTCTAATTTTGCTTCTTAGGCACTTTGAGTTTGAAATCCAACATTTATGGTTTGGTCTTATCTTGGGAAGGTTTCAAGAATTTTGTTTTCCGCTAAGGCAGGAAATTTGTTTTTGACATGCTACGAAAAATGGTTTGTCAAGTTATGAGCTGGTACAGTCGACAGCTTCTTATGTTTCAGGCCGCAATGGTGGGTGGATTTTTAGTTTGAATATCGAAACTTCTTCCAATTATTTTTTTTCCCACTATGGTGGATGGTTTCCAGTTTTCAAACCGCGTTGCGACTGAATTTTATTTTTTCCCTCTGCTTAATTTGTCAATAGTCTAGCCGCAACGGCGGGCAGTTTCTTGTCCTCAAGATGCTACAATGGAGGTTTTTCTTAAAGCACTAGAAGTTCAGTTGTTATCTGTTGCTTCAAAAGTTTCCTTGGTTTCGAGCCGCAACGACGGGTGAATTCTTTTTCTCAAACTACTACGGTGGAGGACGGCTATTCATATTCGAGCCGCTATGGCAGACGGTTATTCAATTTAGAGCCGTTACGGTGGAAAGATTTTCGAATCCATGCCGCAACGACGGGTGATGGCCAGGTTTGGAGCAGCTACGGCAGATGTGTTCTCGGGTTCGTGCCGCAACGATGGGTGAATTTTTAGTTTGAATATCGAAAATGATTCTCATTTCTTTTATCCCACTATGACGAATGGGTTCCAACTTTTGAGCTGCTATGGCAGCTGAACTTTTGTTGCATCTAGTTCGATTTATTGAAGCCGCTTCAGCGGAGGTTTCCTAGGGTTCTGCTGCAATGGTGGGTAGAATTACAAGTTGGTTATGGGGACTTCCTCCGAGTTTTGAGACCCACTGTAGTGGATTCCTTTCCCTTTCATTGTCACAAAGGCAGAGAAGGTTCCTTGTCGATGATCCAATCCTCATTAGGCCTGCTTTAGTGGATTCATTTTAGCCTTGGAGCTGCTACGACGACTGTCATTCAGAGTTTATTTTTGATACTATCTTGACCGCCAAGTCACAAAAGGAATGCAGGCATGTTGCTAAGTCTTAAGCTGATGGTTGTGGTTGTGATGGGATGTTAGAGCCACCGTTGTTGAGGTTGGTTGGTGATTTAGGGTGTTTTTGAGCTCTTAGTTGTTGATACGCTGCGTTAAGGGTGGGTATGTTTTCATTTTAGGAGGCTCTCCCCTTGCATTTTTTAGGTTTCTCCTTTGCCTTTTAGGTTTTAAACTCACCCTGGCCACATTATATTCTCTTAGAAACTCACCAGTCTGCTCGAAGGTGTTTTTTACCTTCAGTCTATTAGATCATGATGAATATCCAAAGGCCTGAACTTTTCATTGGCCAGGAGCTGACCTTCTTATCGTTGTTGGGTGATAGTAAAAGCCACGGCTTCCTTGTTGCGTGCAAACCCTGTAGGTTTTGGCTTCATACCTTTCGGCCATGGGATATTGAGCTTGGAGGTTTTAACCTAGGGCGTCGCTACCCTGGGCTGTGGAGCATTGCCTTTGGGTCAAGAACCTTTTAGATATTTTGTATCTGTGGTTGAGGATAGCAGGGTAATGGATAAAATGATGGTTTGTTTTTGAAATGGTTTGCTCAGCATATAATAACCATTTTGTTTTATGTAAAGACAAGACTTGTTTAACAATGTAAATACTAAGACTTTTTCTTGTTATTTTAACCACCATTCATACCAGACATCATGACGAAGAGAGGAAAGAAGAAAGCCAAGATCGTGGATTATATATCAGATGTAGGTTTAGATCACGGAAGAGGTTTTCAAAATCAAACAAGTAGAAGCTCGACTAAAGGAAATCTCAACAGTGACTACCACATTCAAGGAAAGAACCTAGGACATTGCAAAGATCCTACAAGACCAGCTAACATGGTTAGAAACAAATACAAAGCACCCAGAACACATGCCTAAAAAATGTCGGAAACAATTGCAGATTGAATGTGATGTTGTAAAGCAGTAGAGATGCTAATAGGTTGATATAGGAAATGGAAAAGACAACAGACAAATGTGCAGAATTCTTTAGGAGGATGCTGATAACTCTCAACAAATGTTTAACTCCTTCAGCGTAAAGGCTACAAGAATTTCCAGAGCATGAAGAGCACTTAAAACAACTGAGTGATAAGCTACAAGAGGATGGATTAAATATTAAGCTGGTTAAAGGTTTAGATGCAAAGGTGGTAAAGATTCCAGTGGCCCAAGCATCGGTTATTAACTATCTACTAGAAGATATGCTCACAATCATATTTTAGGACCCACAAAGTTTGAGACAATTGCCTCAGATGCTTCGTCCTGGAGACAATTCGTAGTTAGTTTAACTAGGCCCACTTAGGTAGTTCGTCTTATTGACACATGGACATATTTGTAATATTTGTATTTAATTTTTGAGCACTAAAGAGAAAATTTATGTAACTGAAATTTAAGGAATCCCAAAGGGCAGGAAGACCAAAGGTCATTTCGGAATGTATAAATATAGATAGATCGAATGAGATAAGGGACTTTTCACTAGCATAGTTACTGAATCTTGTTGTAAGAAGAACTATTTCCTTTTATAATAAAGAAGATGGAATTTTCCTGGAGAGAGTATTGTATAAGACTCAAAGCATGTTGTGTAAAGACGAATGAAGAACTATTTCTTTTTATAGCGCTATATACAATCTGTTAGATCACTCCTAACCCTCTGAACTATTTCTAAGTTATGACTGATTTTATGTTATGTGATGAATCTTATGCAATAATGAATGATGAATGTTTTAATATCACTGAGCTATCTCTGTGTTAACTTTATGTTGTATGTATGTATCCTGGATTTATCAATTATCTGTAGAGTTCTTTATGCAAACAATATAGTACATCACTCATTATTATTTAATCTCAATCTTGCTCCCTTGGGATAGGCTAGAATAGATTTATATTAGATGTTCTGTTGCTATTACTTGCATTTAATCTAGGCACTTGCATTTCATACATAAAAGATAAAATATATAAACGGTGGATCGGGATGCAACCGCTAAAAGAGATTTAATAATACACTTTAACTCGACGGTAGTCGGACTGCAAACCGGATGGATTCCCCATACCAAATGATAAACGGTCTATTTGGGAATGGTTATTGGGGAGAATCCCTACTATCAGCACTTGGTATTTTTCCAGGCATCAACATTTTTTGGCACTAGAAGGAGGTCCGCCAGTGCATGGTTGGCTGAGGAAATCTGTTTTCTCGAGAGTTTTCCATCGGTGATAGTTATGAAACCAGTTTTCCCAAGGACTCTAGTCCTGAAATAGAAGCTAACCCTGAGTTAGAAGTTCCAGAGTACCTTTATCCTATCTCTCTTGAAGTAGTTAATGATTTAAGAAGAATCACAAGGTTGTATGCAAAGAATCTTAGAGGATTGTCGAATATCCCTGACTTACCCAGAAGACAAGCTCGCAAAAGAGAGCACACTTACACAGAAGATTCAGTGTTAGTAGGATATTTTGAAAAGTTGGTAGATTTAACCTTGAAATGAATTGTTCAAACTCTTGACCAGTTGGGACCTGATTCTCATTCTTGTTCACCTTTTCGAACTCATGTTCAGTCTCCACCTCAGCCTCCACCCCGAATCATGGCTGGAAATGTGAATGAAAATCAACCTATGAACCCAAATTCTAATCAGCCAGCTCCACCACCATCTTGGAGGGCCATAACCCCTCTTAACCTGGCTTCTCCGTTACACAATTTACCTGCCCATCCTGAGAAGTCATTACCTAAGTTTGACCTGACAAAAGGCATTGATGTGGACGATCATTTACAAAGTTTTTTCTTAGCCCTTGAATTCTTATCAGCAGCAAAACACGAATATGTTGTATGGAGACTGTTTCCACATACCCATAAAAGAAAGGCAGCATCATGGTATTTTGTTCTGCAGGAAAATTCAATCACAAACTGGAATACGTTTGAAATACTGTTTAGGAGCAATTTTAGATGCCAAAGAACCACATCTACTCTGATGAAAGAATTGCTTTCTCTAAATATGGAGAAAAAAAGAGAAAGTTCTTGATTTTAACCATAGGTTCGCTCACCATTTGAATAAGTTTAGTGCTTCCATAATGCCTCCTGAAGAGACATTAATAGAATATTATTCTTCGGCGCTTTCACTAGAGATAGCGATGTTCGTGAAGCGGTCGGTAAAGCATTCATTATTAGAAACCTATGAAGAATCCAAGAAGGTGAAAGAGGAACTCGAGAGTATAAATAAACAATCTGCAAATTCAGATACAATTTTTTATATTAAGAAGCCTTTGTTGCTGACTAAACCCAAAGAGGAACGTTCAAATGAATTAGAAAATGTGGTTAAAATGGTACAAAATCTCCCAAACAAGATTGTTGACTTAGAGAAAGATAAAGAAGCAGGTTCTTCTAGAAATCCATTTAGACAATTTTTCAAGAAGAAAGAAGAAAATAATCCAGCCCAACTGCCCACCGACAATTCTTCTATGTTGAATCTCACTGAAGTTGGTATGGGTAATTTTTGTACTTTTCACCAACAACCTCAGTCGGAGAAAATATTCCCTCAGTGGATTAATTCAATGAACCTAGTCATGAATAAGATATTAGATGTTCAACTAACAAAACCTGAAGTTAAGGAAGAAAATAAAATTGAAACAAAAACAACTTTGGAAGAAACTACTATGGGTTTGTGGGACTGTATGACCACGCTAGGGTTGGAAGAAGAAGAACCCACTGAAGAAATACAAATTTCAGCAGTAAACATCACAACAAGAAGTCAGGGACCAATAAAAGATCATAATTTATTTCCCAAGATTAAGAAGTTCCAAGAAAGTATGAAAAATATTGCTAATAAGACTCAAAGCCCACCTATACCCGAAAAGGTCATAGCAAAGTAGAAATCTCCCACAGTAAGTAAACCGGCAAAGGTTGTGGAGAATAAGTTAGACAATAATAAGAAAAGTCTAGTGGAACCAGAAATGGGATATGATATAATAGAAGATATTAAGAAAACCAAGGCAAATGTCTCGTTATTTGAGATTTGCAATTTACCACAACAAAAGAAGAAACTTTTGGAAGCCTTAGATCCTCAACCTAGTAGAACTCTAGACAATGTTCCATTAGATAAAGAGATAAATGAAGCCAGTATTGGAGGAAAGTCTAAGTCTCGAACTAAACCATTCCTGCTGACATTTGAAATTTTTAATCTGAACATACACAATTTTCTGGTAGATTCTGGAGCATCTTTGAATGTCATGCCCTTGTCAGTTTGTAAGAAGATAAATGGGAAACCTAATCCCTCTGCCAGTCAAATCATTCAATTGGATAGGATGACGTCCAAGGTGGTCGATGAGATGAAGAACGTACTAATTCGACTAGCATCTGACGAAAGGGTTTGTCAATACATAGATATTATGGTAGTAGACATCCCAAAAGCCTATGGTTGAATAATGAGTAGGGATTGGTATAAAAATATTAATGGGTATTTTGCAATAGATTGGTCACACTTGTGGTTACCTTATAAAGGTTGTTAGAAACATATTAAAGTACTCAGAGAACCACATATGAAAGATAATGTGACACAACTTGAAGGAAAAAATGAACCTATGAATTTCTCGCATTCAGTTTTGGGAAATTGCTTTTTAGAACATGAACCAGGAAATTATCAAGCGGAAGAGGCCAATAGTGAATCAGACAAATAGTCCGATCTCCTTCAGTTTTTGCAGATTGAAAATATTGATTGTAATATAGTTAATTTAGTTTCTATTTCAGAAAATAGAAAGTCTAGTGCTTTAGAAGTAGAAAATCAGTTTTGGTTAATTTATTTTAATGGTTCAAAAACTCAAGAAGGATCGGGGTCCGGTTGTGTCCTAATTGATCCCAAAAAAAAACCATTTTTTATCTTATAGATTAGAATTTGAATGCACAAATAATACGACTGAATATGAAGCACTGATTCAAGGATTAAAAAAGGCAATTGAGTTTAAAGTTAGGAATTTAAAAGTCTTTTGGAGACTCTGAAATAATTCTAAAATAGGTCCGCAATACAATCCATTGTTTATCTCCTCATTTAAAAGGGTATCAAAATGAAGTTAGGGGACTCATAACAAATTTTGATGCTTTTGATATTAATTCTATTCCTAGACTAAAAAATGCAGTAGCTGATTTATTAGCTACCTCCACTGCAGGATTGGTTCCTACAAATAACAAATGTTCAATTGAATTGATTTTCAGGTCATTTGTACCTGATAATGTCACCAATTTGAGAATATTTGATGATGACCAACAGATTTTGGAATTCTTAACCAATGAGGAAAATTTTAAAGATGCAGTTATTGATGATGAGGAACACCAAGCGAATATTCATAATGGTAATTTCATACCAAAATGGGTAAGAACATTAGAGGGGATGTTTGATCTAAATAACAAATTCCGAAGGCTAGTGAATGTCAAAACACACAGCTCATGAATGCAATATTTTCTGAGCAATCTGGGAACAGAAGTTGAACCCAAGTATGTCAACTTGGGGAAATGTTGTTCTCTGGGTGAAAGAAGTAAGTTCATCAGTTTATTTCAGCAGTTTAAGGATGTATTTTCTTGGACTTATGATGATCTGAAGACGTATGACACTTGCATAATCCAACACATTATTCCTATTAAAGCGGGTGTAAAGCCTTTCCAGCATCAACTTCGGAAGATGCATCCTAAGCTGGAACCCCTGATTCAAAGTGAAGTGAAGAAATTACTTGATGCTAAGATTATTTTCAAGGTTAGACATTTAGAATGGGTAACAAACTTGGTACCGGTTAGAAAAAATTCTGGAGAAATAAGACTATGTGTGTACTTTTGTAATGACCACGACCCTCCGATCGGAGAAGAGGATGCTACCAAACCATTATCTATTTGGGAAACTAGCCCCATGAACATACACACATAAAAAATGAAATGCTTTGAAGTAAAACATGCATACATTGTTACCATACAGCGGAAGCAAAACCATACATTCAAACATTTAGCATGTTCATCATTTTCATTAAACAGCAAAATACAATTTGCAGAGAAGAGATAATAAAGAATACTTATGTTATCAAGAATTCGTCCCGAAACCAGCTACGTCGCTGCAACATTCCACCCAACCATAGGCTAGTGTGCTCCTTAATCTCTCAGCAACACTGCCACCCCTGAGCTAGGCATGATTCCCCAAGGAATAAGGAACTAAGCAGGCTCACACATAGCCAAAGATACACAAATCAAAAAAGCCAACACAGTTGGGTTTATTAGGCCATCAGGGACCTGGGAAAAGTTGAATGCTAATATGGTGGGCTCACTGAAGAACTAAGGACACCTACACCAGAACTAGCCTGACTTCTAGGACGCCTACACACACCCAACACAAGGAATTAGTCCCTTCTCTGCTACACAGTCCCTTAGGCCCTGACTTCCCTTCCAGTGCTATTCAGGGGTTGTGGAGATGAAAGCCATCCCTCTAGCTCTATCTATGTGGCTCCCAAACACACCAGGTTTATCAAGCATACCAAGCCTTCATTCCCACTCCAACACAGTCTAAAGACAAACCACCGCATACACACAACAAAACAAGCAATTCACAGATCTAGGAAAGAAAATCAAACATCACAGAACAAATGAGGTGACAATTTGGGTAATACACAAATCTGACTAGGAAATTCAATTCCTGAGTCATTCTTGGCCCTATCGTGGCCAAAACGACTCAATAAGAACCCACAACAACCCAAAACGAAAATGAACCCACAACAAACCAAAATTGTGGGGAAACCAACAACGATTTCTCAGCTGCATGAGGAAGGAAAAACAACCCACGTGGAGGTGGATTCAAACAATCAGACCCACAACAAAGAGAAATACCCACAGCAAAATTCCCCAACCATGAAATTCACACACACAGCAAAAATCGTTCCCGTGAGGCCGCTCTCCCAGCCCTCTGCATGAGTAAAAATGCCAAGCCTATGTGTGAGGAGAAGAACGACTGTCTCTGCATGAGGATGGGAAAGAATGCAAGAAATGGGGTCGTCCCCTCTCTTCCTGCCCACGTGAGGGTGAACAAGTCTAATGGTGGAGTGTGCGTGTGGGAAAGGACTGACAGTTCTGCCACACACCACTACCCAACAATAACTGCCCAACTAACAACAAAGGTTTTTAATTTGGTAGTTGACTGATTGAGACAAGGGAAGGTGAGTAAGTCAAAAGGGTGGGTGACAACTACATGGGTTTAACTGCTGACACATGGATTTTCCCCAATGGCTCCCAAAGGTTAAATAATTTCCCTCCTTATCCTTAGGAAAATCATGCCCTTTTCATTATGGTTGCATTGACATAGCTGGTTGGGGTTCATTTCAATTAAAATGCACAATTACATGATGCCAGAATTATAATGTGCCAGATAGCACGATATACCATCGGCAACGCTTTCAATTGCCGAAACATAAAACAACCAAATCGATGGTGGGGATTTTTCCTTTAGCTCCACACCATGATTAATTACAATATATACATCATATACATTCTAATGCAAACAGGATCAAAACCGGGGTGTTACAATTTTAGAAATCTAAATCGTGCTTCAGACAAAGACAATTATCCAGTCCCTCCAATGGAGCAGATTTTGTAGATGGTGTCAGGCTCCGAGTTATTCTCCTTGTTGGATGAGTTTTCAGGCTACAATTAGGTACTGGTAGCAGAACAAGAGAGGATGAAAACTACGTTCTGTACAAAGTGGGGAACCTTTTCCTATAGGAGAATTCCCTTTGGATTAATTAATGTTGGAGCCACTTTCCAAAGGGACATGGACATAGATTTCTAGGGACTGATAGGCCACAGTGTGGTGGTCTACTTGGATGATGTAACAATATTTTCAAAGAAGAGAGAAGAACATCCGTATCATTTAAAACAATTTTTTGAGCGTTGTCGAAAATACGGTATCTCATTGAATCCCAAGAAATTTGTTTTTTCGGTGCTGGAAGGAAAGCTATTGGATCATGTCATTTCTAAAAGGGGAATCTCCATACACACAGAAAGGATTGAAGCTATAGCGTGGATTCCCTTGCCTCACAATAAGAAGGGTATGTAATCGTTCATGGGGACCATTAATTTCGTGTGAAGGTTTGTGCCAGATTTTGCAAAAATAGTCAAACCTTTACAACAAATGGTTAAGCAGAGTGCATAGTTTAAATGGATTGAAATAGAGAAGGATGCATTTACTAATATCAAAACAAAAATAGCACATACACATTCAATTAGAAGTCCTGATTTTGATAAAGATTTCATATTGTACACTTTTGCTTCTGATAATTCGCTCGCAGTGGTGCTAACTCAAAAGGAAGAAGGGGGAGATGAATTCCCTATTTCATTTATGAGCACCGGTCTGCAAGGTGCTGAATTGAACTACACCACCATTGACAAGCAAGCGAACGTAGTATTTAAACAGGTAAAGCAATTCAGGCCATATATACTTAAGAATCAGACTAAAGTGGTCGTTCCTCACCCAGCAGTCTGAAGCCTCTTCGTGCAAAAAGAGTTGGGTGAGAGAAGAGGAAACTGGGTTGCGGCTGTACAAGAATATGATTTAGTGTTTAAGCCAAGACAAGGAATTTGGAATATAATGGCTGAAAGTAAAAATGGTGAGGAAAGTGATTGGGAAAATGAGGCCGAATTTCATATGATTGACATGTGTCCCAGTTTTACAGCTCTGGAATCATGGTATAGAGACTTGATACATTATCTCTAGAAAGGTTATTTGCTGGAACATTGGAGTGAAATGCAAAGAAGAGCACTATGGTTGAAATCAACATCCTATCAAGTAATTGATGGAGTTCTTTTTAGAAAGAACTACGATGGAGTCTTTTTGAGATGTTTAGAACATGAAGATGGGGCTAAAGTAGTTAAAGAATTGCATGATGGTCCTGCTGGAGGGAATTATTCAGGAGATACCACTGCCCACAAGATCTTAAGGGAAAGATGCTATTGGTCAACCTTGTTCAAATATGCACATGCATATGTAAGGAAATGCGATACTTTCCAGTGAAGTGGAGGAGTACTTGTTAGAGCGGTTGGGCCATTACAACTAGTCATGGTTTTAGAACCATCTAAACAGTGGGGAATTGATATTATTGGAGAGATTAATCCTAATTCTTCAATGCAGCACAAATACATCCTTACAGCTACCAATTACTTCACCAGATGGGTGGAATCCATTCCACTATGGAGAATAAATGAAGATGCAGTCATTGACTTCTTGCAAGAACATATTATGACCAGGTTTGGGGTTCCAATTTCCCTGGTTTTTGACAATGCATCTTATTTTCATCAATTAAACTTACAAAATTCGCTAATGATAAAGGAATGAAGATACATTATTCTTCTAATTATTATCCACAAGGTAATGGATTAGTGGAATATACCAACATAAATCTCATTAGAATTTTGAAGAAAAGCGTCATAGAAAACCAAATAGGTTGGCATATAGCTCTCCCAAATGCACTCTAGGTTGATAGAGTCACACCAAATAATTCCTTAGGTGTATTAACTTACACTCTAGTTTATGGAAAAGAAGCCATTTTTCCACCAAATATTTTACTCCTGGCTTCCCAATTAGCCCAAGTTTCAAGAGGATCCAGTAGTGTAGTTTTACAAGTCAGAATCAATACCTTGTGTTAGTTTTTCAACATTTAAGCTAGCATTATATGGATCTTTAACTGAGAGAACAACAATCAAACACAAGAGACAATGAACACAGTGTTTTTCCTCAGGGAAACCATAAATGGGGAAAACCCCGCAACTTCCTCAGAGATAGAATCAACACAAAAGGTAAAACCCCAAAACAGTAAGATGCACTCCCGACAGCAGTAACCTTCTTCTTCTCTAGCCCCAGTGTCTTCTCCTTCCTCAACTATGTGCTACACTTGAGTGTGTAAGTGATGTGTGTTAAATAGAGAGTCCAACTCTCTATTTATACTAATCTCGACATGACTAAAACCCTACTAGGGATGACCTCTACTAGGAGAGTCTAATAACCCTAGTGCCCTGGAACTGTGGGGACTTTAACCCTTAGACAATAGGAGGGTTATCGAAAATGCCTTGACATGACTTGTTTACATTATTGATCCTCCCAATCGAAACATTGGGGCATGACAACATGACTCAATTACATTATATATACATCCCGCAATAAACATCGGTTTACAATACATAAGATACATAGATGAATACATTCCGAAGTTACAATTACATCAACACTCCCTCTTAACTAGGAATGTATTCTCTCGACACAATTTTCATCACTGGTCTTCTTCTCTGGATCTTCTCGTCATTTGCATCTTCAAGTCATCTTCATCTAGATCTAGATCATCATCACTGGATCATACTCGATCTGGAACATCACTGGATCTAGATCATCACTCGATCTGGATCATCGTCACTGGATCATACTCGATCTAGAACATCACTGGATCATCATCACTAGATCTAGATCATCACTCGATATGGATCATCACTGCTGGATTTGGATCATCACTCGATCTGGATCTCTCGGAGTCATCATAACTGGATCTGGATCATAGCTCAATCTGGATCATCATCACATGTGCTATCTCATGATTCTTCTCTTCATAGGAATTTCTATAGAGCCATCCCTTTTCCATGTTGGTTGTAGGCCTATCCTCCATGCAGGTCTTCTTTAGCACTTATATATGACCTACTCGTCAGAAAGGCACAGCACTCATATCCATCCAGTCGGGAACACATCTTGCTCACAATGATGGAAGAGTTCCACACTTTCATCGAGGCTGGAACAAATCCTGCTCACAATGATGGAAGAGCTCTACACTTACATCCATCCAGGAGGGAACACATCCTGCTCACAATGATGGAAGGGATTTGCACTTACATCCATCCAAGCGGGAACACATCCTGCTCACAATGATGGAAGGGATCTGCACTTACATCCATCCAGGCGAGAACACATCCTGCTCACAATGATGGAAGGGCTCTACACTTACATCCATCCAGGTGGGAACACATCCTGATCACGATGATGGAAGGGCTCTACACTTACATCTGACCTGGTAGGAATGAAATCCTACACCCTCGTCAGAAAGGCATGCACTCACATCTGACTTGGTAGGAACAAAATCCTACACCCTCACCAGAATGGCCTCCAGTCCCAGACTGAGCTACTTGGTAACGGACCAGGTACCTCCACTCTCCCGGAGAGTGGCAGTTGCCCTTACATCTGTCCTACTCGACAGAATGGCCAACACTCACATCTGACATGGGAGGAACCTAATCCTTTAGCCATGACAGAATGGTTCAACCCTTATATCTGAACTACTCATCAGAATGGTTCTCTCAGTCCTGGACTGAGTGTTCCTGGTAACTGACCAGGTACCTCCATTCCTAGAATAGCAATCAACACTCATATCTGACATGGAAGGAACCAAATCCTCTCACCATGACAGAATGGCTCAGCCCTTATATATGACCTGCTCTTCAGAATGTCTATGGGACTCATCACTTTCCCTTGGAGGAAACCTCGATTTGGAGAACACCAAGCTTCTCCCTAAAGTACTCGAACTTCACTCTGGCCAATGGCTTCATCAACACATCAGTTATTTGTTCCTTCGTCACAAAATACTGGAGCTTCACTGCTCCCCTTTGCACCATATCCCTTATATAGTGATACTTGATCTCGATATGCTTCGACTTGTCATGGAACACTGGATTTTATGACAACTTCATGCAACTCTAGTTGTCACGATGTATACAAGTAGCATACATCTGGAGATCAAATAAATTAGACAGTAGCTTTCATAGCCATACTGCCTCACAACTAGCTGAACAAGTTGCGACATACTCTGCTTCAGCTGTACTCAGTGCCACATAGGATTGCTTCCTGCTAAGCCAAGAGATCACACCTGATCCCATACTGGATCAACACCCTGAAGTGCACTTCCTATCGATGGCACTTCCTGCCCAATCTGAATCAACATAACCCTCCATGTTAATCTTCTGATTCGCATCATACTTGAGCCCATAATCAACTATACCCCTCAGGTACCTAAGAATATGCTTTGCAGCAATCAAGTGAACATTTCTCGGATCTGTCAAGAACTGGCTCAAGGTGTTCATAGCAAAGCGAATGTATGGTCTTGTGTTCGTCAGGTACATCAATGACCCAATCATCTGATGATACATCGTAGCATCAACCGACTCTGATGAAGCATTGCTCAATAGCTTCAGGTTCGATGCCATAGGTGTGGCCATAGTCTCGCAGGCCATCATCCCAAACCTCTTCAGGATCTCTACTGCATACTTCCCTTGTCCAAGGAAGATTCCATCCGCACTCTGCCACACTTCCATACCTAGAAAATAATGCATCATACCCAAGTCCTTCATTTCAAACTCAGTAGTAAGCTTTCTCTTTGTATCAGCAATCAACCCATCCATACCTATCACAAACAAATCATCTACATGTAGTAGAAGTATCACTGGGTTTCCATCTTTAACCTTGTAGTAAAGGTTGGAATCTTCTTTAATATTGGTAAAGCCCAAACTGGATAGAAAGCTATTGATTTTTCCGTACCATGTCCTAGGTGCCCGTTTCAAACTGTACAGGGATTTCTTCAATCTGCATATATGAGACTCCCTGTCATGTGTCTCAAAACTGAGTGGCTGTTCTACATACACTTCCTCTTCCCCTACACCATTCAAGAAAGCAGTCTTGACATCCATATGGTGTATCTTCCATTTCATCACTGTAGCCAGAGCAAGTACTGATCTGATGGAAGTGTATCTAGCTACAGGTACAAAGGTCTCTTCATATTCTACTCCCTCTTTCTGAGAGAATCCTCGAGCTACAAATCTTTCCTTATACTTTTCAATGCTACCATCTACAGCATGTTTGATCTTGTATATCCATTTGGAAGTTACAACTGACTTCCCATCTAGTCTTGGGACAACATCCCAAACATCATTCTTCATGATCGATTGGTACTCTTCGATCATAGCATCCTTCCATTCTTTCTGTTCTGCTATGTCATCATAACTGGAAGGTTCTTTATCAATGAAATCACATAGTAAAGCTATGTACTCGGAATAGGATCTAGTCCTCTTTCTTTCTCTATGATTCTCTTCTGGAGCCCCATATCTTTCCGCACCTTGGATAAGTTCTCGTACCCAAGCAGGTTTCCTCTTATGAGGATTCTTCTCCAGAGGTGGATCTACAGGTCTTTGTGGTTCTTTAAATTCTTGATCTTCTTCTTGAGTTTCTTCGTTCATGGTTGTATCATGAATTCTGGGTGCTTTTTCTTCTTCAGGTTCTTTAGCAAGTCTCTTTCTGGATTTGTTGTAAGCTATGTCTTCATCAAATGTTACATCCCTGCTGATGTCAATCTTCTTGTATCCTGGGAAATATATTCTGTAATCCTTCGAGCTTTCAAAGTATCCCACAAATATACCCTTCTTTCCTGAAGGATCTAATTTTGTTCTCTTCTCTTTTGGAATGTGTATGCACACTGGACAGCCGAATATTCTGAGATGGCTGACTTCTGGTTTCTTTCCAGAGAAGACTTCTTCAGGAGTCTTGTTCTCGAGTACTCTATGTGGAATACGGTTCTGTACATACACCATTATTCTGGAAGCTTCCGCCCAAAGATGCATAGGAAGGTCTTGATCATGAAGCATTGCTCTTGCAACTTCCATGATAGTTCTATTCTTCCTCTCTGCAATCCCATTCTGTTGTGGATTATAAGGAGTGGACAACTCCCTCTTAATCCCTGATTCTTTGCATAGCTCTTTGAATTCATTTGAAGTGAATTATCCGCCATTATCTGATCAAAGGGTCTTGATATTCTTTTCAGTATGGTTCTCGATCAAGGCTTTGAATTCCTTGAATTTTCTGAATACTTCGTCTTTACTCTTCATGAAGTAAACCCGTGTCTTCCTAGAAAAGTCATTAATAAAAGAAATATAACATGCATACCCGCTTAGTGAATTTGATGACGTAGGACCGCATACATCGGAGTGGATGATTTCCAAGATTCCTTTTGCTTTGCTTTCGTTGCTTGGAAATGTCTTCTTTGTATTCTTTCCTTTCGCACATCCTTTGCAAACCCAATCATGTTTTGCTTGGATTTCTTGAAGACCTTCAATAGCTTTGCTTGCAATAGGTAGTGCTCTGTAATGCACATGTGCAAGCCTTCTATGCCAAAGTTCACTTGGCTCTACTGTGTCATGGACCAAGGCTTGTTCTAGATTGCTCTTTAATTTGTAAGATCATCCTTCTTGTTCTCCAATCACCACCTCATCATCGATAGTCTTTCCCTTTGGCCACATGATGACTTGACCATCTATGAATGCAACCCACATTCCTTTTGCATCTAATTTCGATATGAAGAGGAGGTTCTTCTTGAGTCCTAGTACAAACAATACTTCTTTCATTGTTAGAGACTTTCCAGAGTCTAGCTTATAGGAAGATTCCCCACTACCTTTTATTGGATATTGGTAGTCATCTCCTAGCTTCACCTTGTGAGGTGATTCATGTTTTGACAGCCTTACAAAGGATTCCTTGAATCTAGTCATATGTTTGGAAGCCCCACTGTCTATAAGCCAATCATCACTTCCATGAGTAATGTTACCTATGAGAGTGGAGATCAAAACATATTCATCCTCGCTTGAAGAATCTTCACTTTCATATCTGGTTCTTTTCTTGGATGGTTCATCATCCTTTGCAGCATGAGCATGATGTCTTCTTTTGTTGCTCCTCTTTGTTAGCTTTTGTTTCTTAGGACAATTCCTTGCATAGTGTCCTGCTTCATCACATGTATAACATATGATCCTAGATAAATCTTTTCTAGTGTTATCTTTGTGAGAGTGCTTACCTCTGAAGTGATGAGATCTTCTTTTTGTTATCTTGGAGTGTGACTTGGAGTGTACTGTGAGAGCTTGATCTTCACTTCCCATCTTTTCTTCTCGAGATGCTATCCGAGCTTCTTCTTGAGAGCACTCTTCCCATAGTCTGCTGAATTTGACTAACTTCTTTCTAGCACAAATTCCTTGGATGAAAGAATCCCATGACCTAGGAAGGCCATTCAAGGTAGTCATCACAATTTCTAACATTTTCCACTTCTTCATCTATTGCTTCTAGTTGTTCCTTGATCTAAGAAACTCTTGTGAAGTAAGACTGGATTGTTTCTACATTCTGAATCTTCACATTCTTCAATTGGTTTCTCAGAGTCATCTTCCAGTTTATGTTCTTCCCTTCAAACAATTTGGTTAGGGCATCAAACATAGCTTTAGGTGTCTTGAGAGAGGACACCTGTGGGATAAGGTGATACTTGATAGAATCAGCAATGATCCTCTTTGTCATAGCTAACTTCTTCTTATGCAAGGCCTTAGCCTCATCTCCCTTTGGAACTGGAACCTCCTCATGGATGTAGGAGTCTAACTCATTTTCTTCCAGGACTAGGGAGATCCTATACTTCTAGGCTCGGAAATTATCAGCTCCCTCAAGCTTTTCATTAAGCTTGGTATGATGAGACATCTTAACTGAGAACCTCAAATGGAAATATAAAAGATTTTAGATCTTACCAGGTCAAGATGTCGGATCTAAATTTTGAGCTGAAATCCTGTAGAGATGGTTCATGAGTAAATTAGGGTTTTGTTTTTCTGGAGTTCTGTCCACCCAAATGCCTTGAAATTTATCCCTAACTTCGATTTTGGGGAGGAGATCAATCCAGGCCTATGCTCACTAAAAAATTCCTCTTCTGTGAAAAGCCCTAATTTCCGGCAGCATTGACAGGTCCAAAACTGAAAAACCTTAGAATTGGATTCTGTTTTGACAGAAGGATGTGCCCTGAGGAGGAGAGTTATTCGACCTTACTTTTGCTGAAAATCTATGGAGAGAGATCCACAAAGTAGGAAGCCCTAGTTCCCGTTGCTACACAATGTCTTCTTCTCAGGTTAGCTGTGATACCATGTTAGTTTTTCAACATTTAAGCTAGCATTATATGGATCTTTAACTGAGAGAACAACAAGTACAACAATCAAACACAAGAGACAATGAACACAGTGTTTTTCCTCGGGGAAACCATAAATGGAGAAAACCCCGCAACTTCCTCAAAGATAGAATCAGCACAAAAGGTAAAACCCCAAAATAGTAAGATGCACTCCCGACAGTAGTAACCTTCTTCTTCTCTAGCCCCAGTGTCTTCTCCTTCCTCAACTATGTGCTACACTTGAGTGTGTAAGTGATGTGTATTAAATAGAGAGTCCAACTCTCTATTTATACTAATCCCAACATGAATAAAACCCTACTAGGGCTGACCTCTACTAGGAGAGTCTAATAACCCTAGTGCCTCGGAACTGCGGGGACTTTAACCCTTAGACAATAGGAGGGTTACCCACAATGACTTTACATGACTTGTTTACATTATTGATCCTCTCGATCGGAACATCGGGGCATGCCAACATGAATCAATTACATTATAGATACATCTCGGAATAAACATTGGGTTACAATACATAAGATACATAGATGAATACATTCCAAAGTTACAATTACATCAACACCTTGCTCAAGTTAGAAGGGTCTAGACTCAAATCTAAGGAAATATTTAAGCATCAACAGGTGATTGTAAAGAGATGGTTTGACAAGCGTAAGTCTGGAAATAAGAGTTTCAAGGTGGGGATATTTAGTCCTCAAATGGGATCACCCACATGACGAAAGGGGTAATCACACTAAGTTTCAACATCTCTGGGTTGGCCCATTTCTGATTGCTGCTAAATTAGGCTCCTCAACATATAATCTCCAAGATTTGCAGGGTTGGGAATAGAATCTGCTTGTCAATGGTTTGGTTCTCAAACCTTACTTTACTTAGTATCTTGAAGGAACCTTTGTACATAAATAAGCATCTTTTTGTTTGATTTCTTTAGTTAGTTCATTTTCTCTCTGCTGATTTGTTTTATTTTGCTTTGGATTCATTACAAGTTTTATTTACTTTAGCTTAGTCTATTGTTCAATAAAACTAGCTCATCTTTTGGTGTCTGGAGTACATTGGAATTTGAACAGACTACCAAGACTTTGGACCAAACTGCTTATTAATTTTACCTATGATGGAATTTATCATTACAAAGATTCTTTAAGTTTGATGGACCTTGAAATAGAAATAATTTTCAGAACACTTTGAAATCCTGTTGTAAACCCTGTTAAATAACTAAGGTAAGAAAAGTCTGGAATACTATTTTTAGGTTCCATCCACTTCACATTAAAATATCTCCTAGGAAGCTAATAGAAATGGACCCATGAAAAGGAAGCAGGATGGGCAGATGTATGGTATTTAAAATGATCCCATGCTACAAATCAAATCCAAAAGGCTTAAAAGAGTCAAATTTCCCAGAAATAAATCATACATCAAAATAGATACTGAATAAAATCAGTAAAAGGATAAGATTGCTCAAAGGTTCTTCTCCACCCGTGAGCTGAAAACAAATTGTCTCTCACACAAAAGGACATTATGGATGGAAGAACCTAAACCAATTTTCAAATGAAAGGAGCAAGCCAAGAAGACTCTAAAATATGAAAGTCCAAAAGCATCAAAAGAATGCAAAAGGCATGGGAATGAGGAACAAACGAGTATGTATGTCCATAATTTGTTACGATCCTACGGTGTCTGAGCTATAAGAAACTGAATGCAGAAGTAAATAAACCCCATATTTTGGCCTCAGAAGAGTTATTGGAACTTTGAGACCTTGGTTACCTTACCCGAGTGGATCATAATCAATGTTAAAGTTCTAAATCTTGCATTCCTATAAAGGTCTGGATATCTTAAAGAAAAATTGAAAATTGGGATGAATTAATTTAACAGAAGATCATAAAGCAGTTTGGTATTAAGATTTAGTTTTTTTAGAGATCTGTGTTCACCAACCAGTCACCAATTGTTGCTACTGCAACTTTTTCCTCAAAAAAATTTCACATTTTTTAAGAACCCCTTTAAAATTCTAGTTTTGCTTCTTAGGCACTTTGAGTTTGAAAACCAACATTTATGGTTTGCTCTTATCTTGGGAAGGTTTCAAGAATTTGTTTTTTCACTAAGGCATGAAATGTGTTTTTGACCTGATACGGCGGATGGTTTGTCATGTTTTGAGCCGCTACGGTGGACATCTTCTTATGTTTCAGGCCACAATGACGGGTGGATTTTTAGTTTGAATATCATAACTTCTTTCGATTATTTTTTATCTCCCTATGGTGGATGGTTTCCAGTTTTCGAACTGCGTTGCGGCTTGTTGCCACCTTTCACACACTTGGGTCACGTGGCAGAAATCTTCAAGCCACTCGGTGTGTCCTTGGGGGCAAGTCTTGAGTCAAGGCTGTCACCTTGTTCTTGACTCCTCCGTTTAGGCTCAACTCCTAATGAAGCCAAGGGGGGTAGACCCTATTAAATTACTAAGGAAAAATTATTTAGTATGGTTATGTTAAATTGAATGAGTTACTTAGGAGTTTGAAATTTAACCATAAACAACCATAGATGACAAGATACAAAATGAGTGCACAAAAGCACAATGCTGAGACACTATATATATAGCAAGAAAATAGCCAGTGCCTTAAAATGGAGTCAAAAGATAATCAATGTACTTGCATGTGCTTGGAGTGAATATTTTGTGATTGCCTCTTGGTACGTTTTAAGTTAATGTGAAATATGAGTTGATTAAAATTAGGCGAAAGGGGGGGACTCCAGATATACCTGAGAGTACTTGGAGTATGTCCAAAACTAAACTGTCACGGCTACCCACAAGGAACATGTGGGCTAAATGGAGTCTCTGAGGCTATTATTAATAATGCACCCGCAGGTGTAACAGAGATCAGTGCCCCGAGGTCACTTTTCAGGAGTTTCTGCTTCCTTTGGGTATTTTGCCACTGTAATGGTTTGATCTAGGTGTTGGATTTTCACCTGATGGTTTGTCAGTTTGTGAGAGTGAATCCTAATTATTCTAGTCACTCAAGTGCTTTTGATGTAGCTTGACTGATCGGATGAACCGCAACCAAGTGTAGAGCATACACACCGGAGTCTTGTCAATTTTAGTAAATGTTAAGATAGGTGTTCTTGTTAAAAAGAAAACCCTCCAAGAACCTCTTTCGATCCAAGTGGATCTCAATTGGGGAATCAAGGAGGGGTTAATTTTATTATAGCTGATGAAAAAATTGATGAAAAGGAAAAAAAAGTTACAGAATTTCGGTTTTCTAATTAATCCTACCACGCTTTTCTTTCCCCTTTCGGGTCAATCGGGAAGTCATGGGGTAAGTATTATGATTAATTTGAAACCTCAGATATGGAATATGGAAATGATTTAAATCAAATTATACTACCCTACAGATTAGAACTACGCTAGATTGCAAAAAGAGGAATGAAAAGAAAAAAAAAAGACACGGACGCAAATCCCCCCAGGGGGGATGGTGAATAGGCTTGAAAGATCCTATTCGAAAGGACCATTTTTTTTTATTAGCAATGATTTACAATATCAGAAAATTGAAATTGATTCACTTTGGTCCTTGTTATCTAGGATCCAAAGGCTTACAACAAGCTTGTAACAAGCTAGAATTAAAACACAGCGGTGGGGGAAGCTTCCGGGAAGCTCTGGTTCGTCCAAGAGTCGGAAATTGGGCAGAGTATCCTTCTCTTTTTTGTTAGACCTGCTAAAAAACAGCAAGAAATTAAAATCAAATGTTCCCAAACACACTTTAAAAGTGGTTTGGGTCACCATACTAGTTACCAAAAAAAAACTAAGTAAAAATTTGTTAAGTTGGGGTAATCTAGTTTTGCAAAAAAAGGAACCAGGGAAAGCAAGCTTTCCTTGGGATCTTGGCTTGCTATTTGGGCAGCCAATGAGATGTGCACTTTTATTGCAGAATATGAAACTTTAAAGTACAACAAATGAAACTACCTTAAAAGCAAGCTACAAATTTTCTTTAAAATGCTTGCAAAAAAGAGGATAATTTCAGCTAGATCTCTTAAAATATGACTTTATATGCAAAATAGAACTGAGATCTAAACTTAAGAAAGGATCTTACTAACTAGATCTATATGTAATTTTCTTTGTGAGACAGATCTAAGCAACAAGATTCTTTAAAAGTAACCAATTTGAAGAGAAATTAAGATTTTGAAGGAGGAAGAGAGAGAAAGAGTGTTGGAAGCCTGGGAATATTGGGCTTTGGATTCTGCTTTGGTGGAACACCGAGGGACTATGTCATTCAGAAAATCTTGAAGATGAGGAAGATGCAAACCAACTCAACCTCTTCTATAAGTGATATCACCTGCAACTTAGAAATCCTTGCACAAACATATGGTTAAAACATAGGTGCCGATGGAAGAGATAATTGGAAAGCATGCAATTAAACTTAAAATACATACAACTCCAATAGATCTGAAACAAGCAGCAGTAAGAGCATAAATCAAACTAGAATAAACTCTTACACTAACAGGAGGGAGCTCTCTCCTTCAAGGCCAACAATTAACCAGCAAAAGTAGTGATAAATAACACAGATTATACCTCATAAGCATTTGACAATCACCATCCACACATGAAGAGAATTACACCATAGATCTTGCCTCCAAAGCTTCTTTATTCCAGAATAATAAACAATACAACACAAGAGCAACAACACCTCAATCCTAGTTCTAACTAGCTTGGAAGAGGCAGCCTGATCTTTATTTATACAAAAAAGGAGATCCAGCCCAGGGGGCACAAATCCCAAGGAGATAGACCACTCTAGCTGAAGGAGAGTCCATCAATGCCTGATTTGTGTCTAGCTAAGCCAGATCTGAGTCTCACTGAGTGCAACTGTCAATCGGGGGGCTGATCTGACTGACACTTCAACCTGTTGACTGAAGCATCCACCAAAACTCATCCAGATGAGCCCAAACGTGTGGAGGAGAGAGGGAGGGAAAAATTCCCCATAAAGGATGCTGAAGTTCAACTTTGGATCTGTCCAAATCACCTCCTTCAGTCATGGATTTGTCAGATCCAGTCAATCTGGTTCAGATTTGACTAATTTCAATCAAATCGGTTGAGAATCCATTGATCTAGGATTTTGGATTTGCTCCATTATTCATCAATTTATTAATTAAAATGATCAATAATTGGTTTT
>LPNX010321608.1:192318-215643 GCA_001517045.1 Pseudotsuga menziesii | reverse complement strand
AAACTGATTATTTGGCCCACTATTATTACAAAATCAATTTTTCCAATTAAACTATTAAAAAATAGCCTAAGTTTTGGAAAAATTAAATTTTAATAAAAAACACCGAAAAAATAAAAAAAAAATAAAAAAGTTTGAAAAAACCTAAGGGGACTTAGACATGTTCATATGACTCGACCATGATGCCTAGCATGTTTATACATTGACACATAGACTCTAATAATATCAATAGGCCTAAATGCCAAGCCGACCACCCCAACTTTGGAGGTATGGAGTGAAAAACTCAGAAATTATCAGTCTTTTATTCAACAACCAATAATAACCAAGGGAAAAACACCTTGGGCTGATCGGATTGACAAATAAAGTCTAAGAGACCGAGTCTTTTACAGACACTATCATGCTAGAACATTTATTACAATTCCCCCATGGGGTATGAACATGTGATATAGTACAACAAAGCTTCCCAGAAGTAAGACTAAAGGTCTTCTGAAGTCCGATCAAGTTATCCTTGTCCGGTTCACCAGGCTCACTTGATAAAAAACACTAAGTACAACTTAGGTGGTAACATGACTGACTTTTATTTTTTCCCTCTGCTTAATTTGTCGATAGTCTAGCCACAACGACGGGCGGTTTCTTGTCCTCGAGCCGCTACAGCGGAGGTTTTTCTTAAAGCACCAGCAGGTCGATTGTTATCCGCTGCTTCAGAATTTTCCTTAGTTTCGAGTCGCAACAACAGGAAAATTCTTTTTCTCGAGCCGCTACGATGGACAGTTATTCAAGTTAGAGCTACTACGACAGATGGATTTTTGGCTTCATGCTACAATGGCGGGTGATGGCCAAGTTTGGAGCTGCTACAGCAGATTTGTTCTTGGGTTCGTGCCGCAACGATAGGTGAATTTTTGGTTTAAATATCGGAAATGCTTCTGATTTCTTTTATCCTGCTACGGTGGATGGGTTCCAACTTTTGAGCCGCTATGACAGCTGGCCTTTTGTTGCGTTTCGTTTGATTTATTGAATCTGCTTTAGCGGATGTTTCCTGGGGTTCTGCCGCAACGACGAGTAGACTTGCAATTTGGTTATCAGGAACTCCTCTGATTTTTGAGACCCATTGTAGCGGATGTCTTTCCCTTTCGCTGCCGCAACGGCGGAGAAGGGTCCTCATCAATGACCCAATCCTCATCAAGCCCACTTCAGCGGATGCATTTCAGCCTTGGAGCCGCTATGATGGCTGTCATTCAAAGTTTCTTTCTGATATTGTCTTGACAGTCGAGTCGCAAAAGGAATGTGGGCATGTTGCTGAGTCTTAAGATGATGGTTGCGACTATGATGGGATGTTAGAGCCTCCGTTGTCGAGGTTGTTTGGTGATTTAGGGTGTTTTTGAGCTATCAGTTGCTGATACGCCGCGTTAGGGGTGGGTATGTTTTCATTTTAGGAGGCTCCCCCCTTGCATTTTTTAAGTTTCTCTGTTGCTTTTTAGGTTTTAAACTCACCCTGGCCGCATTATCTACTCTTAGAAACTCACCAGTATGCTTGGAGGCAATTTTTACCTTCATTTTGTTAGATCATGATGAATCTCCAGAGGCCTGAGCTTCGCTTTCCTGGAGCTGACTTGCTTCTCGTCTTTGGGCGATAATAAAATCCACGGATTCCTCATTGCGAGCAAACCTTGTAGGTTTTGGATTCATACCTTTCAGCCATGGGATATTGAGCCTGGAGTTTTAAGCTAGGGCATCGCTGCCCCGGGATGTGGAGCATTGCCTTTGGGCTGAGAACCTTTTAGATATTTTGTATATGTGGTTGAGGATAGCAGGGTAATGGATAAAATGATGGTTTGTTTTTGAAATGGTTTGCTTAGCATATAATAGCCATTTTGTTTTATTCAAAGACATGACTTGTTTAACGATGTAAATACTAAGACGTTTTCTTGTTATTGTAGCCACCGCTCATACCATACATCATGACGAAGAGAGGAAATAAGAAATCCAAGATCGTGGATTATATATCAGATGTAGGTTCAGATCACGGAAGAGGTTTTCAAAATCAGACAAGTAGAAGCTCGACTATAGGGAATCTCAGCAGTGGCTACCACATTCAAGGGAAGAACCGAGGACATTGTGAAGATCCTACAAGGCCAGCTAACATGGTTGGAAACAAATACAGAGCACCCAGAACACATGCCTAAAAAATGTCCGAGACAATTGCAGATTGAATGTGATGTTGTAAAGCAGTAGAGATGCTGAGAGGTTGATAGAGACAGTGGAAAAGACAACTGACAAATGTGCAGAATTCTTCAGGAAGATGCTGATAACTCTCAACAAATGTTTGAATCCTTTAGCACAAAGGCTACAAGAATTTCCAGAGCATGAAGAGCACTTAAAACAACTGAATTGGATAAGCTACAAGAGATCAAATTAAATATTCAGCTGGTTAAAGGTTTAGATGCAAAGGTGGTAAAGAGTCTAGTGGCCCAAGCAGCGGTTAGTAACTGTCTACCAAAAGATCTTCTCACAGTCATATTTTAGGACCCACAGAGTTCGAGACAATTTCCTCAGATGCTTCATCCTGGAAACAATTTGTAGATAGTTTAACTAGGTCCACTTAAGTAGTTTGTCTTATTAACAGATGGACATATTTGTAATATTTTGTATTTACTTTTTGAACACTAAAGACAAACTTTATGTAACTAGAAGTTAAGGAAGCCCAAAGGGCAGGAAGACCAAAGGTCATTTCAGAATGTATAAATATAAATAGATCGAATGAGATAAGAGACTTTTCACTAGCATAGTTATTGAGGCTTGTTGTAAGAAGAAGTGTTTCCTTTTATAATAAAGAAGATGTAATTTTGTTGGAGAGAGTATTGCATAAGCCTCAAAGCATGTTGTGTGAAGCTGAATGAAGAACTATTTCTTTTTTTAGCGCTATATACAATCTGCGAGATCGTTCCTAACCCTTTGAACTATTTCTGAGTTATGACTGATTTAATGTTATGTGATGAATCTTATGCAATAATGAATGATGAATGTTTTAATATCACTGAGCTATCTCTGTGTTAACTTTCTGTTGTATGTATGTATCATGGATTTATCAGTTATCTGTAGAGTTCTTTATGCAAACAATACAATACATCATTCATTCTTATTTAATCTCAATCTTGCTCCCTAGGGATAGGCTAGAATAGATTTAGATTAGTTGTTCTGTTCCTATTACTTGCATTTAATCTAGGCACTTGCATTTCATACATAAAAGATAAAATATATAAACGGTGGATCGGGCCACAACCGGTAAAAGAGATTTAAGAATACACTTTAACTCTACGGTAGCCAGACCGCAAACTAGACGGATTCCACATACCAAACGATAAACGATCTATTTGGGAACGGTTATTGGGGAGAATCCCTACTATTGGTACCTGGGATTTTTCTAGGCATTAACAAGTCTTTACACTATAATGGATTCTTCAAATTACTTTACATGAATGATGAATCTAACCATGACTCTGTGCATATGACTCGACTCTATCTAACTAAACTAAGACATGATTTGGGAGTTAGACTATTTTATGATGCTTTAAAAGGTTAGTAAGACTAAATTACAAAGACACATTTTCTCACCAGGCTTTTACACACTTGATGGATCACTAATCTTAAAGACTCACGTTGAACCCCTACATACTTGATGGATCACTAATCTTAAAAACTCACATTTAACCCCTACAAATTTAAAAACAAACTCAATAATTTACAAATTTTACAATAAACTCAAACTTAAACTTTAGTATTAATAACTCAATTACCAACATTTTATTTTTGATTCAAATTATGGACTCGATGTAGATGACTCAAATACTTCACTCTATCCTTCATATAAGTTTTGCAATTCTCGTAACTCCATATTACATTGATACAATTTTTACAACCATGGTTTTAAAGGATCTACCTTATTAACAATTTATTTTTGGAATGACCTTTACTATTTTTTTTAATAATCTATTATTTTATTCCAACTTTTTACTATTTTTTTATAATCTATTATTTTATTCCAACTTTTTACTATTTTTTTATAATCTATTATTTTATTCCAGCTTTTTACTATTTTTCTTATAGTCTATCATTTAATTCCCACTTTTCATTTAAGGCACTTTCCATCAAACGGGGTGTTTATAAAGTTTGTGAAATATTTAATACCTTTGACCCATTATCACCTTTAAGGCTCTATAGTCCTTGGTAGTTGGTACATTGTTTTGAACATCATATCGTGAATGTAACGTTCTAGACAAACTCTAAAGCCATAAAGGCATATTCCATGGCACATCGTTGTACACGCAGACTAGCTCACATGAATCAACTTCTAAAGCCCCATAAAAAATCAAGAGAGATTGATGCATCAGTCGACAACAATAACAATGGTTAAAGAAGCAAAAATATCAACCATCAAACACTTGTATCCGGCAAATACACTCGATTATTTTTCCAGTCAATATAGTTTATAATGTAATTTCGAATTGAGCGGTCACATTGTGATGTAGTTTTTAAATAATTGAATGCAAGGTTGGATCCTCTTCAACTACCACATTAAACAATATCTGCTTAGTATTGCCTTAGAAAATGTACTTGATACACCTAGGTCGATAGAAGAGTGAAGCAACAATGACACGTGTGTCTTCTTTTCATGGATTTTGCATTAGCTTTTTGCTCGGTGCCTTCTATATCAATTTTGCATTTTAATAATGGAGTTTAAACAATAATACATTGTCGTGTAGCAGGCCATCAGATCTCAACCACCTTGAGATCCAAAGTCTTGCACATTGCTGACATCCAAGAAACCATCAGATAGACTAAAATTTATAATACATTTTTTAGGCGGACATTAACGAACCTGCTGTGCAAGCTTTAATGTGATGGTTGCTGAGCAGCAGGCCGTTAGATCTCAATCACCTTGAGATCCAAAGGCCTACACAGTGCTAACATCCAAGAAACCACCAGATGGACTAAAAGCTAGCAAGTTCACAGACTACAAACGACTTTTGGTTGGGGGAGAAATCGTGAACACTATGCAAGAAGAGATATGAACCAACCTCATATTATTTTTCTTCATCTTTGAACAAATGACCCAAATTTGTGATTCACAATTGAACTTCAAATTATCCATATATGGGTAGAAAATATATTACTATCAAGAATAACACTCAAATCAGAACTACTAACAAAGCCCTCATCAAATCAGTTATACTGTTCATTTAGAAAACTTCAATCACACTGTGGAGTGTTCTACAGTCAGGTTATCTACCAACAACAAACAACTATCCATCATGAGTTGACCAGAGTTCTCCACATAAAATAATAGCTTGCATCCCTCAAAATAAGTTGGTAGTTGCAAGTTTAGAGAATTTTGTCAATTTCCCTCAAAAAAATCATGTCAATTTTTCCACTTTATGAGTCCATTCTTTGTCTTAATCTTTACATGAGTTAAATTATCACTAAATTATATATATATGAGAGAGAGAATGAACTAAATCTCCATATTTATGTAAGCATTGTTCTCCATATTTAAGTTTGGTACTCCACATGCTAGTTATTTTATTAAAAAGATAGCAAGTTGACCATAAAAGTTTAAAATTTTCAAAGAACACCACCCAAACTTCAATTGCAACTTGGCCTTCTTCTATATTTTGGTCAGTATCTCGAAAGGATTATCCAACAACAACCCCAACCAACCACAAATTTTCTCATGTGTATAAAAACAATTCTTCTTCAAAGCATCACCGACATTAGATTTTGATTCTCCTAATCAACATGCACATCTTTATTACTTTTTATCATCAACAATTTTTGAAGCAATTCTTGCAATAATATTTTCAAATATTAAAGGTAGTGATGAGTTAAACTACGTGTACCTTTGTAGTCAAATAACATACGCATATTCAACTCTTTTCCAATCATTGTTTGTAGATTTCAACACATACTTTCTTCTTATTTTATATGCAGGCTCCTTCCATGTTGCCGTCACCCACCACAAATAAGGCTACTCCAAGATCCTCACCAACCCAAGCTTGCTCTCACAAAAAAAATGGAAGATAATCTAACCTTGACATGCTACTATTTAGCCTTCATCTTCAATCTAGTAGGAACCTGGAATAAGGCCACTCCAAGATCCTTACCAACCCAAGCTTGCTCTCACAACGAAAAAGGGAAGAGAATCTAACCTTGACATGCTACTGTTTAACCTTCATCTTCAATTTGGTAGGAACCTATGTAGTTAGTGAGTCTCACACACCTTGCTCCCACCTAAAAAGGCTCTGTTCACTCTCTTGTTAGTACACCTCCCCTATGGTGCATCTAGAGTGGTGAGTGGCTCATCCTAGGCTCATATTGAAATTGAAAAACAATCACCTCCATTTCTTTTCCTTATGGCTATTGAGGTCACATCCCAAGGACTACTTTACAATTTATGTTCCGTGGGGCTCACATTTAGTTGTTCTTGTGTCATCATATTCTTATTAAGCTCTTTTCTATGTGATATATAATGTCTCTTTCTTGAATGCCATCTTATTTTTATGTCATTATAGTGAGGATCTTGTAATTTATGTGCTATGCAAGTTAGTTCTTCAATCATAAATGCTCAATCATGTTGTAGGTCTGCTCTTAATTTTTTAGTTGCTCTACGTGCACAATAACTTGGTTAGAATGCTTTATGTCGTCAAACTCTTGTTTGTTTTTCAGTCAAACTTTCTTCTCTGCTTTTTCTTCTTGAATTCTCATAAGTATTCTTGGTGAATGGTCTTTGAAGGAATTTTACATTATAATGGAGTCTGCAAATTACTTTAAAAGGAGGACGACTATTCTTATCACTATTAGCATATGATTTGACTTGAATTAACTAAATTAGGACATGACCTCAGAGTTAAAATATTTTTATGATGTTTTAAAGGGTTAGTAAGGCTTACATACAAAGACACTTTTGCTAGCCAAACTTTTACAGATTTGATCAAATCATTGTCGACTAGGAACTGATCATATCTACAAGGAACCAACATACACTACAAAGGAAGAAAATATCACTTTCTTTAAAGAATCACATTTCCCCTCATTGTCGACTAGGAACTGATCATATCTACAAGGAACCAACATACACTACAAAGGAAGAAAATATCACTTTCTTTAAAGAATCACTTTTCCCCTTCCAACTTTAATACAAAATCAGTAACTTACAAATTTTACAATAAACTCAAGTTTCAACATTAATGACTCAATTGAAAACTTTTTCTTTTCAAATCATAATATGGAATCAACTTGACCAATATGACTCTACTACTTCACTATATCCTTCATATAATTTTTTCAATTCTCATAACTCCATAGTACATTGATGTAATTTTTACAACCATGGTTTCAAAGGACCCTGCTATTAACACCTTATACCTAGAATGACACTCATTACTTTTGTGTACACTCTATTTTTTATTCCAACTTTTCATGAAAGGAACTTTCCATTAAACTTGGTGTTTATAAAGTTTATGAAATATTTAATATCTTTGAGCTTTTATCATCTTCAAACCCTGAATTCCTTGGTAGTTGGTGCAATGTTTTGGCCTTCGTGTCATGAATGTTCTTGACAAACTATAAATCCATAAAGGAATCTTCCATGGAATGTCATTGTACACGTAGACCAAATCACTATAAATCAAGAGATATCGACCATTCCAAGAGTAACAGTCAACAACAAGAACGATTGTTAAAGTAGCCAAAATATTGACAACCAAACACTCATATTCGGTAAATACCCTTAATTATTTTTCTAGACGATATAGTTTATAGTGTAATTTGAATTGAATGGTAACATTGTGATATAGTTAAAATCATTGAGTGCACTTTTGGATCCTCTTCATCGACAAGATTGAATAATATCTGCTCATTATTGCCTTCAAAAATGTTGTTGATACACCTTAGTCAATCTAAGAGTGAAAGACGCAATGATATGTGGGTCTTCTTTTAATGGATTTTGCAATCACTTTGAGATAGGTTCCTTCTATCTCAAGCTAGCATATTTATAATGATGGATTTTAAACAAAAACACATTTTATGCAACATTGGCAATTGACAAGAAACCACTAGTTGGACTGAAATCTAGAGAGTTCACATATTTTAAATGACTTTTGGTTAGTGGGATAAATCGTGAATATTGTGCAAGAAGGGAGATGAACTAGGCTCATATTATATTTCTTCATCTTCAAATAGTGACCAATATTTGTGAATGGAAACTGAACTTCAAATTATCCACTGGTAGCAAATATACTACTGTCGGGTGAAACACTCAAATCTAAACTTCTAACAAAACCATCATCAAGCCGGTTGTATTCTTTATTTAGAAATCTTCTATCACAATGAAGTGTTCTGTAGTCAGGCTATCTACCTTCAACCACTAGATATCCACCCTAAGTCAGCTAGAATTCTCCACATAAAATAATAGTCACAATGGCATCAATATCAATAAATAGTTGCAATTTTAGATATTTTTGTTGATTCTTGATTGATGTCGACTAAACCTCAAAACAATCATTTCAACTTTTCTACTTTAATGATTGATTTGTAGTCTTCGTCTTCAAATGATTTAAATAAGGATTCTTCTTTTTATCTTCTATCAAAATGGTAGATCTCCACGTCAGGGAATACAATTAGGAAGTTGTGTGTGTGTGTATATATATATATATANTATATATGTGTGTGTGTGTGTGTGTGTGTGTGTGTGTGTGTGTGTGTGTGTGTGTGTGTGTGTGTGTGTGCACTATATATCCATATTTATGTAAGCATTAGTCTCCACACATCGAGTTCTATATAGTATGGTACTCCATTATAGGATAGTTATTTGATTATCGAGATAGTAGGTTGACCATAGAGATTTTAAAATTTTCCATGAACACCACCAAAACTTCAATCACAACTTGGTTGGATTTTATACTTTGGTTAACATATCGAATGTTGGAGTTCCAACAACAACCCCAAGTAGCCACAAATTTTCTCATCTGCATAAGAAACAAATCTTCTTCAAGGAATCATCGGCATTAGATTCTAATTCTTCTAATTGATATGCAAACATTTATTAATTTTTATCATTGACTATTTTTTAAGCAATTATTGCAGTAATGTCTTTCAATATAAATGACAATAATGAGTGAAATTACCTCTAATTTTGTATTTTCAGAACATACGCATCATCAACTCTTTTCTAATTGTTGTTTGTAGATTTCAATGCATACTTTCTTGTTTTATGTGCAGGATCGTTCCTGGTATCACCCATTAGGAAAAAGGTTTCTCCAAGATCCTTACCAACCCAAGATCTCTTTCACAACAAAAACATGAAGACAAGAAGTAATGGTAGAACCAGGGATAAGTAACCTTATATTATATCATATATTCATCTACTACTACATAAAGTATTTTATAACCATGCTTATATATCTTACATTGATGGAGAGGGAGCCACATATTCATAAATGCCTTCTATTTTATCACCTTAGTCAATCAACTGCCAAGACTTACCTAAACGACCATTTATTTCATTACTCTAGTAGGCTAGGCCAGATAGCTCCTCCAACATCTCTCCTACCGTAAAACTCTTCTTCACCCCGAAGAAGATGGGCAAAAATAAATTGTGTTGAAAAAATGTTTACAAAGTACAATTTTTTAATTTCCAACATATATATTTGGTCTTTAGTTGATATGGATGTTGGATTGTTCTTTTGGATGATAATTAGTCGGTTGTTGGGTTGTTGATGTGTTTGAATTGCAGAAAGAGACTCTTGTGTTCTTTCTCTTCCTTGTTCTTTTATATACAATCACTATAACAAAAACTGGAATTTGCACTGGATTTAGTGCTAGATTTTAGTTATTTTTTTCTCAGTTGTGGTGAATAATATGATGCTAAACCTAACGGTGTTGTACAATTTTGTAAAGAGCCATCTTTTGGGTCCATTTTTGCGTCCTTTTTTATATCCATTTTGCACCCAATTTTTCGCATTAGTTTTTGTGTATTTTTATGCCCTTATTTGCACCCAATTTTTCAACCAACATTTCATCATTTTTTGCATCCTTATTTGCACCTAGTTTGGCTCCTAGTTTTGCATCCAATGTTACATCCAATTTTGCACCTAGTTTTACATATATTTTTTCACCTCGTTTTGCGTCCAATTATGTGTTCAATTTTGCATCTAGTATTGTGTCCAAATTTGCATCCAATTTTGGGCCCAGTATTGCATCTAGTTTTGCATCTAATTTTGTGTCTAGTTTTACTTCTAATTTTGCATCCCATTATGCATATAATTTTGTGTCCATTTTACGTATTTTTTGCATCTAGGTTTGCACCCAATGTTGCATCTTGTTTTACGTCATTTTTTCATCTAGGTTTGCGCCTAATGTTGTGTCTTGTTTACCATCTTTTTTTGCATCTAGGTTTGTGTCTAGTGTTGTGCCCAATGTCCAGCCTAGTTTTGCACCCATGTTTGCATCTAATGTTGTGTTCAATTTTATGTCTAGTGTTGTGTGTCATCTTCCAACCAATTTTAAGTCATAATCTACGTCATTTTTTATGTCCAGGTGTGTGCCTAGTGTTTCGTCCAGTTTTGTGCCTAGTGTTTCATCTTGTTTTGCGCCTAGTGTTTCGTCCAGTTTTGTGCTTAGTGTTTAGTTTAATTTTCCACCTAGTTTTGTGCCCAATGTTGCGCTTGGTTTTGTGCCTAGTTTTGCACCAAGTTGTGTGCCCAATTTAGCACCCAATTTTACATCTAGTTAAGAATCAAGTTTTGTCTACTATTACATGTGATTTTGGACAAAGTATTGCATTTAGTTTGGAACCCATTTTTGCAACAAGATTTATGTCCAATGTTGAGTTCCTTTTTGTATCCAATTTTGTGTCTAGTGTGGCATTCACTTTTGGGCATTTTTGCATCTAGTTTTGTGTCTAATCTTTCATCCATTTTGCATTTTGTTTTACATCCTCTTTTGCATGCACTATTAATTGAAAATATTTATTTCAATTATTAATAGTGAAATATATCATTTTTTATTGATTTTGCATCTATTTATTAATTTCAATTAAATATTGAAACATATCAAATTTCTCAAACATCATTAAGTGTTCAAATTTATAGCATAACATTTCTGAAGAAGTTACAACATCCATCTAAAAGCAATAATATAATCATACATAGTAATTTTGCATTAAAATAACATTGACAATTTTAAAATATATAAAGTAATAAGACAATATTGACAATATCATCATCCCGTTTAATCAAATCAGCTAAAATTCAAATGTGTGATCAACATATCAAAACCTTTCATGGATATCATTATAGTAAAGTAAAAAGAAACCATATATATATATATATGATTTAAATACCAATCTGACAAAAAAATAAGTTGTATGATCCCCATATATAAATGTAAAAATAAAAAAGATAAATATATCATAGTTTTATATCAACAACAATACATGTAAATATAATTAAAAATGTAGCATGCTAATGCATAACACCAGTAGCTAGCTAGCACCACCAACATCATCATCAATATCATGGTCATGATCCTCATTATAATCATCAAACTTTCCATCTTGATTAACCTCATCACCATCATCACCACCACCACCATTATCATCTTCTTCTCCTCCTCCTATATCTAAAGCAGGCTCACCATAATTTGGATCATCATGTATGGGGCCATCAATTGTTGTGATATGAAAAAATTCAGTATTAAATGTTAGTATTAATGTCATACCACAATGCATATTTCTATTTTATTTCTAATATTAACTCATACAAAAAAAAAGTATAATACAATTGCAGTTAATATGTGTGTGCAACTATTATGACTAAAAAAAAGGTGAAAAAATAAGAACTAAATGACAATTTTATTAAAAAGTTAAACAAATTAACTAGTTTAAAAAGTATGAAATGCCAATAACAATATTGATATTCTCCTTACTTTTATGATACCATTATTTTATATTAGTGTTTCACAAAATTGAGTTTGGCGTGGACTTGATTATGGTAGGACTTGAGCTTGGTGTGGACTTGATTATATTGAAAAAGACATTGGAATGTGGTGTTTTAGTGAATGTTTATCCCATGTAGTGTTGTCCTCCTTAAAATCAACAAGGATCACTATTTTAGCTTACCATTTAGTGCTATAATAACTACACTAAAGGTGTCTTTTAATGGAGTAGTACTAAAGGTCACATAATCACTTAAGAATAGATGGAAGCATTATAAAAGTCTACCTAACAACAAAATAAGTTTACAATAATTGTTGGTAAATTTAATTCTTCAATTTAATTATAACAAGTGTTTGTCCAATCATAACCGATTTAACTTCTATCTCCTCTTAGCTGGATTAACCAAAGTGATATATCTTCATATTTGCAATTTGAAAGGACGTTTCTCTTTTAGGTATTGATAGGTTAGCTTGTTTATCCAAGTGTGGATTCTTGGGAGTGGAATGACCAATCTTAATGTTTGGATACTCGAATTGTGTTGTGTGTCATTGGATTTGATCTGTAACTCTTGATTCAATCCTAGTAATGATTCGGATCTTGGGGGCTAATACCCGAAAGGTTTGAATTCTGAAAGAGGACTAGAAGAGATAGCATAATGGACCAGCTGTGAGAAATACACATCAACGAGATATAAGATGTGAATAGCCTAGACAAAGAAACATAGAGTATATAGGCCACATGGAGGGGTGAGGCCCAAAGAGGATTATTTGAGCCTAACCTCTCAAACTATACTAAGAAAGGCACCTAGAACCAATAACCTAATAACTCAATAGAATAAGAGAAATGTAGGATGTCAAAAATCCTTGAATGCTTTTGTGAGAAGGCATAGAGCCTTATTATAACGTTATTACAATGTGCCTTGGGGCCATACCATGGCCCAAAACCATGGGCTGTCAAATACCATGGATGGGAGAGGTACAATGTGCCTTGAAGCCATACTATGGAACAAAACCATGGGATGTATGGGACAGGGAGACCTCTCCATTTAATGCTTTTATGACTTATACATTCGAATTTAGAAAATATGCCCCCTGAAATTCAGATCAAATAACATCCAACATAATATTGCAAACATACACCTTGAAATTCTACTTTTGGTGGAAAGTATTACCCAATAAAATTAAGTGTGTGTATGTGTTTTCACAATTGATAGCAAGAAATCATGTTTCAACTAACATTAACCTGCATATCAATTCTCATGATAGAGTTTTTGTAAGTCCCTTGATAACAATTAATACCATAACATGTAGTAAACATACAATATCATTTTGGTTCTTGTAGTGTGTGTGTGTACATATACATACATACATACATACATATATATTTCCACAACCAACTTTTGATTCTAGGGTTTAAGAGCATTCTTGACTCATGAATTGTATATGGAATCCTTTTAACAATTCGGAAATCAATTTACTAAGTGATGAGTACTTTTAGTTTTCATGTCAAGAATTTTTCTAATTAGTTTTGGGAAAGCATATATAAACAAAAGTATTTTTTTGGAATAATAGGAAGCATATTTGGCATTATATTGCGCTATCTTTTTTCAGTGCCAAAGCATGGTTTTAATAGCATATCGCTAACCATGTAAACTCTAGTTGTAGGTGAGACTTAGACCAAAAATGCTTAAGCTCATGCGATGCTTTGGATGTCATGAACACACTATTCTCTTAGATTTGTTGCATTTAAAGGAAATAATTTCAGATACATAGGTATAATAATTAACATAGAGTCAAAAACTCTCTTTTGGGCAATGATTTAAAGGCAAATTCAAATTTTACATATTGAATCAATTTCCTTGAAATCCATTAATCACTCTTGAAGGGAAAATTCCTTCTCAATTAAAAGCTCATACTAAATTGATTTCTTACTATAAAGTTAACACAAGGTTGTATGAAACAATCACTCTTCCATTGGAAACCATCACTCTTCCATTGGCATTTATTTTCTTACCTCTAAAAATAAATTAGTGATTAAGAGTAAGCCAATAATGTCCAAATCTAGTCAACGTTTTATACCCATAAATAACAAGTTCAACCCCAACAATTTTTGAAAGAAAATGATATTTTTTAATAAAATTTAAACTTACAAATTCATGCCCACAAGGGCATTGAATTTTTTATGAAATCATTTTACCAAGAAAATACCACTCAAATTTCATTCTCATAGAGTGTTGCATTTCCCCCTCAACAAAATTTCTTTATCCATTGATAAATTTAGGATTGAAGTGACAAAAAGATTGTTTTTCCAAGGAAATATTTGCAACGAAGACTAAGATTGAAATACACATGGGTAATATAGAGTATCCTAATCACAACCAACTTATATCCAACTTGTATACATTTGAGAATTTCAAATCGATCATTGGACCAAATCCCACGCTCTCAACTAATTGGCAAAGTTCTAAAGCAATTATCTGGATATTGATTGTCTAGATTGCCATATCCTTTTTGTAATGTAACCAACGTCATTTGGCATGGTGTACAATTGTTTCCTCAATTTAAATTGAATCTAATCTCAATTTTTCTTTTGAATATGCTCCATATATTACTTTAGGTAACAAATATGTACATCAGGGTTTAAGGTGATTAAAACATGCAGACAACATGGGTGCCAAGAAAACATATAAATTCGACAAATGTTGCAACACACTATTAAAAAATCAACACGTAGTACAACAAGCCACATGGTTTCTTGTATACTCCTTTTCACAAGTCAAATAATCCAGTGGAAATAATTAAACCATATCCTCAAATAGAAAGAATTGATTCATTCCATTGATCATTGTATTATATATAATACAATGTGACCCACAATGGCGAGAACCAATGAAATATATTGCAAAGGACCAATTCACCACCAAGTCATAGTCATTCCTACTGGAATTCCACCTTGAAGCTAGGGTGATGCTTTGGCAAGGGAGTCACACATTGAAGTCGGTCTCGTTGGTACAAATGGCCTTGGGTAAATGCCCATGGAGAAAAACAACACTTTAAGGATTATTGAGATTGATAAGTACCATTTATATAGTGTTAATGTTTGATATTATTTCAAGGTGATCTAAATCAACTTTCTAGTCCTTTTTTGGATTTAAATTACAATACCTTTCTTTAATGCCACCGTATGTTAGTTATTCTTCATAAAGTGGATATTCTAATCATGGGAACAAATGTTTGCATATTTACAACCCAAGACTGAAATAGTTACATCTAGAGGTTGAGTCAACATCATCTATAGTGAGCTTGTCAATAGACCTCTGATCATGTAGGGAAACTAATTTTCCATTAATTCCGCTATAGATGAGACTTCTTTTCCTATGTTTTAAGGGTGAAGCTAGGCTGGAAAAGTGTCTTAATGACTTACTAGATTTGTTCTTTTAACTTGAATAAATAATCAAGCATTTTGACATGAATATTTGCTGTTATAACACGAAGTTTTGCTAGCATGCATCAAGCAAGCAGGCGTAGATCTGACTTTCTATATCACAATAAGGAATCCTTGTGCATGAGTGAGGAACACTAGTGGAGATAATATTTTCACTCATTAAAGTGCTCAACTCATTATTAAATGAAATTAACTCACTAATGGCTAATCACTGATCAGTTAGTCAAGTCTAGTCTATAAATAAACTGCTAAAAATAGGTCAACTTATAACTGATTAGACATTGCCAACTTGGTTTGCATGAAAATTTAACTCCAGTAGAAAAAACAATAAGTTTCCACATGGTACGAGGACCACATGGTCATGGTGATATTTTGAATCTAGGTTATTATCAACAAGCTATTGAGCATTCCCTTTTGAAGTTTAGGAACAAGATGGGAAACATTTAGTAATAGAGAAGCTACAACAATAACTATGAGAAAAAAGTCTTGTATCTAATCTCCTCATGTTTAAAAGAGAAAAAAGTTCTCGAGAAACAGATATAGAACCCATATCTACATTATTTTTTGAAAAGTTAGGATTTGGATATGGGGAAACTATATGTAAAAACACATAAATATTAAAAACAAACACGAACAAGAAACATAGAAAAATCAAATCTCGAAATATTTTTCTCCAAATTGGTTTCACAAATTCAGAAATGCAGACCATTATGAGAAACTTGTATTTCTTCATTTTGCAATGGTAGGACAAGCCATTTTATAGTAAATTGTTAGGGTTTTTGGGACTTGCACTTTGCCTTTTTTATTTTTTCCATTATGTTTTTTAAAATGCTTTTACCAAAAATGGATTTTTTGAAGGAGACACCAACTCGACGTTTTTGCAATCCAAAAATAGATACGTCAAGAACCATAGGCTCTATTGGATATCTAGTTCTTCCAATTTGGAAAGGTAGCCCATTCAAATTTAGTGGTGTAAACTAAGATGTGTGCCTTTAGAATAATGTTTAAACTACAATAGAACAAGAGACTTCAGACTTTAAAATTTTGAGATAGCAACAAAAAATAGATTGTGAGCTTTGTGGATTCAATGCTTTGTTTCATTAGCAACATGAGATACATATAAGCCATAAAAATCTAAGATTTATTTAAGATATAAATAATTCCATCTTCACATACATTGAAAGGTGTATGTGCCATAAAATTAGGACAAAACCTTATAGGATTCTAATGCAAACAGAGGTAATATTTCCAGATATTTAATGTCTCCTTCCAGATTGCTAGAAATAGTGCATTAGATTAAAGTATCTCATCTCTAAATGGAAACATCAGTTTCTTCTATACCTTTGATAAAACCAATGTGACCTTTATAAATAATAAGCTCTATGCCACAATTCACTCATTCTCCATCACACTAATATTATTTCCATGGATATTTTCATAAAAAGTATTCTGAACACTACAAAAATGCTACCCATCATGCTTAGGTTCATGAAAAACTTGGATGGAGGATCCTCAAAATGTTTACATTCTTTTTTTACATATTTTCCATATCACCTTTACCGTGATCCTTGTGTTGTTAGAAATGATTGTATGCTTTATGCCTCTAGCACATTCTAATATCCCACATAATGAATCAACAAAATTGAACAACAAATACCTTTTGTGTTACTAAAGTTATGCACCCTTGATTTGCATACCGTAAATTCTACTCAATACATAAACAACATTTCTACATGGTCTGCCTACTCAATACATAAACACCATTTCAACATGGCCTGCCAACCCACACAATGAAAGAGAATAAATTCATAGCATGAAATCTTGTGCTTGTTGCTTCATTTTATCCACCATCATCAATAATCTACATAGGAACATATTCCATCCTTAAAATGATGAAAATAGTTTGCATCTGTTACAACAATTTCTTGCTTGACAATCATGGAGATGAACTTGGTGCCATTGTGGAAGTCACCATAAACACAAAGGTTCTTTATGATTTAGCATTAGAGAAAATTTCAACTCAAAATGGGTCTCCTAAAAAAATTAATAAAATAATAGTTAAATGTTAGGAACCCATGTCAATCCTTCTCTTTACCGTGTTAGTATATTGTTGTTGGACGCATATGATTTGTAAGTCATCCCATAGTAATTGTTGATCCATAGTTTGTGTTATTGTTGTTGGGCGCATATGCTTTGTAAGCCGCCTGTAGTATTTGTTGATCCATAGTTTATATTGGCCCATGGTTTTGACCCATAGTATTGGCGCCTATTTTTAGTATATAAGTGTGTGTTGAGGCCAAGGAAGGCACCGTGAAGTTATTTTGTATTGAGCTTGCTCAAAGGAGGTTGCCCCCTCGAAGGGGCCTACGATTAATATAAAAATGATTTTGAGTTTTGTTGCTATATCGTGTATTTTGATTAATTATTTGCTACGGGGTCCTCACATTTGGTATCAGAGCACTTTCTTGGGCTCGTTGGGTGAAATTTCTGCTTAAATTTTTTTTTCGCTTCTGTTGCAGGTTCAGATCTGGGAATAATCCCTATCCGCTTAACTGTGGGAAGTACTTGGGCATAAACCCTAAAACTCATTGTGAGGAGTACCACAGGAACCCCGAAGTAGCTAGCCCATTGAGAGGACCTGCCAGCGAAAAGGGCAACGACCCCTACCTAATTGACTAGTTCCCACCCGTGAGGTAAACCAAGAGCTGTCGTTTGTGGCCAAGCGGTTATCAATTTTACCTGAGCCGTGGAGTGAGGGGTACTTCCCCAATACGCAAGCCGTTAGACAGCATTGGTGGCCGAGTGAATCCCTTGAACCGATAGGAAGCCGCACATACCTGGGGTCCATATCTATTTTCAGTTGCACAATCGCAGATTTCCTCTGTCCAGAACTGTTGCCGGTCAGCTCCGCACCGTTGCAGATCCATTTGTTGCCGATCACTTCCACGCCGTTGCATATTCCACTTTTTTCGATCACTTTCACGCCGTTGCAGATCCCTTCCTGAAAGAAAAAAAAAAGTATAAAATTTTGTTTTCGGCCATATCTCCTTGGTTTCAACTCTGTTTTCCCTGAAACTTCACTAACACCTCTGCAATTCCATTCTGCATATTTCATTCCTGAAGACCCTATCCCAAATTCCACTTCCCAAGACCCAAAATCCCACATTTGTCTATTTTTAGGGTTTTCCATAACTCCTTCGATTTTCACCCAAAAGCCTTCAAATTTTGCCACCATATTCCTTTCCTCATTCTGCTTCTTTGTCCCTCTCTACCAAATTTTATCATTCTTTCACCTCGCTCCTAAAATCCCCATTTTTTGCTTCCCTGTCCTTTCAACAATGTCCAAAACTTACTCAAACCCACATTACCCTTCCGATTTTTTCCCAAATCCAGATTTTACTCTACTGAAACAATTTTTGTTTTTGTTTTTCTACCCACTCCCCCTCCCCCCAAAAAAAATAAAAATAAAATAAAACACATGGTTATGGTTGCCACCCACACAGGAGCAAAAACCATGGAGGAAGCACTTGCAGCCATCAAAGCCAAAATCCAGGAACTGGATGCAAAATTTCTCGGTCTCCATCTTGAGAATTCAGCTATGAACACCAGATGATAGGCCGAGTCTTCCTCAGACAATGGGTTCTCTTCTTCCAGCAATTTTCGCGGTCCGAAGCTAGATTTTCCTCGCTTCAATGGTACTGATCCGACTGGATGGATCTATAGTGCAGAACAGTATTTCAGTCTTCATAATACTTTTGATGTCAACAAAGTTCCACTTGCCTCCTTTCATTTGGAACAGGAAGCTCTTCAATGGTATCGTTGGTACATCAAGGCTCATGAAGAGCCAAAAATGGCCTGATTTTTTCCAGCTCCTTTTGCAACTCTTTGGTCCTAGTGCTTTTGATGACTTCACAGGAGCTCTCACTAAACTTCACCAAATTGGCACTGTGAAAGAGTATCAAACTGAATTTGAGAAACTAGCTAATCACACTGAAGGATTACCTGATGACTTCTACCGGAGTTGTTTTATCAGTGGTCTAAAGGATGCAATTCGCTCTGAGGTCAAAATGTTCAGTCCCAACACAATGATGGAAGCCCTGGGGTTGGCTAAGTTGGCAGAAGAAAAACTGGCAGCCCAACAGTGCTCCACATCCTCTTTTGTTCCCTTCCAAAATATGGGTTCTCAACGACCTCCCTTTCCGCCAGCTCCTCGCTCACCTCCAATCAAGCATTTGTCTGAAAAAGAGATGCAGACACGCAGAGCAAAAGGGCTTTGTTATAATTGTGATGAGAAATTCAATCAGGGACATCGATGTGTTCAACAAAAGCTCTATCTCTTGGATGTGGATTCTCCACCTGCCTCTGAAATTGGTGAAGAAGATCCCGATACAATGGATGCTCCGGTTGACATTCAGGAGCCGCCTACTGACCCTCCATCTCAGGACAACCAGCCCGAGATATCCCTCCATGCTTTAGCTGGAGTCACGCCCCCCCAAACAATGCGGGTACGCGGTTCCTTCAAGAAGCTTCCTCTTACAATACTCATTGATTCTGGCAGCACTCATAATTTCATTGACCCTCAGATCGCCAAACAAGCTGATTGTTTTATCCATCCTTGCTCCAACTTTGAAGTCATGGTTGCCAATGGGGGCACCTTACCTTGCAAAGGGAAGTGTCTTAATGTGCGTATCTCTATGGGAGATTATAAACTCCGCTCTGACATGTTTTCCTTGACCTTAGGCGGATGTGATGTGGTTTTGGGTGCTCAATGGCTGCGCACACTTGGCCCCATATTATGGGATTTTGCTGAACTTTGGATGCAGTTCTCCCCCGATGGACACAAACACACATTGAAAGGATTACAACCAAGGTCTCTCAGCATCATCAGTTCACATCGCATGGAAAAACTCCTTAAGAAGAGTTCCCATGGTGTCATCGCTCAACTCCATTCCATTCAAATGCAACCATCAGCAGCCCCTACTACTCCTTTGGATCTCTAACAAATTCTGGATCGATATACAGGTGTTTTTGCTGAACCAGTGGGACTTCCACCTTCACGACCAGAGGACCATCGTATTCAGCGCCTTCCTGGAAGCATTCCTCCCAACATCAGGCCCTTCACTATTGAGAGTGATGCTTGCGGCAATGGACTTGGTGCTGTTCTCCTTCAAGATGAACACCCCATTGTGTTCACCAACAAAGCCCTTTCCGGTAAGAATTTAGCTGCCTCTACATATGAGAAGGAAATGATGGCTATTTTGCATGTAGTACAAAAGTGGCAACCCTACCTCTTAGGGAATCATTTCTGCATCAAGACTGATCACCAGAGTCTAAAATATTTCCTAGAACAGCGTGTATCCTCCCCAACACAACAGAAATGGGTTAGAAACCTCATGGGTTATGACTATGAGATCACTTGTAAGAAGGGTAGGGACAATATTGTGGCGGATGCCCTTTCTCGCACATTTGATAACCAAGGTTCTCTTTCCGCTATTTCTATGCCTGTTCCAAATTGGTTGCGATCGGTTCAACAGGGTTATGTCAATGACTCTTCATTATCTCAAATCATCCAACGCTTGGACAACAACCCTTCTGCTGTCCCACATTACTCTTGGGATGGTGCTTCACTGAGATACAAGGGTCGTCTGGTGCTTCCCCAAAACACAGCTCTTCAACAAGCTATCTTCTATGAACTCCATGCTTCTCCGTCAGCTGGGCACTCTGGTTTTCTCAAAACGTATGAACGGGCACGGCACAACTTCTTTTGGCAGGGCATGAAAAGGACAATTCAACAGGTGGTGGCTGAATGTGATACCTGCCAGCTCAATAAGGGTGAAACAACACCCCTTCCAGGATTGCTCGAACCCTTGCCCATACCTACCCGGATATGGACAGATATTTCTATGGATTTCATTGAAGGGCTCCCTAAATCTGGAGGGACGACTGTGATTTTGGTTGTGGTTGATCGCCTCTCCAAATATAGTCATTTTTGTGCTCTCAACCATCCCTATACAGCCTCCTCTGTTGCTCAAATTTTCCTGGCCCAGATCTTTCGTCTTCATGGAATGCCTTCTTCCATTGTCTCGGATTGTGATGCGACTTTCACCAGTCATTTTTGGACATAACTCTTTCACCACACTGGCACCAAACTGTAGATGAGTTCAGGTTATCACCCACAAACGGATGGTTAGACTGAAATTATCAATAAATGCTTTGAAACTTATCTTTGTTGCTTCTCCTCTGAGCAACAACATCAGTGGGCAAAGTGGCTCCCTCTCGCTGAATGGTGGTACAATACCTCTTACCACACTGCCTCTAAAATGACTCCATATGAAGCAGTTTATGGTCAGGCACCGCCAGTTCTTCTTCCTTACACCCCCAACAGTTCTCCAGTTCAGGAAGTTGATGCGGTCCTTCGAAACCGCGATGAGGTTCTTCACATTTGGCGCAAAAATCTTCATATGGCAAGAAATCGCATGAAGCAACAAGCTGATCAGCTCCGTTCTGAGCGCACTTTTGACGCCGGTGATATGGTTTTTCTTCGTCTCCAGCCTTACAAGCAATCCTCACTAAAACTCAAAGGGCGTCATAAGCTCGCTCCAAAGTTCTATGGGCCATATAGGATTCTTCAGAAGATTGGGTCTGTTGCTTATAAATTGGAACTTCCGCCTTCTTCCCGCATTCATCTAGTATTTCATGTCTCTTGTCTGAAGAAAGTTCTTGGCACCAACATCAATGGCCAACCTATTTTACCAGAATAGGATAATGAAGGATCCATCTTTCTTGAGCCGGAGGCTGTCCTCAATAAGCGCGCTCGTCAGCTTCGCTCTCGCTCTATCACAGAGGTATTAATTCAATGGCACGGGATGCAACCCGAGGATGCTACGTGGGAACCACTCCTTCAGATTCAGTGACAATTTCCACATCCAAAGCTTTGAGGACAAAGCTTTTTCTAAGGGGGAGGGGATGTTAGGAACCCATGTCAATCCTTCTCTTTACCGTGTTAGTATATTGTTGTTGGACGCATATGCTTTGTAAGTCATCCCATAGTAATTGTTGATCCATAGTTTGTGTTATTGTTGTTGGGCGCATATGCTTTGTAAGCCGCCTGTAGTATTTGTTGATCCATAGTTTATATTGGCCCATGGTTTTGACCCATAGTATTGGTGCCTATTTTTAGTATATAAGTGTGTGTTGAGGCCAAGGAAGGCACCGTGAAGTTATTTTGTATTAAGCTTGCTCAAAGGAGGTTGCCCCCTCGAAGTGGCCTGCGATTAATATAAAAGTGATTTTGAGTTCTGCTGCTATATCGTGTATTTTGATTAATTATTTGCTGTAGGGTCTTCTATACCTTTGATAAAACCAATGTGACCTTTATAAATAATAAGCTCTATGCCACAATTCACTCATTCTCCATCACACTAATATTAATTCTATGGATATTTTCATAAAAAGTATTCTGAACACTACAAAAATGCTACCCATCATGCTTAGGTTCATGAAAAACTTGGATGGAGGATCCTCAAAATGTTTACATTCTTTTTTTACATATTTTCCATATCACCTTTACCGTGATCCTTGTGTTGTTAGAAATGATTGTATGCTTTATGCCTCTAGCACATTCTAACATCCCACATAATGAATCAACAAAATTGAACAACAAATACCTTTTGCGTTACTAAAGTTATGCACCCTTGATTTGCATACCGTAAATTCTACTCAATACATAAACAACATTTCTACATGGCCTGCCTACTCAATACATAAACACCATTTCAACATGGCCTGCCAACCCACACAATGAAAGAGAATAAATTCATAGCATGAAATCTTGTGCTTGTTGCTTCATTTTATCCACCATCACCAATAATCTACATAGGAACATATTCCATCTT
>LPNX010321608.1:49799-192170 GCA_001517045.1 Pseudotsuga menziesii | reverse complement strand
AATTAATAAAATAATAGTTAAAATAATAAAATAATATTTATTAATTTTGGAGGAAGAAAAGAAAAAAACTACTTTTTTGTTTGTATTTTCAACATATCTTCCTGTGTTTTTACTCAAATTTTGATCAGGAGAGCTCGTTGGATGCGGAATTAAATTCTACATCCAACAAGTACCCATTCGGCATACTTTTGATGGACCCTGCTACCCCAAAAACAAGAAATTCCTGAAAAAACGTGATGATGATGTCATCATCAAGTTTTTTCAGGTATTTCTTGTTTTTGGGGTAGCGGGGTCCATCAAAAGTATGCCAAGTGGGTACTCGTTGGATGTAGAATTTAATTCTGCATCCAACAAGCTCTCCTGATCGAAATTTGAGTAGAAGCACGGGGACATATGTCGAAAACACAAAGAAAAAAGGTAGTTTTTTTATGATACCTATCCCCAAATTTATGTTAAAAAGTGTTTAAGACCTATACAGTTTTTCAAATTTAAAGCAATTTCATTCGCTAACACATGATGACATGGAATTTGAGTTAAAATTAAAAGGCCCATTTTGAGTTGAAATTTCCTCTAATGATAGTTGTCTCAGATTATGTGTTTATATGGACAAAAGCAATTTCCAACTTCTCGCTATGACTAAAAAGAACATGTTCCTTCACTTCCTTCTCGACATCATGAGGGTGCAATGTGTCCCCTATAAGGAATGCATGCATGTCGATATTTATTTCAATCACACTACATCCTGGTATCTTCTTCAAACCCCTATGTTTCATTAATAACCTTACCTTTTCCATGTTATCTGACCTACTGACCACTATTATGCAAGATCTATATTATAGTGAATTCTGCAAGAAATAAGTAAATCTCCCTAGACAACGACATTAAGTTCCATTGGAATCTCGTTGATGAATTCTAGTGCCCCTTCCAAATAACTCGCACAACCAAGAAGGTCCACCATACATGCATACAGTTTCACCTAGGGTGTGGCGTTATAACCTTGGCTCATGCAATGAAAATAGTGCCAGCCTTCTTCCACTAGACATGCACGACTGCATGCTGACAAAACATAAGTGAAGGTGATGTCATTTTGTTTTGATCCTAATAGTTGCATTTGACAAAAAAGAGAAACGAAATGCTGACCATGTCCATGTACTCCATACCTCATAATCATTGCACTCCAGGAAAACGTTTTTTTAATAGATTATGTCAAAAACCTATTGGGAATTATCTATACTATTGCATTTGGAATACATATCTATGAGGGTTGTACCTATGAGAACACAAATTGTAAATCCACTCAGAATTCCACAATGGAACAACCAGTGCTTTGAATGGACTCAGTCATATGAACATATGGTGAAGAAGATTTTTCAAAAGAATGATGGTGCATATAAAGATTAGAAAACCTCTCATGTTCTAAAATATCAGGTTAGAATCCAAGGATTGCATTCGTTGCTAGTATTTATTGGAAGAGATTTAAGTACATTAGCTTAGGGTTCATCAGTTGGTTATGACCACGTGTGATCCTTTCAACCCACATGTGCAACCGGTGATAATTAGTATGTATAGAAGATAATCATGCTAGGTCATGACACAACCAACCCAGGAAAAAGTTTTTGTTTTGGCCAGTTCATTTTCACATCACAATAATAAATAACAAGCATCATTAAATACATTCAATTGTAATATAATTTATGAGAAATTATCTCTTTAGAATGCATTAGGTAACACTTTTTTGAAAAATGCAAAAAACTCTCATCACTAGATAATTTGTTGTTTGCTAATAATATTGCAATAACCATGCATTGTCTCCTTCCTTTTAATTACGTTCATTGATTGCTTCCTAACTTTTAATTTTGATAAAGACTGATGTGAAAATTTTACTTTCTTTGAATGTATAACTTGAAAAGTAAATACTCAAATCCCACGGGAAAATGCATGGAACTTTTCAATTCTAATGTTGCTTAAAATTTCATACATTGTTATCTATACCTGATCAGCTATATCTTTAAAAGTTATCTAGAATCAAGATGTATCTTAAATTCAAGCTAATCATTGAACCCACTCACTTTCTTTTGTTGTGCTATTTTGAATTTAAGAAAAAGTGGCATGCATAATTTCTCACTGTGCTTTGTCAAGGGTATATATTTCTTTCTAGGAGAAATGTTTATGGAAATTAATTTTATTGATGCGATCAAAGACCACTCGTACTGGTAGTGGAAACAATTTCTCATGCATGATTGACTAAGACACAAAATATTGGCGCCTTCCCTTGTCCCAGTGTGGTTGTCCCAGTGTGGTTGGAGCCTCACTTAGATTTGCACCTATAAAGATTCATAATATTCTTGTTGTCTTCTTCTTGTTGGTTTCCTTCCAAATGGCCACTTTTAGATAAAACACTACCTTTAGAGTGACATGAATCATTGTTATTTATGACCCTATACGGTTTTAAATAATTGTAAATGTTATCTGGTTGTTTTATTTGTATAATTTTGAGTTTTTCAGTGCATCACCTACAATTATCTATGTGCATCTAAGAGTATCTATTGCAGAAGTGTTATTTCCCATATGATGTTGATAAGAATCATTTTAAGAGCTTGAACAATCTAATCAACAACAACACTTTTAAAGGTAGTATTAATCCTTTTCATAACTAGTTCAAACTTGTTACTTTTGGGCCTTTCATCAATTGTTTGATCTTTAGAGCCATTTAAAAAAACGATGTATACCTTTATGAAGAACTTATACTTTGTCATAAATTTGAAAGTTTCACCTCTCTAACGCCGATCAACTCTCTTTTTCAAAATTCCTTTCATCAATCTTTTATGAAAAGGACTTTTAAATATTTTTTTAGTTGGTCTATAGTTGATCCTCTAAACCATTCTTCTAGAAACAAAGCCTTTAACTTTAATTATCTACTCTCTTGGAGCTAGAATAAATTGAAGTCTTATAAAGGTAATTTTTTTTTGCTCATGCTGCATGACTCAATCAATTTTGTTTCATTATAATTATATAAAACAAAAAAATCAATAGCACAACCCATAGACTTATATGTGAGAATATATTTTCAAAATTTGGCAAGTTTTGTTAACAAAAAAATTTGCTCAACATGCTTTGTCTATCCTACACCATTTGCAGACATCCATCTCCTAACCCATTTGACCCCTACACTCATGTTTAGCCTATGTTTTTCTCCCAAAGGCTAAAAAATAATTGAAAAGGGTTTAAAAAACCCCAAAAGAGCCAAAATAGCTCACCAAGGAGCCAAAAGGCTCACAAAGGGGCTAAAAAGTCCAAAAAGGGGCTAAAAGGTCTAAAAAGGGGCTAAAATCCCCCAAAAGGAGCTATGAAATAAAGAAAAAGGGCTTAAAACCCTAGGTAGGGCCCCAAACCCTGACCAAGGGCTAAACACCCTAAGTGGAGAAAAAAGCTATAAATAGAGGGGTGGGGGTCACCATCAAACATGATTCCTCCTTGCTGTCATTATAAATGCCCATATGAGTACCTTGAGAGACCTTTCACTCTCAATCTATTCATCCCCCACAACTCCATTCCTCCATTTTCTCATTCCCTTGGTGTGTTGAGCCATAACTCCACCCATTCCCAACCTGTGGAGAGGCAACCCTCTTTCAAACCAGATAGGAAGGTATAATGATTCATCTTTGTTTATTTATTTTGTAGTTTGTAGATGCTTCGTTTTCATTTTATTTGCTAATAGTTTGCTGTAGCTTGTCTTTTCTCCATTGACTCTACCCTTCTGTCCTCTAGATGGAAGGGAGGTGCAACAACACATAGCTAGGGCTTTAACCCTACTACAGTTTGGCGAATCTGTCGGGTCGATCCCACAAGATCCCTGGCCTTTAATAATTTCTTACAGGTTTTTGAATAGGGTTTGAATAGTTGTTTAGTAAATTTCTTTTGCAGGTTTAGTTTATTTCAAGCTTGCATTCATTTTTCATTCCTAGTCGAGCCCTCCTGAGGCCGACCTAAACTCGTTTAGCCATATTACCAATTATTGTCGATCATTCTTGGTCCTGCTTTTATTTTTTTCCACTTTTCGGGCCGAGTTTCCCATTTCGGGTTGAAAGGAGCAACCCAGTCTCCTATTTAGCCTAGAACAGAGCGACCTAGTCACATGTTTGGCCCCGACGGGAGAGACCTACCTTTCTAGGCCAAATCTCTCCCTATTTTGGCCTAGAATCGACCCAGTCACCCAATCATGCCTAAAAGGAGTGACTCAGTCCCCTATTCGGGCCTGAAAAGGGCAACTTGTCTCTCAGGTTTCCTATTGCTGCTGTTCAAACTGTCTATGCAGCTCAGTCGCCACTGTCCAGCAACCAGAAGCGACCTGTTGTCTGCAAGTAGTTTTTACATTCGGTTGTGTATATGGTTAGCTATTTACAAATGCAAATTTGTCTAATACTTGGTTAAATTTCTGCAAGTTCTTTTTATTATTTCAGTCTTAAAAATCAATGGAAATTAACCTCCTTGCCCATCCCTTCCTCCTCTACTTAGTCATCACCCTTCGGGGTATTCTGAGATAAGACGGAGGGTTGAGAAAGCGTATTAATAGGCACATATTCTTGCTATTTCTCTAAACCACTAAAAACAAGTGTCTTGGAAGCTAGTGGGGGTGGAGATCGTTGGGGGTATCACGGTGTTTGAGTCGTCCCTATTGAGAAACCTTGCATTTGAGGAGTGACCTGTGGATCTACGGGTGGGCTTGTTCCCAACTTATCACTTTGATGAGAGCCTAGCACTCCTTCTTGGCCTAAGAGGGATACAAAACAAGGCAATCACACTGTAGATTAGCATTGTACAGTTTTATAATTGCACTTTGGTTCTATTCATTTTTACTGGTTCATATGTTACAGGTTATGTTTCCTATTGCCTAAACTGTGCAGAATTTATAGTACCATTTACTCATCACATTATTAACAAATAATAAAATAAACATAACTCAATAAAAAGTACACACATAACCATACTAAATAATTCTACCAAACTCGGTTCATGACCTCAAGCGAGCCTCTAAAAGTAACCAACTTACTTTAATTCAAAATTTTGCAGTTTGAGGACATAAGTCCTTGATTACCTTAACCATGGGAAGTGCTTGGGATATGCCCTAAAACTCATTGTGAGGAGTAGCACGAGAGGAATTTCCAAGCGAAATAGGAAACGACCCCTACCGATTGACTAGAACGCCCATGAGGAAAAATCCGAGCGCTGTCTTTTGGAAGTCTTGGTGGTCGAGTGACCACCTATAAGCCAATAGGAAACCATTGAAACCAGGGTCCAATTTTTATTACCGGTCACTATCAAACAGACACGATTGATCCACCACAATCTTCCTCATGCTTAAGAGGCGATCCACCTCAGTTCGTGTCTTTAGATCGTCACTGACGAGACCAATTTCGACAACCCTCCTCAACATCAGAAGGACATACAACCTCTGATTCTGACTCAAATTCCTACTAATCTGAGCCACATTTGCACACTGCACCGTCTAGCCCCATGGCTAGCGTAAATCCCATTCCCTTCTTTGGAGGAATGGTTGGCAGTGGACCCATGCCCATAGCTCACATTGCAACCAGAATTGCATCAAGGGACCCTAGCACTTCTACAAATACTATGGTGAGTCCGCAACCCATTAGCGACAGGACCACACCAACCCCTGCCATTACCACAGTAGCTCCATTCATACCTAGGGGTAGTGGCTCTTCCACAACTTTCTCGACTATCCCCATTATGGGAATTCAACTTCAGATGCCCCTAGTCACGTAGGGACATCACATTCGTACAAACCCAGGTGCCATCGTCATTCCCCCATCACTAACCTCGGGTCTAACCTCCTGTTCATGGCTCATCTTAACTTGCTTGATTTGGCTAGGTTAACTAATGACCGAATCAGGAACCAACCCCATTGGCCTCCTATGCCAACGCAACTCACCTCAGACATTCTAAAGTTTGAAGGGAAGGCTGGTGAGTTCCCTCAAAATCACATCATGTCATTTCATCTATGGTGCTCTTCAAACAACATCGTGGATGACTCGATCAAACTCTGGTTGTTCTAGTGCACCCTCACCAGCATTGCAGCCAAATGGTACATTGAGGTACCTCAAGCCTCCTACCCAACCTTCAATTCTTTGGCTTTCATGTTCCTACAGTATTTCCAAGTCCCCATCAGATATGATGAAGGGGTGGAAATCTTGCTATATTGCTGCCAGAATACTGCGACCCACATAACCGACCACATCCACAAGTGACAGTGACATCGTACTTTGTGCAAGATTGATCTTGATGACAAGATATTCCTGGATTGGTTCTTAAAAGCTTTTCTACCACCTATAGAAAAGGACGTCACATCGAAACGTCCCCAATCCGAAGAAGAGGCCATCTTGAAGGCCCAACAATTTGAATTGATCTATTCTTAGTCTGGATACCTTTATACCATAATTCTAGATGCCCCTCGTGCCAGAACCTCCTACCGCGATGCACCGGGGGAATCTCATGCCTCGGATGGAATTATAGGCTTTGTCTCCCATCACTCACAACACCATGCAGTGCCGCCTATGATGCCACCACACCCAAAAATACCCCTAGTGTTTCCCACCCAAACCAAGCTCCCGACTACTCAAGGATGATGTCTCATTCTGGGGCCACAACCTCCTACGAAACAACTGTGCCACAAAAGCATGCCCATGCACCAACTTGGTTGACACAATAGTATTCAGGACAAATTACCAGATTTGTAGCTCCCCTAGTCTACTATGCACCACCCATGCAAGCCACTCTAGCCTATGCCCCAGCTACATCAACACCCTTGGGACAAGTTTTTGGTCAGCAGAATCGTCCCAACCAACCAGCCCCCAATAACCAACAAGGGAAAGGTAGAAATATCTGAGCTCAGAATCAAGGTAACAACCAATCACAAGGAGGCGACCAACATCCAAATCCTCCCAACAACACTGGAGAAAACTGGCTGGCTCAAATCCCCCAACAACCCAACCCACATAGACTAAATGCTCCATTACGGACAAATCAGTCGTGCAAACTATGCGACGTCTACGGGCACTATATGCATGAGTTCCCCCTCATGGGATGCACCAAGTAGGTTCTTTAGAACGAATCTCAGTGCGGTACCAATGCGGTAGTCCTAGCTCCACCCAACCCAACACCACCAGGCCCTCCACCCATGGTGCTACAGAATCCATTACCACTCCATGGGTTGGTAGCTTTCGCACCCATGCCCCCACCCACCCTCATAGTCCCTGCTGCAGCCCCACATATAGAGACAAGGGTTCATCACCTGCTATCCATGACAATTGTCGAGGTCAAGTTGCAGACTAGGTGGAGCCAATATGAGTCCACTACCGGAACCACTGAACCATCAATGACATTCACATCCAACACCACAAATATACCCCTCCATCTTCCTACACCGCCCTTTGATGGGACAACCTGAGGACCACAAGCCTCCATGTGGTGGACTGCCAACAAAGCCATGGCTAGAGCCACAGTGAACTATAACATCGTTGATGACTTGGCCCACTCACCTATGGCCATGTCTACTCTAGAAGTGCTGAAAATATGCCCACCTTAGCGGAAAGCATTGTTAGCCACACTCAGTGCCGTAGACCCCTCCGACTCCAAATTGATCACATTCAATTTGGACAACGGAGATCCCAGGATTCCATCAACCATCGCCTTCTAGATTCTGGTATCAATATGGAATTTGGTCATGCATCGATGTATTATCGACAAAGGGGAATCCAATTGCATCATGTCAACGTTGGTTTGGCAGAAAATTGGTTCCCGTATTCTTCAATTGTCGACAACTACATTGCGCGCTTATGATGGCCACCCCACAAAATCCCAAGGAATTATTCCATGTGTCCCCATATCATTAGCCAATAAAACAGTGATGATTGACATAGAGGTTGTCAACGCGAATTTGGATTATAACCTTCTTTTCGGACAGAGTTACATGTATGCCATGAGAATCGTGGCATCCACCGTGTTCCACCTTATGATGTTCCCTCATGAAGGGAAGATTGTGACCATGGATCAACTAAGTTACCACGATCCGCAGGGGTCAACTGCACCGACCAAATGTTATCCCCACTTTAGATACTTCCTTTGACAGCACCACCACTCCTTCGTTGTTGGCCACAGGTCTTAGGTTGTTCACCAATATGTCCATGACGGATTACTTTCCCTTGGTACCACCTCCACTGATAGCAAGTGAGACTGCGTATTTTTTCATTATTTCATCCAACACCGTTGCATCCAAACCCCAACTGTAGCCACAACTCCATCTGCAACTGCAACTTCATCCATAGTCGCAACCCCATCCACAGCCGCAACCTCATCTGCAACCTCAAATGTAGTCAATAGGGAATTACTGGAGCTCTTTCCCAGTCCATACAATTCCCTTCCTTTTTCCCCCATCCGACATTGTGAGTAAGCCAGTGATGGCTACTTTGAACTTACCCAATATTACATTGGGGATCCTTGTGTGGTACTTGGAACCACCCACTCAACCTCCAATGCCCCAAGTCATGTTGACTCCCATTCAATCGATTGCGATCAAGACACGATCCCCTCCTAGCCCATAGAAGCCACCTTCCGCACCTGCACCAGCCCCGCCTTGTTAGTTTTTTATCATTTAGACAATATGATCTTAGGATATTATTTGAGAGAATAACATGCACAACAATAAATCACAAGAGATAATAGACACAAATACTTTTCCTCGGGGAAACCATAAAGGATAAAACCCTGCAACTTCCTTAGAGATAGAATGAGAACCAATGGTAGCAGCAAAACCGAAAGACAGAATGATGATCTCCAACAATTATTCTCTCTCTCACTTGTGTGAGATTCCCTTCTATCACTCATGCGCTACAGTTGAGTGAGTGTGTGTATCAAATAGAGAGGCTCACTCTCTATTTATACTAGTTTCCGACTTGACAATTACTTACCAGGGCCGAATTCTTTAGGAGAGTCTAATAACCCTAGTGCCCCACAATTGTGGGGACTTTGCCCCTGACTTACAAAGGAGGGTTAATCTCTATGAATTTACATGTCTTGATTACATTAATGGTTCTACCAATAGGAACATCGAGGACCAATGAAATACAATATATAAAATATACAAGTGAATACATTCTAAAGTTACAAATCCATCAGCACTCCCTCTTAACTAGGAAGGTATTCTCTAGACACAATTCATCAGCATAAGTCTTCGTCACTTTATCAAACCTGGATCATCATCAAAGATGGATCATCACTAGATCATCATCAAAGTTTTATCATTACTGGATCATCATCATCACTGCTTCCGCTATCTCGATCAAATGGTGCTATCTCTCAATTCTTCTCATCATAGGAAGTTCTACAGAGCCAACCCTTTTTCATGCTGGTGGTAGGCCTAGCCTCCATGTAGGTCTTCATCAATAGAGCCAGCCCTTTTTCATGCTGGATGTACTACCTTGCTCTTGCAAGGAATTCCCCTACAGAGCCATTCCTTTTTCATACTGGATGCATGCCTCTCCAGAGCCATCCCTTTTTCATGCTGGATGTACCTCTACAGAGCTAGCCCTTTTTCATGCTGGATGTAGGCCTCTACAGAGCGAACCCTTTTTCATGCTGGATTTACCTCTACAGAGCTAGCCCTTTTTCATGTTGGATGTAGGCCTCTATAGATCCAACACTTTTTCATGCTGGATGTACCTCTACAGAGCCAATCCTTTTTCATGTTGGATGTAGGACTCTACAGAGCCAACCCTTTTTCATGCTGGATGTACCTCTATAGAGCCAGCCCTTTTTCATGCTGGATGTACCTCTACAGAACCATCCCTTTTTCATGCTGGATTTATGCCTCTACAGAGCCAACCCTTTTTCATGATGGATGTACCTCTACAGAGCCAAACCCTTTTCATGCTATATGTAGGCCTCTACAGAGCCATCCCTTTTTCATGTTGGACGTAGTTCTATAGAGCCAGTCCTTTTTCATACTGGATGTAGGCCTTGCCTTCTGCAAGGTATTTCACTACAGAGCCAGTCCTTTTCATACTGGATGTAGTTCTACAGAGCCAGTCCTTTTTCATACTGGATGTAGGTCTCAACACTTATATCTGACCATGGGAGGAACCAATCTTGCCACCATGTCAGAAAGGAAAAACACTTACATCTGACCATGGGAGGAACCAATCCTACCACCATGTTAGAAAGGAACACGGACTCATCACTTCACCTTGGAAGGAACCTCGATTTGGAGAACACTAAGCTTCTCCTTGAAGTACTCAAACTTCACTCTAGCCATTTCTAGCATAGAATCACATTAGGGATGATTACGTCCAAGGATATCCTACAAGACTCTCCAGGACTGATTACATCCGAGGACAACCTACAGGACTGTTTACGTCTGAGCAACCAGTGAACTTTGTCGGGATTTTCTGCTTAGACAACTTGTCTCATCAGCTATGATAGAACTCCCTCTTTCGAGAGATCTTGATCTGGATCACATATTGGAGCTTCACTGCTCCTCTCTGCATCATACAAAAATGAAAATCATATCAATCAAATCAAATAGTAGTTTTCAAAAGAAACATACTAATTCCTAAATAGCCGAGCAAGTGGCAACATATTTTTCCTTGGCTATACTTAACACCATGCAAGACTCCAACCTGCCAAACCAGTAACCCATACTAGATCTTAAACTGAAGAAGCATTCCAAGGTTCTCTTCTTCTCATTGGTACTACCAATCCAAATCAACATAACCATGCAGGTTAGTTTTTTTATTCATATCATACTTGATCCCACACTCAACTGTACCCTTCAAGTACCTCACTGCATGCTTTGCAACCATCAGATGAACATGTCTCAATGTGTTCACAACAAAGAAAATATCTAGTCTCATATTCGTCAGGTACATCAAGGAAGAAATCATCTGAGGATATATTGTGGCATCAACCATCTCTGATGAAGCATCACTCAATAGCTTCGGGTTCGATGCCATAGGTGTGGTCATGGCCTTGCAATACATCATCTCAAAACTCTTCAGGATCTCCACTGCATACTTCCCTTGTCCAAGGAATATTCCATCTGCACTCTACCACACCTCCATGCCTAGAAAGTAGTGCATCATACCTAATTCCTTTATTTAGAACTTGACAACAAGTCTCTTTCTTGCATCTCTAATGAGTTCATTTTTCCTTTTCAGGAACAAGTCATCGACATATAACAGGAGCATCACTGGTATTCCGCCTTCAACCTTGAAGCAAAAGTTGGAATCTGCTTTACTCTCAATAAATCCTAGAGCCATCAATAATCTGTCCATCCTGACGTACCATGTCGAACATCATGATCTTCTGCAGTCACTCCCTCTGAAGTGGAGCATCACTCTCCCTTTTCCTTTCTTACTCTATGTATTGAAACATTATGTAATGGAGTGATAAGTAGCTTCATTTGATACTAATATTCTATGTATCCATCTAGGTTCATTGGATACCAATATCCTCTATCTTGAACCTTCTCAAAAGTTCTTCTCGCACCCATTTGTGAGCTTGTCATCCTCTATAGGATTTCATCTTCAACCTTGTAGCAAAGGTTAAGATCTTCATCACTCTAGGTGATATTCAAGCTTCTCATGTATGTGTTACCCCATGGGTGCCTTCTGAGCTTGTACAAGGCCCTCTTTAATTTGCACACATGAGTCTTCCTATCATGTGTCTTAACTTCCAGTGGCTGCAAATGTCTCTTCATAGTCTCTGCCTTCTTTCTATAAGAAGCCTCGTGCTACGAATATTTCCTTGTGTCCCACAATGTTTCCATCTATTGCATGTTGGATCTTGTAGATCCATGTGGAATATACTATAGAATTACCTTCAGGTCTTCGACATCAAATTCTAGTCATAATTCTTCATTTTGGATTATTAGAGTGAATCTTGAATTGTCGTCACTTCTTCTTTGGAACAAGACTCATCCTTCTTTTCTTGTAGGCAATTGTAGGCAATCTTTCCTACAATTCAAATGCATTAGTTGTATGGTTAGAAACATTTCATAAAGCATATTCATAATGGAAAACTCTTATTCATAAAGATACAATCATGTAACTATTTTATCCAATACAACATTCATCCATATCTCATGGAAGTTTTCTAGATTCCTTCCGTCTCTATCATGGAATTATTGATATTGTGCACTAATCCAATATGTCATCAAAGAGGTTTCATTCTAGATAAGTAAAAATGGAGATTCTTATATCACCATGGGATACTTAACCATCACATGCATATTAGTAGTATACTGTCATTAATGCAAACATTTTATCATGCATAACACATCAACTCAATATAAACAAATGTATAACAAAATAATATCATGAAAACGACAATTGAATACTTATCTTTATTTGTTTCGTGGGTAGCCTCCTTCTTTATCCTTCAACTTCATCATCTCCTTCATTCATAACAACATCATTTCTTATCCAAATGCTAAGATGGATAAGAGGTTCTTCAAGAATCGAATCCTTCATATTCCTCATTGCTTGAGGGATCTTCTTTGAATTGTGAGAGCTTGATCTTCAGTTGCTCCCATCTTCTTTTCTCTTATTATGAGTCGAGCTTCTTCTTGTGTGCACTCTTCTCATAGTTTGCTGAAGGTAATCACTTCCTTTTGGAACACATTACTCGAATGAATGAATCCCATGATCTTGGGAGGCCATTCAAGGTGGTTATAAAAATATATTATTCTTCTTCGATTGCTTTGTCATAGCATCGAACAATTCCTTTTGGTGTATTCAAGGATGACACATGAGGAATGAGATGATCTTTAATAGAATATGCAATTATTCTCTTGGCTCTATCCTTAGCCTCATCTCCCTCTCGATCTTATAACCTTTTTACTGAAATACTAATCTGAGTCAATTTCTTCAAGGATCATGGAGTTCCTATAATTTTTCCGATTTATATTCTTCCCTTAAAACAGCTTGGTCAAGGAATCAAATATCTCTTTAGGTTTCTTTAGGGAGGACACCTATGGTATGAGGTGATCCTTAATTGAATCAGCAATAATCCTCTTGGCCTTGATCAAGTTCTTCTTGTGTAAGGCCTTAGCCTCATCTCCCTATGGAACTGGAACCTATCCATTTATGTAGGTGTCTAATTCATTTTCTTCAATAACTAGTGAGATCCTATACTTTCATGCTTGGAATTTGTCAACTTCACCAAGCTTGGCATCAAGCTGGTGTGATTAGTCACAACGAGAACCTCAAATGTAAATAGTAAAATATTAGATCTTACCTATTTGAGGTGTCTGTCTTGGTTCTGGATCTGGCTGATCTAGGGTTTGTCAGAGAAACCCTATTTTTCAAAACTTGGAATCTTTCAGATCTAATTGGATAGAAAGATGATCCTTCTCAAGGCGAGCTGTCCAATGTACTCCTTTTTTGAAAATAGTGGAGGGAAGCTCCCGAAACAGGAAGCCCTAGTTTTCCAATTTCTTATGCAAAAATTACTGATATTGTTTCTACGGTATCTCTAAAAGTACTACTCCTATGGTTCTGAAAATTCTCCTTGAGGTAGCCTCATATGTCCTCTTTCCAACACCACATGTTTGAGTAGAATTGGTTTCACCAATTCGAACTTATGAGATTTGTCCTAAGGTGACATATTTTAGGACTGTTCATCATAGAGAACTTGTAGAGACTTCCACATGTCACCGTTTCACCTTCGGGGTCTAAAAATTTTACCACGAAAAGTAAAGTTCGTGCCCTATATAGAACATCTTGTGAAATTTCATTTGGACCTTTGTATCCCGATATATAGCAAATCTCCCAAGGTGTCCTGTTTAGGGATGAATCCTGGAAGAGGCTGGAACCCTAATTTGGAGGAATCATATCTCCCAGTATGAGGCTGAAATTATTACACAGGGTACATTAGGAATTTATCTTCGGCTTGTAAAAATTTCGGCTCCCGATCCTTCTCCAATATCGAGATATAGTGAATGTACCAGAACTACCAGTTTTAGTATTTTAGGGTTTTTAAGGTCCGGGATAAAATTAGGGTTTGACTTTCCCAAAGTTTTACCCAACCAAAATATTCAATCTTGGTCTCTAAATTTCAATTTTTAGGAGCATAGAAATCCTATGCTAGGATCACTCAAAAATTCCTCTTATGTGAAAAGCCTTAATTTCCCGCAGTAGTGATAGGTCAAAAACTGAAATGCCCGGAATCAAATTTTGCTTTGACAGAAAGATGCACCCTTCAATGGAGAGTTATCCTAGCCTCCTTTTGTTGATTATCTGTGTAGAGACACCCAAACAGTAAGAATCCCTAGCTTCTGCAGCTGCACAATGTCTTTTTCTCAGGTTATCTCTGATACCATGTTATATTTTTATCATTTAGACAATATGATCTTAGGATCTTATATGAGAGAATAACATGCACAAAAATCAATCACAAGAGACAATAGACACAAAGATTTTTCCTCGGGGAAATCATAAAGGAGAAAACCCCACAACTTCCTCAGAGATAAAATGAGCACCGATGGCAGTAGTAAAACCCAAAAAAAGAAAGATGATCTCCAATAGCTGTTCTCTCTCTCACTTGTGCGAGCTTCTCTTTTCTCACTCATGCATTATAGTTGAGTGAGTATGTGTATCAAATAGAGAGGCTCACTCTCTATTTATACTAGTTTCTGAGTTGACAATTACTTACCAGGGCCGACTTCTCTTAGAGAGTCTAATAACCCTAGTGCCCCACAACTGTGGGGATTTTTCCCCCGACTTACATAGGAGGGTTAATCTCTATGAATTTACATGACTTAATTACATTAATGGTTATCCCGATAGGAAAATCGGGGACCAGTGAAATACAATATATAAAATATACAAGTGAATACATTTTGAAGTTACAAATACATCAACACGCCCCACACAAAGAGGGCTAGGGGAAAGAACACTAAAGCAGTAGTTGAACCTCGGTAGACTCCCCTATGCGCCATGTGCAACGTACATGGTCACGCAACCCAAAAATGTCCTGATATCCCCTTCCTTCGCACGCACATAGATGCCATGGATATGATGGAGAATGCTTCAGCGGTCGACGTTTCGAATCTGCCAATGGCCAAGAACAAGTCTTTGAGGACAAACCATTTATGCACCCTTTGCGGTTTGTATGGACATTATTCTCACCACTGCCAAGACTTGGCCGAGTTTTGGACTTCTCCAAGTAATCTTCAGAAACACTCCCTTGAACCTAATATCACCATTATTGAGGAAATACACCCTTTGACTCCTTCCTCAGGCACCATGACCATTTACATGATCTCCAACTCCAATGACCCTTCCACTTCCGAAACCATCAATGACACTGTGACCCTATCCATTCATTTTTTTAGTAACGATGAGGAGATACTTGAGGCTTTAACTGCTCTTGAATACTCTTGGGATGATATGCACCACCGCTCGTTCTTCATCTCTAAAGAACCTGGTCATCATCTAACCATTTTTTAGTTGAGACCAAGGATTTCATCCACGGGGAAGTCTACTGGTTCAAAAACCCCATTCCAGCACCATATTCCTTTAAAGGGGGGAACATGGAAAATATCTCACCTACTATCAAGATCAACATTTCAACCAATCCTAATATTGTTGAAGAGATCATGCTAGGGGCATCCTGCTCTTATGAGGAAGTCACTTCCTACAAAGTACTTTTTCAATAATTTTGGGACATCTTCGCGTGGTCATACACCGAGATGCCAAGCTTGGATCCAACAATCATGGAGTACCACATCGACACATGGATGGATTTGGAACCTATTCTCCAAAATCAGAGACCCATCCATCCTTCCAAAGCTATTGCGGTCAAGGCAAAATTCATGAAAATGTGCACAACCAGTTTCATCTACCCCATCGTTTACACCACTTGGGTTTCTAACTCTGTTCCCTTGAACAAAAAATAGGACACCATTCGGGTTTGTATGTAATTCCGAGATTTGAATCTGGCTTGCCCCAAAGACAACTTCCCAACACCATTCATTGACCAAATCATTGACGCGTATGCCAAACATGAGGTATTTTTCGTTCATGGACAGTTTTTTCAGATATAACCAAATTTAGATCCAGAAGGAAGGCCGATACAAAATCGAGTTCACCACCCCTTGGGGCACATTCGCATACCGAGTAATGCCCTTCAGTTTAAAAAACGTTGGAGCCACCTTCCAGTGTGCCATGATGTACTACTTCCATGACCTCATCCACATCGTATTGGTATATCTAGATGATCTCACGGCTCAGTCATAGAAGTGAGCACAACACATAGACAACTTAGGACAAGTATTCTTGTGATCTTGCAAGTACAAAATCCACTTGAACCCCCTCAAGTGCATTTTTTGTGTCCCAACAGACCATCTACTCGATTTCATCATGTCCCACAAAGGAATGATAGTTGATCCCCTTAAATTTCAAGCTATTCTCTATCTCCCCCCACCACGAACTCTGCGCCAGTTACAGAGTCTCCAAGGCAAGGACCAATTCCTCCGCCACTTTGTACCATAGTATGTGACGAAAGCCCATGGAGTCTTACATATTCTCTATACCAACATTCCATTTATTTGGGATCAACAGGAACAAGAATCATTCGACACACTAAAAAAAGCTCTTGCTTCCACACCATTACTCTCTGCACTTGACTTCACCCAAGACTTCATCCTTTATTTGTTGGCCTCGAAAAATGCCATTGTTGGAGTCTTGATCTAGGAGGATGATGCTCGTCAAGAGCATGTGATTTATTACATTATCCAAAAGCTAAAAGGTCCCCCTTTGCGATATTCAACCGAGGATAAACTGGCCCTCACCATTGTATTCTTGGTTCAAAAACTGTGCCACTATGTTATCGCAAGACATACCCAGGTAATGGCTGATTCCAACCCAATGCGGTACCTCTTGATCCACCTTATACAAGGCTGCGTGACCAAGTGGGAAGTCGTTCTCCAGGAGTTTGACTTGGCATTTGTTTCCCCAAAAAGCACCAAGGAACTAGCACTAGTTGCGCTGATGAAAAATATTCCCCCGGTATCCACACCACCACCACTCAATATTGGGCCTTCCTGATGAATTTTTATTTGTCATATCTAGGGAATATCCATGGTACGGGGACATTCTCCTGTACTTGCGCACTTAGAAGTCCGCAACTCACTTAAGGTGCAAAGATAGATGGTGCATATGATATAGCTGCACGCCATATCCTTCTTGGAGATGTTTTGTATCATCGAGGCATTGACACCATATTGCGTCGTTGCCTCACCTACATCGAGGCTGAACAGGTCCTTAACGACTATCATAGTGGAGCCTGTGGTGGCCACCTCTCTGGTTTGGAAACTGCTCAAAAGATCCTATGTGCCAACTATTTTTGGCCTTCAATTTTCTTTGATTGCATCGAGGCACTCAAACAATGTTGCTGTTATCAGCTCTTTGCCCCAAAAGCAAGGAATCCCCAAGTGCTTTTACATCCCATGGTCACAGTTGGTCCCTTCTGCAAGTGGGTGATCGACTTCATGACAAACACTCCTACCTCAGCTAACAGACATAAGTATATTGCTATGGCAGTCAATTACTTCACCAAGTGGGTCGAGGCCATGCCCACTTTTGACTGCAAAGGAAAAACAACAACATATTTCTTCTTTAACCACGTCATTTCACGATTTGGAATCCCCCAACAAATAGTCTCTGACCACGGTAGACATTTCAAAGATGTTGTTTGGGCAAAAATTTCAACCATGGTTACTTTTGAACACCATTTTTCATCTTCCTATGACCCCCAGTTAAATGGCCAAGTTGAAGCCGTTAATAAGGTCATTAAGACCATGCTCCAGAGGATGGTGGGAAACCACAAAACTAATTGGAAACACATGCTCTTTTGCTCTTTATGGGCCATCCGCACCTCTACGAAGACCACCACTGGCTTCACCCCCTTCCACCTGGTCCATGATGTTGAATCGGTGCTCCCCATAGAGTGCATGATCCCATCACTTTGCCTCATCGTAGAACTTCTCCCCAAAACTTTTCCTTTGGAAGAGTGCCTCCTCCAGCTAGAACAAACCAATGAAGACCGACGAGCTGCTCTCCAAGCCATCGAAGTAGCCAAAATCTAGTCAAAGTCCCATTACGACTCCCATGTCCACCCTCACACTTTCAACGAAGGCGATATGGTCCTGATTTATGACCAAGATAATGATAAGATGGGAAAAGGAAAGTTTTATTCAATGTGCTACAACCCATATGTTGTTCACCACTACCTTTAAAAAGGGGCATACATTCTCGCTGACTCTAATGGACAATTATTGGAGAATCCCTGCAATGGGCTCTACCTAAATAAATTTTACCCATAATGTCACCGTAACGAGTCACTCACGTCGATTAGCATACCACCACATGAGTCACACATTGTACATTGGGCCACCTCTATACCCAAAGACCCCCATTTGGTCTAAGTTTGCCTCTGTTGCATCGATCTACATTCCTTTTCCGCGAACCGTCTCATGCATGTATTGGTATGTTCAAGAGCCACCTGTTCCATCCATGCTGCACAATTGGTCACCTTTGACCACCTTTCACTGTCCCACCATGGGGAACCACTAGTGTCCCTGACTTGGTTGACCATAGCGGAGTTTTTGTTAAGCTCTTTACTGACTCCTAAAAGAATGAAAATATTGTCGAGCGCCCTTGCTTCCTTTCCCACTCGTTAAAGTATAGGAAAGGGTGTCTGCACGGTCTTTTTTATCTCCTTTTGCAGACTGTATAGACTACCACATGAAAAGGAACACCTTTGCACATTTAAGACAAGAACGTTTCCCTTTGCATCCTTTTATGCTTTGTCAGGCATTGGGACCGAACTTCACGAAAAAACTCACCATGGGTTGTCTTAAGCTCTTTTTCGACCTTCTCATCAAGAAAAGATCATCGAGCAAACTTAGTTTCGTTCATGCTCGTAAAATTATCTAAATGACCATCCAGTCAGTATATGTTTAACCTTTTTTGGTTTGATTGGACTACCAATGGTAAAGAATTCTCCCATCCCCTAAAGGATGGGCGAGCTCTCCTATTTTAACGTTTATCCTTTTTCAGGCATAGGAGACTATCAATGAAAAAGAGACCCCATTGGAGTCTTCTTCATGCTTTTAGAATCTCTAAAATTGAAAGCACCATCAAGAATTTACTTTCTCGGGCTTGCTCAAAATCCATGAGATCGTACCACAACAGTGTCTTTTGGCGCCACCCCATGTGTTACAGTTTGGAAACATTCCCCCTATTTGGGTTGCCTTTGTTCAAAGTATTCTACAATGAGTCTTCCTTGGATCCCATGAATACCAAAAGTATCTACCTCCCCCAAGCATTTCCCATATGCAGTTACATTCCTGGTATAACAACAATGATCCCTTTCCCTTGAATCCGTTTCACTTGCTACCTGGTTAGCCCTACCATCATACTCATAACAAAGGAAGTATGAGTCCCTCATACTCCTCCAACCCCTGTTACCCCATTCAGTGTGTCAGTCCCCAAATTGTATCACATCTTTGGTTATCTCCCTCACACTTCTGGTTAGGGAAACATCATTGCCTTGTTTAGTTGTAGGTCTCCCTCAGTCAAAGACAACACATCTATTCCCGAGAATAGACCCAAAGGTCCCTGTATCCTAGTTTCATTAATCCCATTGATGAGTTCCTTGGACCACTTGATAGGAGTCCTTAGTTCCTCTTGGGATGGTTATGTCTCATGTGCTCGACTTCAGCCACATCATCGCACCATTGAGATTCGTACAGGGTATTGGTCCGTACAGTATTTGGTCGAAGACCCCGGTTGTCACTTGACTCTAGCATATTGGTGAGTCAATTAAGGGACCCATACAGGTTCATGTCCCTTGTGATTTTTGATTTGCACTGGAGATAGTGTTTAGAAGGCCCAGAGTAGTGCTTCTGTGTAGATTCATGATTGATGCAACATATTATACCACAGAGACTCCGACTCTCAGTCAGTGAGTCCTTACAGTTATGTAAACCGCCAGATCCAATAGATCGTCAGTTATGAAGATATAGCATTTCATGAGAATACCATGGGTCCAATGTATCAGTTCTCCAGATCAGTATTGTATTCAGCCTCTCATTGAGGCAACCACTATGTAACAACAATTGCACATGACTGACTCTAGCATTTTGGAGCTTAGATCACATTATTATTTTGACATTGTTACGAGCATGGGTATGCCCATGTCGTCCAAATACATGCCACACATTATTTGTATCTCACCCATTGACGGGAACCAAAATTAATACAAAACCAAAAGCGACCAAGTCCCAAATGAGGAAGCACTGCTTCTTCACAGGTCTCTCCACTATCCTAACAATCTAATTATGTCTGTCGGCCATAAGATGAGCTCCTGCCCCGACACATCAGGAGGCACTTTGTTAACGCAAAAAATTGCTTAACATGCTTTATCTATCCTACACCATTTGCATACATCCATATCCTAACCCATTTGACCCCCACAACCATGTTTAGCCTATGTTTTTCTCCGAAAGGCTCAAAAATAATTGAAAAGGCCTTAAAAAACCTCAAAAGAGCCAAAACAACTCACCAAGGAGCCAAAAGGCTCACAAAGGGGCTAAAAATCCCACAAAGGGGCTAAAAGGCCCAAAAAGGGGATAAAGTCCCCCAAAAGGAGCTACGAAATAAGGAAAAAGGGCTTAAAACCCTAGGTAGGGCCCAAAATCCCAACCAAGGGCTAAAATCCCTAAGTGGAGAAAAAATATATCAATAGAGGGGTGGGGGTCACCATCAAACATGATTCCTCCTCCTTGTCGTTATAATTGCCATATGAGTACCTTGATAGACCTTTCACTCTCAAGCTATTCATCCCCCACAACTCCATTCCTCCATTTGCTCATTCCCTTGATGTGTTTAGCCAAAGATTCACCCGTTCCTAGCCTGTGGAGAGGCAGCTTCTGATTTTGGGCATGGTTTCCCTTTTTCAAATCAAATAGGAAGGTATAATGGTTAATCTTTTCTTATTTATTTTGTAGTCTGTAGATGCTTCATTTTTCTTTTATTTTCTAACAGTTTGTTGCATCTTGTATTTTCTCCATTGACTCTACCCTTCTGTCCTCTGGACGGAATGGAGGTTCTTCTGCATGTAACTAGGGTTTTTCTTTGGCTACAAGTTCATTCAAAATTTTCATTTACTAGGTTTTCATATGCCACCATATATTTTCTGGCTCATATTCTGACTTGTATTAATCATAATGTGCAATTCAACCCTCCGTTTGTTTGCATGAAATGAAAAATGAAAATAATAATAATTCTCCTTTATGAAATCTTTACGAGATGATCTCGATTAAGTGTGAGAATAAACTACTTTTAAAAAAACACCAGAGGAAGAGTCTAAGGGTTATGAGTTTTCTTATAATAATATAAATCCCCTTTATAATGTTAAACTATTCAAGGATAATTGATTTTAGGACCAATAAAAGTACTTTGTGGGTCATTAGGACTTATTTTGTGTAGGTCCTTGGAATCTTTGATAGCCTTTTATTGGTTAACATAATTTTATGTCAGTATTAGGATGTCTGGGTGAATTCTTTCTTGTATGGAATCTATTATAATCCTCTTGTTGAGATTGCTCTCATTTGTCTTATGTACGGTGGAATACTCTATACAGTCACAATCCAATATGGGCTTAACTTTGAGTCCTTACGTTGGTTTCCTGTATTTGACTGTTTCAACGGTATGTTAAATAGTTCTGTTTGGATGCCTGTAGATTTGAAATGTGTTTCTATGAAGGTGTATATCCTTTGCAAGGACCTAGTTTGTGTTGTTAAGGAAAAGTGCCTTTCCATTCCAAATGACAATAAGGTGCTTATGAATTGAATCTTAAGAAGAAGTAGGATATGATCCAATAAAACTCGGGGATCTCTTCATTGATTTGCAAGACACTAGCCTAGAGCATGTACTTCCATATGAATATGCATCACATGATATAATTTTGTGCCATCTTGGGTCACTTTTGTAAGTGTCTTGAAAATAGGAGGTATAAATGGCGATGAATCTAAATTTGAGGACTTCTTAGTGGAATTGGTTGATAGACAGCATGATCATGTTGAAAAGTGGCTTCAATGCAAAACTATAGACTATATTGTGAACAATGATGTGGTAGTTTTATCCCTTGCAGAACTAAAACATGAAATCTTTGTATGTGGTTTTAAATATTTTATATTTTTATAGTGATGTGTTGTAGAGAAAGGTGATTCCTTTGATCAATCTTGTATGGGTAACCTTGTTTGTGATGAGAAGTGCACAAATTTCTCTCTGAAATCACACAAAGGAAATGAAGTGGAGGAATGCCAAAATTTGGTCGGTCATTATGGGAGTCATGATTGAAAAACAAAAATCATATATTTATAGAGATATATTCTTTATATCACAAATAATCCAATTGTAAGAAATCTTGTTTCTTGAAGGTTTGACATGAAGGTGTTCATAAGTGTAATTCAATTCAATCTAGGTGTAAGATGATGTGTTCTCTTCCAAGAAGCAAATGTCCTTTTATGATACAAATTGATCTTGGAGATCATGAAAAACATGCTTTTCATGAGAGATATTGTCCTAAAAATGCATCATGAATGGGTGTCCTAGAATTTGTGGTTATAAGGATCATTTTGATGAATTGAAAAATGAACATCTCTATGGTAATGAGCATGATTGTGGTAAGAAATATCAAAAGGTATTTGTGACACTTTCACTGAAGGTGTGTGAAATAAATGATCATTTTAGGGTATAATAGGTTCCTTTGAGTAGGAACATGTCTCTGAACATGATGGACTATAGAAGGATTGTTGCATTGGAATTTCACCTTTTGAAAGATAACATGTTGGTGTGCATATCCACAAACTAAATTCAAATACTATGCATTATATAATGTAATATGTCAATTTTGTAGGTATTTTTGTCAAAGATCCATCAATTATTCTATTTTATATCATATGGTTCATGAGAACACGAGGAACATAAGAAATCCATCATAGTGTCATTGACCACAACTTGGAATGACTTTCATCCCCACCAATGATACTGGCTTAGAATATCTAATGCTATAGGTGATACTAAGTGCAACCACAGTTCTCCCCTTGACCTTTCTCCTTACCCTCACCATTTGATATTGACTTTCCCAACATGGAATCAAGGAAAACTACTGGAATATGAACAAAATGGAGGGTTTGAAAAGATAGATTTCCATTGGGAACCTAATTCAACTGCGTTGATTTGCTTCACATCAAGTATATAAACATGACCCTATTTTAGTGCCATATTATTGTGGTTTTCCTTTTGTATGTGCTTAATATAAAAATTCCTGCTAACTTGTATTGTCTAGGTACCACTGGGAATCCAAACAGAGAAACCCTTCGCCATAGTGCACTTCTTGTCCAATTAATCACAAAAATTGCCCTTATTGGCTACAACTATAATGACGTAAGATCCTGATGCATTCGTAACTATAATGAGAAAATTAAAATTAATTATTTGAACTTGTGACTGCTCAGTGGTCATATTAGGCTTCCAACAAAGCTTTCCATGTTAGTGTAGGATACAATCCCCCAAAATTGGTAGTAAAATAGAAAATCCCTAAAAATAGGAAATGGCAGAAACAAGGATTAATCACTAATCCAACATCCAAAAATAGTTTCTACTAAAAAATCGGAGGCCCTAGTTTTGAGGATATTACATAAATCATATGGAGAAGGGCATCAAAGCAACACAAAAACTAACAAAAAGTAATGGTAGAAGCTAATCCAAAAAATATCAAATATTCTAGTGAAATTAGGGAAGTTAGGGGCCTACAATTCCCAATCAAGTAGGTAAAATGGAAATGTTTGAAAAAATACAATTCAGTTGGAGGAAAAATAAGAGAGAATCATCAAGTCTAAGTTGAGGAAAAGGCACACTTCCTTCATAGCAATATCATCTTCGAAAATATTTTTGAGCACATTTGAGCTTTGAAAAATAACAATCAAATTATATCTGGAGTAATAAAGATATGATTTCATGCTTGAAGCCTGCATTTAATGTGTTATTCAAGTAATTATGTGCCATTTCCTTTTTCCATAATCATATGGAACCTCGAACTTAGTAATCATATCCATGAGTCTTGCATCCAATGATTACTCAATGAATTTAGAATCTTCCACATCATCACTCTCTTGCTAATATACTATAAATTCAATGCACATATACTATGTATGTTCTTTATTATCTCATGTGTCTATTGTTGATTTCAAATCTAGGACACCATCAATCCATAATCCTATAAAACCTTGGTTTTCCATAAATTTAGCATCTTTTTTAATCTAATGAATTCAACATGTACATAATCTTAGGGAATTATTTGAGGTTCCTTGACTCTATTTGATAGAACTTTCAACCTTGTGACTAAACCTGAAAATATTTATTGTAGCAATGAATACTATGATTTCGTCTATCCTTTTGACCAGGCAAGATCAAGAAGATAGACTTAAAAAATGTGCTTGAAAGAAAGATAAATATCACAACCCTTAAGGAACAATATTAACCAACACATAGGTATGAATACTAATTTTATAACAACACTAAATCTGATTTCTATTTCATCTAGTAATACTAAAACACAACATTTTAACCCAAATGACCCAAGTTCCAACTAATCAACACACTAAAACTACCATGAATCTACTCATAAAAATGAGAAACCAAAAATATGATTTTTAGAGCCATAACATATATATTTAGTACATATATAATATACTTATATACTACACAAATGAATATAAAATATGATACCTCAACTCATCCCAATATGAGACTATCCAATTACTTCCCAAACCTTAGCTACGACATCCATATCAACAACAGATTCTAACAAAAAATTCAAAGGCATAATAGGAATCCCACCAAGATATATAACCACACCAGATCCACAACAATATAACATCAACACCAACAAGTCTATCATTGAATATCCCACTTGCATCCTATAAGCGATTAAGAATATTCACCATGTATTCATCCCATAAGATATCGAGAAGATTCACCAAGTATGCATCACACAAACACCACTTAAATCCAAGCACTATAAATATTGCTCTAATGTTTCATCCTACAAACCCTAGGTCTATGTCAAACCAAGCATTCAAGACAAACCCTAGCACTCCAAGTCTTCTATAGAGTTTACCTGACAAAAACCCTTAGTCCCAAAACTCATGTATCACACAAGCAGAGAGACTATATGACAAGTACATCAATATTACAAGTACACAATTGAATAATAGTAATGGAAAAGTCTCCATCCTCTATATAAGATAGGTGAATGGGGTAACAATACAAAAGTGGACAAGGTCAACAACAACCTACTCTAAGTTACTAGACTAGGTTCATAATTAGAGATATCCTCTACCAAGAAAGTACACATATCACTAAGTGGTTGGAAGCACCTCTGAAGTGGATAAATCTCTAATACAAGCCTCAAAATGTTAAGTGTTATTTATATCAACCTAACATGGTTTCAAATAAAGGATCCCAAGCTCAATGCTCCTCCTCTAGAAGTGTGTGATTAGATCAACAAGCAACCTCTAGTGGAGCACCCTGCAATGAAGAATCCATCAAGACAAACACTCTACCTCCACTCGTGTGCCACATTGTACCAATGATACTATGACCAATAACCCTTTCTCCTCATGCCTAGAACTCCTCCACAAGATAAACCAACCTCCTATTCCAAGCAACCATCCTCCTTGACATGCATCAATATTGAAATTGTCAATTGCCACATAATATAACCACCTTCATAAAAAGTGTGTCTCCTTTAAGAAAAATCCCTATGTTAAGCATCCACATATAGTAATATCTACAAATTTTAATCAACTTAAAAAGTATAAAATACAACAAGCGGCTAGGGTTTCACTATGCACCCCACATCACACGAAGCACACCCTTGGCATGGTGTAAACACTAGTGAAGAAAGCCAAAAGCTAACAATACTTGAAACTCAATATATTTCTAAACTCAATAAATTATGAATGATATTTTTGGTGTGTATTTTTATCCAACTAGATAACACTTTGACAATTGCATTTTAAAATGGAGGGTTATTGTATTAAAATGGTGGCAAAAAACTCTATACTCTACCTTAGTAGTCACATTAACCGATGTGCGATAAGAGGGGAGTATATTTTATTTTCATAAAATCTATTTTAAGACACCATAAGGTATGCAATGTTATTGGTGTAGGAAATTAAAGGGACACCTATGTCTCTTACAACTCAATAACCTATTTTTAAACTCAAACATTTTATTTCTTGAAGGAGGCACATGAGGTGGATCTCCGTAGAGTCATAATTTCCAAGTCCCTTTCATGATATTTGTCCCTTAGGAATATGCCGTTGGCGTTGGATGTTTTCACTCTAGATTTTTTCAAAGCACATACTCTTGGTGGTCTAAAATTACATAAGGAATACATGCACAATACTTCTATTATGTTATGTATTTCAATTCTCAACATTATCCTACCCCATTTTCTATTGCATATGCATATTCTTTCACTCTTTTTTATTGTATATTTTGATTCTTGCCATTATCCCTCCCTCTTTTCTACTGGGACTTTAGATTCTCACCACTATTCCTTTTTTTGTGGACTTTAGTTCAGCCCTCCATCTCACCTATTATTGAACCTTTGTGTTGTCATTGATTTTAAAGAATAAATCGATAAGTTTGGGGTAGGTTTTATGTCAAAAGATAAACCACTGAGTTTAATGAAGAAAGAAGAGACTAATGTCAAACATATGAGATGGATAACTTGAAGGAAGAAATAATAAAAGTATATGGATCCATCAAGAAAAGGATCTCTATGTACAAATACAGTTTGAATAAATACATAAAATAGAAATGTGGTATGTCAGGAAGTGTGCAAATCCCACCAAGGAATAAAAAATATGTGCACAAATACCACCAAGTCAATGGGTGTCAGTGCATACAACCCCACTAGGTTTAATTATCAAAGGATGCACACCAATGCAACATAAAATACAGTGGTTAGCATGACCAAGAAGTAAGTAGGTTGGGGCATCATCAAGTATAAAGAATCCCAACTTGTGGTCACATCTATTGGACTAGAAAGAGTATAAATAAGCAAGAGATGGAAGTATTGAAGTAAGCTTGTGTCTTGAATACTGAAGAAGATATGATATTTTGACAAGGAAAGTTTATAATTCTTGGGGTATAAATGGCTCCTTGATTAAATATTAAGTTTATACATCCAATAAGGATAGCGTGAAAATGACAAATATGAAAAGTGGGAAGTGCACAAATTAGAAGGATACCATGTATCATGATGTGTGAGGAATTTACATGGTGAATAATGAACACCACACAATTGTAGAAGTGACAGAGCATTGCAAAATTGCAGACAACTGAAGGATAATACAGATAAGAGAAGCTACAACAATCATTGATCGAAAAGTCACAAATCATAGATAAGGTAATTACAAATTTCAGTTTTATTTTGATATACAACCATTCTTATTAAGGAGGAAATAAGGGGAAAGGAAAGGGAGTCGCAACTTCCTTCCAGTTGGTGATGGTAAAACAACTCAAGATTCATAGATTCGTTGTAGTTGGAGTTGGTAAAAAAACTCAGGGATTCATAGCTTCCTTCTGGTTGGAGTTGCTAAAACAACTCAGGGAGTTGTAGCTTAATTCTAGTTGGTTTTGGTAAATATAAGTGGGAGTTGGTGCTTCCATTTAGTTGAAGCTGAAGAACATAAATGAAGATCTTAGTCTTAAATAGGTTGGTGCCTGAATACTGCAAGTTGGAGCTTGCACAAAAGGGAGAGATATATGTTCAGGTTAGTGCCTCAAATTAGCAAATCGGTGCTTGGGTAGATAGNTATATATATATATATAAAGTTATTTCTACATATTTTTTGTGCAATTGTGCCCATTTTATTTTTTCAAAAACATTTTTAAAGGTGAAAATTTTGTTAATCACAAAATAGTATAATCTGCACTATATACTGATTCACCCCACCTTTTAGTATATATAATAATTCAAACACCTACAAGCAAAGAAGGGGGGTAGGTGTTTGTTCCTAGATTTTGATTTTAAGAAGGAAATAGTTTTTGATACGATGGAACCTAACAAGACACTTAAAATAAGCCATGTGAACATTCAAGTAAAAAACCTTTAGAGTACTAAATTCTTAATCCATGTTGTCTTACAATTTATTCATTGATGATCTCAAACAAATAAGTTATAATGCAAGTTCATGGTCATCTTTAGATATGCAACACTTTTAAATGTTGAACTTTATCTTACATGTACCAAGTAGTCTTAATCCTTGAATGTATTGGAACACGGTCTATTTAGTATGGAATTATCAAAACGCCTCAAAACTTTGGAAAATTATCACATTTTTCTGGTCATATGAAACAATAACTATGTTTGTCCAAAAGAAGTACTAACAATGCTCATACTGATCCATTTTTAACGTTACCTTGATTGAAAAGGTTAAACTTGATCATGGCACATTCCTAAGACGATTTTGCCAAAGTTAATCACTTGCAATGCAAATAAAGCATGGATATTCCAGGATGACTACAATATGGACCTATTATTCATGTGACATCCCTAGGAGGAACCCTAATCCTATTAGAGATTTTCCTTCACACTTGATTAGATATCTTTGGTCATGTGGATGCACTAAAATTATGATAATGTGAATTTGGATAAGGCCTCTCTTCCCATCATTCAATAAATCACTTATTTCACACGTTAGCTTCTGATTTCCCAAATTCCTTTTCGAAGCTTGAGAAGAAGATACTAAAGACTAGTTGAAGATAAATGGACTTGAAAGAGACTTTAGAGGAAAAAACCAAAGGAGAATGGATATGGGTCAATCTCATTCATATGCAATGTATGATCTTATTTATGTAATTTACTATGCTTACAATAGAATCTCCTCTCGTTCTCCCCATATTTACTTGTCTTGATTTGATGTCATTATTCATACATTTATCTTGAATGAAGCTTTCAGTAGATAAAAAAAAATTCTATCTTTCTTACTTGAACTAGTTCTAAGGATTTTTATTGTAGAATAAAGAAAGTTTTTTTTTCCTTTTGTGTGCAAGTGGCTTAGAACTCATTGTTGTCCTATGCTACTCCTCCAACTCAACAATCACTTGGAGGAATATTCAACAAGATGTCACTTTGTTTGATAAAATAAAACTCCTTGACATCTCACTTTGTTTGATAAAATAAAACTCCTTGAGTTCTTGTTGTTTCTCACTCGTTAAGTCAATCTGCTAGTGGGGAATTTGCACAAAACATATAAAAAATATCGCCAAAAACACCATCTAAGAATTCTTGTCACAAGGTGAAGAACATTAAATTCAATATGATAGCATAGGTTCCTCTTAGGAGATCCAAGATGGAAAGAATTTATCTTTTCGACTTGTTGGTTTAATTGAGTAGAGGATCATGGAGTGTTGTCCTTTGTCTTGTGGATTTTTCTCTTTTTGGACTATTATTACTGTCATATGAAATGGTTGTTGAAACATGATTCCTATATTTGATAGGCATAAAACAAACCAGATCGTCATTGGACTCGCTCTCGTGGATCTCTTCTGTTTGTATAGGTACGAAAGTCAAGTTGCATACAACAAAACATATTTTTTAGTAATTGAGTTTGTTGTTTTGAGGAGTGTGCTTTCCCCAAGACACACCTCGCAGATCTATAGGGTTGTGTTTGGTTTCAAGTTTAGGTCATGCATTACCACTTATTTATTTTATCGGCGCTCTTAGCCACTTGTTCCAAAGATTTTGGGCTCATGATCCGCATGAATATGTCTTTTGTAAGAGGAAATATTTATTAGTATGATGGCCACATGCTATTCTATGCATGCTTTTAATACCATACCTCTTCCCTGCATGGATTTTAATGTTTTGTAAGGAGAAATATCCTACAAGTTGGGTGATGATTGTTTTTTTCAATATTAACTTGAAGGAATTTGATAGTTTCAAGTGTAATGGTTTTATAACTTTGCATAATTAAGTTCATGATCATGAAAAAAAATATAATACACCAATTTTATATACCTTATGGAAATTTTATAATTCGCAGACAATTCCTAGCACTCCGAAGAGGGTCTAATCTAAATTTCAGCTAAATTTGAACAAAACAAATAAGTACATTTTGGTTAAGGGAATTACCTGTAAATATAAAAAAATGGGTTCTTTGTAGATGGTTAGGAGTTGTTATTTCAGGGATTAGATGGCATATCCAGTGTTCAAATACAAATCTTCCTTGTCATTGGATTTTCCTCCTTCCTTTTGTTTTGAAAGAGTTTTTGATTATACTGAAGCAGGAGAACATATTCTCTTTATAAATTCATGACTCAAAACAACAGAGTGACTAAATTCCACAATATCAAGTGCAAAAAATAGTTAGGAGAAACTCTTGTCTCTGGTAGTCACTAGTTTATTTGTTTTAGTTCCATGGGTGACATTTAATATCCCCTTCTTTTGTGTAGTTTTCAACTAACATAAAGGGATCTGACCCCCATTTAACCTATTGAGATTCCATATGCATAGCTATATATCATTAGTACTCCTCCTTGCATATCTCTCTCTCTCTCTCTCTCTCTCTCTCTCTCTCTCATATACGCTATACACAAGTGATCAATGTGTGTGTTCAAATGAGGAACACACCTCCTCTATTTATATTCTTTCTTACACTTGACTTTTTCCCTAATCAAGCCGGCCCCAACAAACTTACTGGGCCAACTTCACCTAGGAAGTCACAAAACAATATTATATTATATTCAGGAGGGTTCTATTGATCCGACTTACAACATATATTTAACTCAAGACTCTATGGTGACCATATACAATACTAACATCCCAACGGAGGAATAAAACATCTCCCATGGGTCACATGAGTAAATACATTTAGAATATTCTTTGAAGTTACAATATTTCAACAATTCCCCTTAACGAGAAGAGTATTCTACTAACACCAACATCATCAATTGTAGGAGCAAGGAGAGAGAGAAATTATGCACCAACATCATTGTTATACATCTATACATCATTGGAAGTTTTCAACAATCATCAGCAATTGGATCAATTACTGAACATCTTCAACATCTTTAGTATTGGAAAATCATCTTCTATAGTACTAATCGTTCATCTTTGATCTTCATCTTCTGCGGAATTCGATCACTTGATCCTTTGCAACAACACTTGATCAATATTCATATTTGATCTTCATCTTATGTGGCACTCAACTGCTTGATCCTTTGCAGCAACAATTGATCAGTCTTCATCTTTGATCTTCGTCTTCTGCAACACTCTATCTCTTGATCCTTTGTAGCACTCAATCGTTCAATCCTTTCCAATAACAATTGATATCTTGATCAACATCATCATTGGAAACAACATAACCTGCAACACACATGATCCAATTATGGGATAATAAATCCCTATCACTTTAGGACATAAGTCCAAGGACGATGCAATCCTAAAATGTTTCAGAGAAAAAAGTCTATGGATTCAATTACGGGATGATTGGTCCCTATCAATTTAGGACATAAGTCCAAGGACAATGCAATCCTACAACCTTCTCGGAGACAAAAGTCTACGGATACAATTACAGGATGATAATTCACTATCAATTTAGGACATAAGTCCAAGGATGATGCAATCCTCCAACCTTCTCGGAGACAGAAGTCTATGGATACAATTATAGGATGATCGATCCCTATCAATTTAGGACATAATTCCAAGGATGATGCTATACTATAGCCTTCTCAGAGATAAAATTCTATGGATACAACTGTGATATGATTAGTCCCTATCAATTTAGGACATAAGTCCAAGTACAATTCAATCCTACAACCTTCTCGGAGACAAGAGTCTATTGATACAATTTAGGACTAATTTCTAGGGATGATACAATCCCACTGCAACATCATCGATCTATTCCCCCATTTTGAGGAGGGTCCATATCATCAACCTGCTCCCCCTTTACAAGGAGGTTCCATATCATCAACATTCTCCCCCTTTTCAAGGAGGGTCCATATTATCAACTTGCTCCCCATTTTCTAGGAGGTTCTATATCATCAACTTGCTCCCCCTTTCAAAGGAGGGTCCATATCATCATTGTTCCTCCTTGCGAGGAAAGTCTGTACCATCATCATCAATATTCCTCCTTACAAGGGAAGTCTTAAGTATTATCATCATTGTTCCTCCCTACTAGGAAAGTCTTCAACGTCAACATCATTGCTCCTCATTATGAGGAAAGTCTTCAGCATCAACATTAATGTTTCTCCTTGCTAGGAAAGTATTCAGCATCAAGATCACCATTCCTCCTTATGAGGAAAGGCTTAAGCATCAACATCACTATTCCTCCTTATGAGGAAAGTATTTTCGGAATACACCAATATTGTCATGGAAGTATTCAAACTTTACTCGAGACAAGGTTTTGGTCAACACATCAACTCATCGGTACTCACATGCTGGAGCTTTATAGATCCCTTGTGTACCATGTCCCATATATAAAAATACTGGCTTTCTATGTGCTTCTACTTATCATGGAAAGTTGGGTTCTCCATGATCTTTATAAAACTTTGGTTGTCACATAGAATCATTGTGGTATCCATCTCCGAATCAAATAGACCCAACATCAACTTCTAAAGCCATATGGATTCACAACTAGTAGAACAAGCTGCTATATATTGTACTTCAATTGTGCTTAGAGAAACACTGGACCACTTATTGCTAAACCACAAGATCATGGAAGATCCTAATAACATCCACATGAGGTGCTCTTTCTGTCTGAGGCACTTCCATCCCAATATGCATTTGTATAACCATACAATATGTAGTCATGATCTCCATCATAGTATAGTCCAAATTTATCATACCTTTCAGGTACCTCATCACATTCTTTGAAGCTATCATGTGAACACGTCTAGGTTTAACTAGATACTGACTCAGGGTGTTCAAAAAAAATAATATATCTAACCTAGAATTTGTCAGATACATCAATGACCCAATAATTTATTTGTACTGAGTCACATCGACTAATTCTAATGATTCATCCAATATCAACTTTATGTTGGTATCCATGGGAGTGGCCATGGCCTTAAAATACATCATATCAAATCTTTTCAATATTTCCATAGCATACTCTCCTTGGTTAATAAATATTCCTTCTGGCCTCCGCCATACTTCTAGGCCTATAATATAGTGCATCAATCCAATATCTTTCATCTCGAATTATTCAGCAAGCTTCTTCTTGCATTCTACAATTTGTTTCTAATTTGTTATTAGAAACAAGTCATCCACATACAGTAATAGTATGCCACGTTAATCATCCATAACCTTAAAGTAAAGGTTAGGTTTGGCTTTGATTTTGGTAAATCCCAATCTTGTCAAGAAGCTATCTATCCTTCCATACCAAGATTTAGGAGCTTGCTTTAGTCCATACAGAGCCTTCTTCAATTTACATACATGAGTCTATCTGTCTTCAACTTCAAATCCTTGTGGTTGTTCAATGTATACTTCTTCCTCAATTACATCATTTAGGAAGGTTGTCTTTACATCCATATGATGTAAAATCCACTTCATCATGGATGCAAGTGCCATGATTGTTTTTATGGAAGTGTACTTTGCTATTGGTGCAAATGTTTCTTCACAATCAATTCCCTCTTTCTGAGAGAATCCTATAGCCACAAATCTTTCCTTGTATTTTTCAATACTTCCATCAAATGCATGATTTATCTTGTAGATCCACTTGGAAGATACCATGCCATTTCCTTCAGGTTTGGGAACTATATCCTAGACATCATTCTTCATTATTGACTGGTATTCTTTCATCATTGCTTCTATCCATTCTTTCTTCTGTACAACTTCTTCATAACTGGTAGGTTCTTGATCTACAAGATCACACATCAAAGCTACATAACTTGAGAATGGATTTGATATTTTGCTTACACTTTTAGATCCTTTTGGAGCTCCATACTTCTCTAATTCTTGTATGATTTCTCTTACCCAAGGAGGTTTTCTCTTTCTTAATATATTCATAGTAGGAGGTTCTTGAGGTTCTATCATATTATGGTCTTCTGAAGTCTCATTATCATGGGAGGGTGAAACTTCTATATTTCTGGGAGGTGCATCTTCTTCATATACTTCTTCATGTTGACAATTTATGGATATGTTGAGAGATGCTTCTTCATTAAATGTGACATCCTTACTAATTTCCATGTGATCGAATCCTAGAATGTATATTCTAAAGGCTTTGGATACTTCACAGTATCCAAAAAATATTCCCTTCTATTCAGAAGGGTCCAACTTGGTTCTGTTTTCTTTTGGAATGTGAATATATATTGGAAAACCAACTATTTTGAGATTTCTTACCTCAAGCTTCTTTCCTATGAAAATTTATTCAAGAGTCTTGAATCCAATGGTACTATGAGATAATATATTTTGTACATATACAATTGTTCTTGTTGCTTTATCCCATAGATGCATGGGAATATTTTGATCATGTATCGTTGTATTCATTGCTTCCATAATGGTTCTATTCTTTCTTTCTACAACACCATTTTGTTTAGGATTGTAGGGAGTGGTTAGTTCCCTCTTGATTCCAACTTCTTTACAAAAGGCTTCAAATTATTTTGAAGTATATTCTCCACTATTGTTTGTTATGTGTGTCTTGATTATTCTTTCTAATTGATTCTCTATCAAGGCTTTGAATTCCTTGAATTTTCTGAATACCTCGTCCTTTGTTTTCAAGAAATATATCCAAGTCTTTCTTAAATAGCCATCAATAAATGTAAGGTTGTATTCAAAACCAATCAAATATGTGGAGGGCATTGGACCACATAGAGTCAGAATGAATTAATTCCAACGTACCTTTAGTCTTTGTTTCACTCTTCGGAAATGGATTCTTGATATTCTTTCCTTTTGCACATCCTTTGCAGGAACCTTCATGTTCGATCCTCAAATATGGTAAACCTGTTACTACTTTGATCACATGGGTTAGTTCTTTGTAGTTGATGTGTTGAAAGCCTCCTATGCCATAGCTCACTTGGGCTAGTGATATCATGGGTAAGGGATGTTTTCTTGAGTTTATATAATCCTCCTTCTTCTTCACCAATGACAAATGCATCTTTAATTGAATTTCCTTTGGTCCACATAAGTACTTGTCCATCTATAAATGCACCCATATATCCTTTCTTATCTAATGCTGAGATAGAAAGTAAGTCCTTTTTCAAACCTGGTACATAATATGGGTGTTAGAGCTTGCCCATATGCATGGGAAAGGAAAGCTATGGATGCGTAGTTCCACTTCTTTTTGGGACTATCTCAGGGTCATTACAATATAGGTCAGCCTGTTCGTATATGTGGCTCATTGATATTAATAAGGAACTGGATTAGTTCAATCTGTTAAACCATAATTATTATGAAACAATATTTGTTGCTATTGTAATAAAACGATGTAAGTGTTTCTATTTTGGATATTGTAAATTTTGAAGGATATCAATTTCTTATCCTTAGTATTTAAAGTGAATTGGGTCTTCCATAAAAGTAGAGAAGTTTTGTGCTTCACTTATTTTATCAATGAAAGTAGCAGAATTTTCGTGATCTATTTTGTATTAGTTCCTTCTAATTTGTGAAGGCGTATCTATTACAAGGCAAGGGCCCACCTTCTCTTAGAGTTTCTCGATTATGTATTTATTTAGTTCTTGTTATTATTTTGGTGTGGGATTGCAATTAGATTCAAAGTTTCCAAGATAGTGTGTTTGTTAATTCATTATTTACATCTCTTTTTGAGTTGTTATTTACATTAGAAATATAATTGTTGAACAGTCGACTATGTAGTGTGTTATCGAATTAGAGAATGGTTGATGTTACACCTATGTTTTGTCACCTGGTTTGATTACTGTTTATCTTCCTTTTTTGCTGAGACTGGTAGCTATGCTAGATTTTATTGAATGAAAATATTGTTTCAGAATGTTTTAAATGCATAACAACTTTCCTTACAACAATATATTGGATTTAACTTCTTGAAAAAGTAAAACAAACACCATTATTTACTGATGGTCATCTGTTGGGACTCTATCATAAGCCACTTTCAAAGGATGCATTAACCTCCCATGTTTCTTCTGATTCGAACTGTGAGTTCATAAAACAACATGAGTTTTATCTTTTTCTCACAACTCCTTAATCTCTAACGCATTTTCCATGAAAATTGTACATAAATAAATTTGTTTAGTTTTAGTTTACTTTATGGGTTAATTTTTGGGTTTATTAGACTATTTGATGATCTTTGTTAGTTCATTTTGGTGTTTTGTCTACATGGCTTGTATGCAAGGATTTAAATACGGGGGACCAACAAAATAGTCGAATTAGGTCAGTCGATTACAGATAATGAAGATAGTCCTCCCTAGTCGTTGAACATCTCTTTACAAGGAGTAGTGAAAGAAATCTCAAATTTCTATCGAACCCATTTTCTTTGGACGCTGTTGAAATTCTACTTTATGTTGAAACTCCTCCAAATTATTTGCTAAAGCTCTGCTAATTTCTTTACTTTCTGTTGAAACTTTTCCATATTCTTTACCGAAAATTCACTAATTTCTATGCTTTCACTTGAAACTCGGCCACATTCTTTGCCAAAAATCCGCAAAATTTCTCCTCTTTCTGAGGAAACTACACCACATTCTTTGTCGAAACTCTGCTAATTTCTCTACTTTCTACTGAAAATGCACCACATTCTTTGTCGAAACTTCGTCAAATTTTTTGTTGAAACTCCGCCAGCTTCTCTACTTCGGCTAAAACACAGGAAATTTTTCCAATTTCATCAGCTTTCTTCATGATCGAACGTTGGTAGCAATATTTCTCTACCAGTTTTTAGTACGATTTATATTATATTTCCAAAAAGGATGTTGAAAATATTCCAATTTCTCCACTCACTAATACAGTTGGGTTTGATTTGGATGTGTTCATTTCTCCAATTATGACAAGGGCCCACATGATCCATGAAGCCACGTGACAAGGAACGTCTCCACTAAGATATTTGACAGGGAAAGTGGGCCACTTCAATTTGTTGATATGTCATGGTAAGTGTAAAAAGTATGGATACTAACCACAAATATGTCTGAGCATGATTTGACAAATAATCATGATTATATCGTCCTTGTTCGTCCCCATCGACAATTGTTTCAGCCAATATTTTTAGTTGGGGGAGGGGGGTTGTTATTATTCTCTATTGGACTTATTAACCACCATTGCATTATCCAATCCATGCAATTACTTCTGCCATGAAATTATTTTTAATTACACTACCTTTATGTCACCATTCTAGAAACACCCAACGAATTTCCCAATATACATTGTTGTTTTGCATGTTGCAACTTTGGTATATGAATTTGGAAATTTTTTGGGTTGCTTGTGTAGCTGAGATTCCTAAAGAAGGATATCATGGGAGGTTTCATAGTCCACCATGAGCCAAACATGATGGATGCATTGCACCGAAACGTGGAAGTTTTCAATTTTTTTGAGGAATTCGGTTAGAAAACGTATTTTGAGAGTTTGATTTGGTTCAACGAGGCTATTACATTACATTTTGCACATAATATGATAGAATATAATTGGGAAGTTGGGGGGTTGAGAATTGAAGTTTCTGAGCAATTCATCGCAGAAGTAACACGTTTTCCTATAACAAGAAGGAGTCAGTTTGGTTGGAAGTTGCATGTGTTGAGCGCAAAAGAACAATTTTTAGCATTAGCAGAGAATATTCGATCAAGAGAATGGGGGCCTACATTGGAGTCTTTACCCTACCCTTGGGACCAGGTTGTAGTATTCCTAAAAAATATATATCACCTATGAAGGTAGGTGTCGAGTTATTTACAAATATGACTTTGCTTTATTGTCTCATATGCATCATGGTACTTTAGTGAATATGCCTTATTATCTTTTGAGGTCTCTACAAAATATGGCACATTATGTGAGAAGGTATCGGTACCGTCAATCTTCCATCACCAACCATTCCCTCATTAAATTAATAATATTAAGGTAACTGGAACAAAGGAACCAATCATGGGTGCAATTTGGTATGAGGATAAACCCTTTGGCCAAGGAAGAAGGAAACATCGAGACCAAAGAGGAGAATAATCATAGCTTGTCAAGCAGAGAAATGGGTAGGGAACATGGAGAAGTAGAAATTAACCAAGGTTATAACAAGGTGGAAGCTATGACTGTAAATGGTTCCTAGGGTACAAACCCTTAGGAGAAAATTGAAGGCCCATTTCGACAGGAGGATAATTAAAGGATAATTCTCGAGCCCTCTCATGAAATTATTGAAGAATGTAATGGAAGAAAACTCTCTGAAGAAACCAAGTATCATGATGACGGGGTTTTACCAATCATGAATGAGGAATTAGGAACAAGCCCCAAAGATCCTCATGAAATATATCAGGAAAAATTTCCAGTGGAAAGTAGAGAAGAAAGGTTGATGGAGGGGATTGAAAATTTAGGGAAGGTGACTTAGGAGGTTGAACCCTATGATAAATGTGAAGAAACCAAGATATTGGAAAAATAATAATCACAAAAGGATGATTATCCCCTTCTCGAAGAGGTTTAAATACTTACAGAGGGGTTTATTTGTCCTAGGCCACAACCGAATAAGAGAAGATTGAGCACTCAAGATTAGTCGCACTATCCACTAAACAAAATGAGGAATCATGTTACTGCTGCAACAGAAGTAGCACATATGAATAAGACATATATTGAAGTCCCAATATTAAGACCTCGGTCATCCCCTATCACACGGGAACCAGGGGGTGCAGATGAACAATGAGGGGTTGCTCTTTAAACATAAGAACCAGGTAGCAACTCAACTAGAGACTTTACTTTTATAAAATGACGTGCTAAAATAGGTGGCACAGGTGCTCAGGGGAGAATTACGAGGTTTAGAAGATACACTGAAAATCCAAGTAGGTTATTGATTGAACACTAGATAAAGTTGTTAATAATATGGACTCTCTCATTTCAGAAGGTGCTAAGAATGATGAATATATATGCCCAGAATGTGGAGATATATTTAGAACCACATGGTAAAATGTCACTCTTATGGAACCTTCAGCATGGAGACTTATGCATTTAAGATAAGAAGAATTCATAACAGTGAAAACAATAATATTACTAGGCCTGCTGGAGAGAAGGCACTAGACCTGAAAACACAATAATTTGTTGGAGAGTTTCCTCAAAAAGAATAAGTCACTTGAACACAAGAACCAGTGATGAAGGAAAATTCATTGTAGCTCAATTAGAGACTTTAATTTTATAAAATGACCTGCTAAAACAGGAAGTACAGGTGCTCAGGGGAGAATTACAAGGTTTAGAAGATACACTGAAAATCCAAGCAGGTCATTGATTGAACAATAGCTGAAGTTGTTAATAAGATGGACTCTCTCATTTCAGAAGGTGCTGAGAATGATGAATATATATGCCTAGAATGTGGAGATATCTTTAGAACCACATGGTAAAATGTCACTCTTATGGAACCTTCATCTTGGATACTTATGCATTTAAGATAAGAAGAATTCATAACAGTGAAAACAATAATACTACCAGGCCTACTAGAGAGAAGGCACCAGATCTGAAAACACAATAATTTGTCGAAGAGTTTCCTCAGAAAGAATAAGTCACTTGAACATAAGAACCAGTGATCAAGGAAAATTCATTGTAACACAAGAACTAATCACATCAGAAAACAAGGATACCACTGTAACACAAGAACTAGTGGCACAAAAAGAAGCTGCTAAGACACAAAACTTAGTTGTTGAAACACAAGAACCAACGACTCATGAATTTAGTATCCCCAGGAGAAATGGTGATATAGAGGTTTGGGATCCTTCTAAGATCAGCAAATCTGATGAAGCAGATGAAGAATCACATATTGTGGAAGAGTAAAGTTCTCTGCTAAAAGATAAAGTGGATAAATGGAAATATCAGGCTACCTTGCATGGAGAATAGATGATTCCTCTTCCCACACATAGGAAATTCATTGAGGAACCTAGAGAGAAATGGGATAAATAATTGACCTTTAAGAGGTTTCGTTGGGAAACATTGCAGATGAAATTAAAGGAACTAAGGAGATATAAAACTATGAAGAAATAAAAGGAACAGATGTATGCATTAATTCAAGAACTACTAAGTTATAGGAGTCTGCCACCTTCTTATTTTATTTTCTTGTATGAAAAATTGACTCTTTTTAATTTGAAGGATATTAAGGAAATAAGGCCCCATACAACTTGTCACAGTTTCTCAATTTTTGGAGACTCTTGCTCAGACTAATTTTTCCAAACAGAATCTCTAATGTGAATTGTATTTGCATGAATTAGCGTGTTTTATGAATGTTTAGTTTAATCCCATTTCTTATATAGGGGATGTGAACCTAAGGGAATTTAATTTTTTTGTCACTAACCAGATGATTTGGTGGAACACCTCTCAGACCATTCAAAAAAATGAGGATAACTCTACTTTATGGGTCCAAGGTGAACCTTAATCCCCTGCTGCAATTATTTACAGGTGTAATAGGTTCTTTTCATCCCCACCAAGATCCAATCAAATGACATAAATTTAACATGATGTGATAAAAAAATGTGTACAATTCATAATGCAACAAAAACCTTATGCATAGGAAGGCAGTAAATGAAGGTGGGAAGCATCTTCGGAGCTTATGAGCACAAGGGATCCTTTTTTTTTTGAAAACTTCACTTATGCTCTATCTCAGGTTCCTAGTTAAATGTCAATTGCATTCAGAGTCGTGAACCAAATTGGATATGGTTAAGATTCATATTTCATATCATATGGTTTACTGAGAAAGAATACAGAGGCAGATACATGTTGACAAAAAGGAAGAGAAAAATTGTTGGGGAGAACTAGTTTCCTTCCAAGGATACAGAAACAAGGAAGATAAATTGAATCTTCTTTCAATTTCACTCGCACAAAATAATATTTGATCCAGATTCATATTTGGACTCACTGGAGTTTGTTGCATGAGGACATGCAACTAGAGAATTTTTGTACTTGACTTATTTTTATCACTGAAAGTGGCATATTTTTCCTTATCTATTATGTATTAGTTCCTTCTAATTTGTGAAGGAATCTCTGTTAGAATAAAAGGTTCCACATTCTCTCAAAGTTGTCTGATTAGGTAGTTATTCAATTCTTGTTATTATATTGGTGTGATATTGCAATTAGATTTAGAGTGGCCAAGACAGTGTGCTTGTTGAGTCATTATTTGCATCTCTCTCTTATTTGTTGCAACAATGTGTTTTGATTTTTTATTTACATTTCCTCTTGAGTTTCTGAAACACCTGGTTAATTAGGAATATAATTGTTGAATAATTGACTGTGTAGCGTGTGAATTTCTTTCCAGTAGTGTGTCATCGAATTCGAGAATGATTGATGTTACACCTATGTTCTATCACCTGGTTTGATTACTCTTTATCTTCCCTTTTTTATGAGATTGGTAGTGATGCGTGATTTTATGAATGAAAATATTGTTTCAAAGTTTTTTAATTGCATAACAACTTTTTGAAACACCTGGTTAATTAGGAATATAATTGTTGAATAATCGACTGCGCAGCGTGTGAATTTCTTTTCAGTAGTGTGTCATCAAATTCGAGAATGATTGATGTTACACCTATGTTCTATCACCTGGTTTGATTACTCTTTATCTTCCCTTTTTTATGAGACTGGTAGTGATGCGTGATTTTATGAATGAAAATATTGTTTCAAAGTTTTTCAGTTGCATAACAACTTTATTTACAACAGTAGATTGGATTTAAATTCTCACAAAAGTAAAACTAGCTAATTATTCTCCGAATTGTTGTGTTTTCAAGGCTTGTGAATATTTTTATTATTGAAGATTGAATTAGCATTAAGGATTGGATTGATCAATGGCAGAACACATTATTAGGTTGAAAGGTTTTATTTTGAAAGAACAGGGTGATTTATGATTATTAGTTACTATGTGTTCATGCATATATTTTGCGTAGTTTCTTTTGAAATAACCAGACTTCCCTGGGTTTACAATTTATATTGATCATTTTGTTTGTGAACTAATTAGAAATTATAGTGACCAACACCTAATTTACAAATTAATTAACACTAAAAATAGAGGAAAATAGTCAACTTTTGATACCATGTAAAGATGCAATCAATGCATTAATAGCTGTGTGAAACAAGTGTTTGATAAACCACTCAAAACATTCAATTTTACCAACAACAATATAGTAGATAGAATATTTATTGTTGAGCATTCATAAAGAGGTTATTGGGACTTATCGAGTAGAGGAACATCATGAATATCATGGAGGTTATCCTCATTCAATGGAGAAAATGTGTCTTGGTTCTATCTATTTATCTCATCTTCATCATTTGTGTCAATAATGTCATATTCATCCCTAGGATCATTAAGAACTCGATCTTCAATATTTTTATCTCCATGTTCCTCACCTTGTAAAGTAGTATTTCTACTAATATGTGGAAAATAGATATTTGGCGATCGACATTTAGGGGGGATCGTCTTTATATTTACAAAAAATGTAATAACATTAGTGTATAATATACAACACATATATTTAAAATGATAAAACATTTTGTGAATACATGATCAATACTATTACAATAAGTACATTATGTAATGTATAACTTCTTACTAATGGATGATATTCATACCCACCTTTAGCATTCCCCTTATTACAATTTTTTTTAGTTGTTGTTATTAAAAGTCTTCTCGTTCACAAACCCTTGCAATTATTGCAATGGAAATAACACTTTCCATCACCCTTCGTCTCCAATTTTTTCTTAAACTCATCATACCTCTTACTATTTTCTTCCCAAGTATCTTTATTTGACATTCTAGTAGCCTATAAGAACAAAAAAAACTCAATCAATATATAAGTAAATTGAATAGAGTATATATATATATATATATATATATATATATATATATATATAAGGAAATAGAAAATTAAAGGACGTGACATGGAAAGTGAAAAATCTAATTAGTAAATGTCCCTCCATTGTCTTTAAAAATAGATCATGTATCTATCAAATTCTAAGCGACAAATCTATATAAGCATTATTATTGAGGAGAAAATGAATAGTCGACTCACTTTATGTATGACCTTACACATTAAAGGAGACAATGAATTTTGGAAACCGAAGGAGATTAAAAATCCAATGTGTTAAACCAGTACCAGACTCTTGAAATCACAGATCAAACAATCAACAGAGAAATTGTTGTGACTATATAAAATAATTTGTTGAAATATGTCTTAAGAACATGTATTTATAGATCAATGATCGTCGCGGTTCTAGTGAAAATGCACAATGATCAAATTTCAACAATAATAAAAAGTCAATGATCATTACTATTATGACCGTTGATGTTGCACGTGTTAAGTTTATCGTCCCTATAGCGACGAAACTTGTGTTTTTGTTGCTGCAATGACAAACAACTCATATATGTTGATGTTTCCATGAACATTTGTCTCTATAGAGACAAATTGTTATTGTCATCGCTATAGTGATGATTATCGGGGGCCATAACATTTTCTTTTCAAAATATTTATCTGTTTATCCATGAAGATTTTGATTTTAACTTATTTGTGGGAATATTTCGTGGAACTTTTGAGCCATATGCACTAGTGGATGACTAAGACGGTATGGTTTCATGCATCCATATTGTAGTCATGTGATATCCTTATTGGTTAGGGAGGATAGAACAAAGAGGTTGAAGGGACTCTATCAACACACTTGTAGTGGTATGGGATGATATTGAGGAAGGCTCATCAAAGGGTGAGATGAAATAGATGGTTTTCATCTCACTCGAAGAAGTAACTCAAGGATGAACTTCTTTAATGAATGTGACTTGGGTATCTATGGAGTTTGATACAAATAAACCAACATATATTGGTATTCGGGTAGATCTGGACCGTGGGGAGAGTAGTGGTCGTACAAGCCACATACCATGTTAGGGTGGTTTGTGCGAAGGGACTTGTTTTTGGTAAGGTATTTCTCGATAATTGGACGATTGCAACTTTATCATTGGGATCATCATCTAATTTCTGCATATGAGTATGTAAGATGGTAAAATTGGGACAGTTCTGGGTACCGTGACCCATAACATCACACAAATCACAAGGGGTAGGTGCTCGAGTTGAGGCGGTTTTGGGTAGGATCACATATTTTGTGTGAGGGATTGGAGGGGTTGCAACCATTGTGTTTCATCTAGTCTTATTTTTGGGAGGAGGTGGGGGGTTTCTAGGGGAATTATTTGACGTGACTGGAGGAGATCTGGAGACTGAGGATGCAAGAACAAACACACTAAGATGTGGTAAATTATCCATATCAACAGATTTCACTTGTGTCAAAACAATATATGGGGTTTTGGGGTTTTACATCTTGTGCTAATTCTATCTCCGAGGAAGTTGCGGGGTTTTCTCCATTTATGGTTTCCCTGATGAAAAACACTGTGTTCATTATCTCTTGTGTTTGATTGATGTACTTGTTGTTCTCTCAGTAAAGATCCTAACATAATGCTAGCTTAATGTTGAAAAACTAACATGGTATCAGAGCTAACCTAAGAAGAAGACACTATGCAGCTGCGGGAACTAGGGCTTCCTAGTTTGTGGATATTCCTCCACATATTTTGAGAAAAAGTAAGGTGGAATAACTCTCCTCCTTAGGGTGCATATTTCTATCGAAGCAGAATCCAATTCTGAGGTTTTTTCAGTTTTGGACCTGTCACTACTGTCGAAAATTATGGCTTTTCAAAGAAGAGGAATTTTTCAGTGAGCCCAGGCCTGGATTGATCTCCTCCCCAAAATCAAAGTTAGGGACGAATTTCAAGGAATTTGGGTGGACAGAACTATGGAAAAGCAAAACCCTAATTTTCTCCTGAACCAGCTTTGCAGGATTTCAGTTCAAGTTTCAGATCCAACATCTTGAACCTAGTAAGATATAAAATATTTTGTATTTCTGTTTGAGGTTCTCAGTTAAGATGTCTCATCATACCAAGCTTGATGAAAATCTTGAGGGAGCTAATAACGTTTGAGCTTGGAAGTATAGGATCTCCCTGGTCTTGGAAGAAAATGAGTTAGACTCCTACATACATGAGGAGGTTCCAGTTCTAGAGGGAGATGAGGAAAAGGACTTACATAAAAATAAGATGGTTATGGAAAAGAGGATCATTGTTGATTCTATCAAGGATCACCTTATCCCATAGGTGCCCTCTCTCAAGACACCTAAAGCTATGTTTGATTCCCTAACCAAATTGTTTGAAGGGAAGAACATAAACCGGAAGATGACCCTGAGAAACCAACTGAAGAATGTGAAGATTCAAAATGCAGAAACAATACAACCTTACTTCACAAGAGTTTCTTAGATCAAAGAGAAACTAGAAGCAATTGATGAAGAAGTGGAAAATGCAAAGATTGTAATGACTACATTGAATGGCCTTCCTAGGTCATGGGATTCTTTCATCCAAGGAATCTGTGCTAGAAATAAGTTAGTTAAGTTCAACAGCCTATGGGAAGAGTGCTCTCAAGAAGAAGCTCAGATAGAAGCTCAAGAAGAGAAGATGGGAAGTGAATACCAAGATCTCATGGTACACTCCAAGTCTCACTCCAAGTCAAACAAAAGAAGACCTCATAGTTCCAGAGGTAAGCACTCTCACAAAGATAACACTAGAAAAGATGTATCTAGGATCATATGCTATACATGTGATGAAGTAGGACACTATGCAAGGAATTGTCCTAACAAATAGAAGATAATGAAGAAGAGCAACAAAAGAAGACATCATGCTAATGCTGTAGAGGATGATGAACCATCCAGGAAGAGATCCAGATATGAAAGTGAAGATTCTTCAAGCGAGGATGAATATGTTCTGATATCCGCTCTCACAGGTAACATTACTCATAGAAGTGATGATTGGCTTATAGACAGTGGGGCTTCCAAACATATGACTGGATTCAAGGAATCCTTTGTGAGACTATCAGAACATGAATCACCTCACAAAGTAAAGCTAGGAGATGACTACCAATATCCAATAAAAGGTAGTGGGGAATATTCCTATAAATTAGACTCTGGAAAGTCTCTAACAATGAAATAAGTATTGTTTGTGCCAGGACTCAAGAATAGCCTTCTCTCCATATCAGCATTAGATGCAAAAGGAATGCGGGTTGCATTCATAGATGGTCAATTCATCATGTGGCCAAAAGGAAAGACTATCAATGATGCGGTAGTGATAGGAGAACAAGAAGGAGGATTGCACAAATTAAAGGGCCATCCAGAACAAGCCTTGGTCCATGACACAGTAGAGCCAAGTGAACTTTGGCATAGAAGGATTGCACATGTGCATTACAAAGCACTACCTATTGCAAGCAAAGCCGTCGAAGGTCTTCCAGAAATCCACGCAAAACATGATGGGGTCTGCAAAGGATGTGCGAAAGGAAAGAATACAATGAAGACATTTCCAAGCAGAGAAAGCAAAGCAAAAGGAATCTTGGAAATCATCCACTCCGATGTATACGGTCCTATGTCATCAAACTATCTAAGCGGGTCTGCATATTATGTTTCTTTTATTGATGACTTTTCTAGGAAGACATGGGTTTACTTCATGAAAAACAAAGACGAAGTATTCAGTAAGTTCAAGGAATTCAAAGCCTTGATCAAGAACCATACTGAAAAGAAGATCAAGACCATTCGGTCAGATAATGGAGGATAATTCACTTCAAATGAATTCAAAGAGCTATGCAAAGAATCAGGGATTAAGAGGGAGTTGTCCACTCCTTATAATCCATAACAAAATGGGATTGCAGAACGGAAGAACATAACTATCATGGAAGCTGCAAAAGCAATGCTTCATGATCAAGACCTTCCTATGCATCTTTGGGCACAAGCTGCTAGAACAACGGTGTATGTACAGAACTATACTCCGCACAGAGTACTCAAGAACAAGACTCCTGAAGAAGTCTTATCCAGCAAGAAACCAGAAGTCAACCATCTCAGAATATTCAGCTGTCTTGTGTACATCCACATTCCAAAAGAGAAGAGGACTAAATTAGATCCTTAAGGAAAGAAGGGTATATTTGTGGGATACTCTGAAAGCTCGAAGGCTTACATAATATATTTCCCAGGATACAAGAAGATTGACAACAGTAGAGATGTGACATTTGATGAAGAAACAACTTACAACAAATCCAGAAAGAGACCTACTGAAGAACCTGAAGAAGAAGAAGCACCCAGAATTCATGATACAACCATTAAAGAAGAAACTTGAGAATAAGATCGAGAATTTGAAGAACCACAAAGACCTGTAGATCCACCTCTGGAGAAGAATCCTCATAAGAGGAAACCTGCTTGGGTACGAGAACTTATCCAAGGTGCAAAAAGATATGGGGCTCCAGAAGAGAATCATAGAGAAAGAAAGAGGACCAGATCCTGTTCCGGGTATGTAGCTTTACTATGTGATTTCATTGATAAATAACCTTCCAGTTATGAAAAAGTGGCATAACAGAAAGAATGGAAGGATGCTGTGATTGAAGAGTACCAATCGATCATGAAGAATGATCTTTGAGATGTTGTCCCAAGACTAGACAGGAAATCAGTTGTAACTTCCAAATGGATCTACAAGATCAAACATGCTGCAGACGGTAGCATTGAAAAATATAAGGCAATATTTGTAGCTCAGGGTTTCTCTAAGAAAGAGGGAATAGACTATGAAGAAACCTTTGCACCTGTAGCCAGATACACTTCCATCAGATTAGTACTTGCTCTGGCTGCAGTGATGAAATGGAAGATACACAAGATGGATGTCAAGATTTCTTTCTTGAATGGTGTAGTGGAAGAGGAAGTGTATGTAGGACAACCACTCGGTTTTGAAACACATGACAGTGAGTCTCATGTATGCAGATTGAAGAAAGCCCTGTACGGTTTGAAACAGGCACCCAGGACATGGTACGGCATAATTGATAGCTTTCTATCCATTTTGGGCTTTACCAAGATTAAAGCAGATTCCAACCTCTACTACAAAGTTGAAGATGGAAACCCAATGATGCTTCTACTATATGTAGATGATCTATTTTTGACAGGTATGGATGGGTTGATTATTGATACAAAGAGAAAGCTTGCTGCTGAGTTCGAGATGAAGGACTTGGGTATGATGCATTACTTTCTAGGTATGGAGGTGTGGTAGAGTGCCGATGGAATCTTCCTTGGACAAGGGAAGTATGCAGTAGAGATCCTGAAGAGGTTTGGGATGATGGACTGCAAGACTATGGCCACACCTATGGCATCGAACCTGAAGCTATTGAGTGATCCTTCATAAGAGTTGGTTGATACTACGATGTATCACCAGATGATTGGATCATTGATGTACCTGACGAACACGAGACCAGACATTTGCTTTGCGGTGAACACCTTGAGCCAGTTCTTGAAAGATCCGAGAAATGTTCACTTGATTGCTGCAAAGCATATTCTGAGGTACCTGAGGGGTACAATTGATTATGGGCTCAAGTATGATGTGAATCAGAAGATTAACCTAGAGGGTTATGTTGATTTAGATTGGGCAGACAATGTCATCGATAGGAAGAGCACTTCAAGGTGTTGCTTCAGTATGGGATCAGGTGTGATCTCTTGGTTTAGCAGGAAGCAATCCTGTGTGGCATTGAGTACAGCTGAAGTAGAGTATGTCGCAGCTTGTTCAGCTAGTTGTGAGGCAGTATGGCTGCGGAAGCTACTTGTATACATTGTGACAACCAGATTTGCGTGAAGTGGTCAGAGAATCTAGTGCTCCATGACAAGTCGAAGCACATCGAGATCAAGTATCACTATATCAGGTATATGGTGTAGATGGGAGCAGTGAAGCTCCAGTATGTTGCGACGAAGGAACATATTGCTAATGTGTTGATGAAGCCATTGGCCAGGGTGAAGTTTGAGTACTTCAAGGAGAAGCTTGGTGTTCTCCAGATCAAGGTTTCCTCTAAGGGAAAGTGTTGAGTCCCAAAGCCATTCTGACGAGCAGGTTAGATGTAAGGGCTGAGCCATTCTATCATGGTGAGAGGATTCAGTTCCTTCCATGTCAGATATGAGTGCTAAGATCCAAAGCCATTCTGACGAGCAGGTCAGATGTAAGGGCTGAGCCATTTTGTCATGGTGAGAGGATTTAGTTCCTTCCATGTCAGATATGAGTGTTGGACATTCTATCGAGTAGGATAGATGTAAGGGCAACTGCCACTCTTTGGGAGAGTGGAGGCACCTGGTCCATTACCAGGTAGCTCAGTCTGGGACTGGGGGCCATTCTGTCATGGTGAGAGGATTCAGTTCCTTCCATGTCATATGTGAGTGCAGCCCATTCTATCATGGTGAGAGGATTCAGTTCCTTCCATGTCAGATGTGAGTGCGGACCATTCTATCATGGTGAGAGGATTCAGTTCCTTCCATGTCAGATGTGAGTGCAGGCCATTTTGTCATGATGAGAGGATTCAGTTCCTTCCATGTCAAATGTGAGTGAAGGCCATTCTGTCATGGTGAGAGGATTCAGTTCCTTCATGTTAGATGTGAGTGCTAGGCCTTTCTGATGTGATTGTAGGTTACTACATGATCAGATGTGAGTGCTGGGCATGCCTTTCTGACAAGTAGGTCAGATGTAAGTGCTGGGTGAAGACCTACCTGATGGCTAGGCCTACAACCAACATGAAAGAAGGTTGGCTTTGTAGAACTTCCTATGATGAGATAGCACACATGATGATGACCAGATGAGATCCAGATCGAGCTATGATCCAGATCCAGTTATGATGACTCCGAGAGATCTAGATCGAGTGATGATCTAGATCTAGCAGTGATGATCCAGATACAGTGATGATGATCCAGATCGATTGATGATCCAGATCCATTCCAATGATGATGATATAGATCGAGTGATGATCTAGATCCAGTGATGTTGATCCATATCAAGAGATGATCTAGATCTAGTGATGGTGTCCCATGATGATCTAGATCCAATGATGATGATCCAAATTCATGAGGTGGGAATTAGTTGGGTTGATGATTCCTAATGTAATAGTAGGGATTTCAATTGTGTGGGGAAGTTCCTAAGAAATTCCAAGGTAGAAATGGTAGTGGAGGACTAAGCCAATTCATCCACAATGCTATAGTTAAGTGCAATGTGGTAATTTGTATTATTCCCATCCACTAGGGGTAGAGGTAACAACAAATATGGATCCACAAGAGTGGAATACCCTAGCTTAGTTATGGAAATGGTCTTGGATGCAGAACCATAAGGGTTTTAGCGTGTTTGGAAGTTAACATCAACTATCATCATAAAAATGTGTTGAATCCTTGAATTGGGAGGTTGACTTGAGGAAGCTGCATATTGCATCATGGGTTGTGTTATCACCACCCCTTGAGTGGGACAGGTATTTTGGTTTTTTTTTTGATGTATTTGTAACTTTGAAATGTATTCATCTATGTGTCTTATGTATTGTAACCCGATTTTTATTCTGGGATGCATTTATTATGTAATTGAGTCATGTTGTCATGCCCCAATGTTTCGATTGGGAGAATCAATAATGCAAACAAGTCATGTCAAGTCATAGTGGGTAACCCTCCGATTGTGTAAGGGTTAAAGTCCCCACAGTTCCAGGGCACTAGGGTTATTAGACTCTCCTAGTAGAGGTCGGCCCTAGTAGGGTTTTAGTCATGTCGGGATTAGTATAAATAGAGAGCTGGGGTCTCTATTAAGTACACATCACTCACACACTCAAGTGTAGCGTATAGTTGAGGAAGGAGAAGACACTGGGGCTAGACAAGAAGAAGATTACTGCTGTCAAGAGTGCATCTTACTATTTTGGGGTTTTACATCTTGTGTTGATTCTATCTCTAAGGAAGTTGCGGGGTTTTCTCCAATTTATGGTTTCCCCGATGAAAAACACTTTTTTCATTGTCTCTTGTGTTTGATTGTTGTACTTGTTTTTCTCTAAGTAAATATCCTAACATAATGCTAGCTTAATGTTGAAAAACTAACATTTGTAATGCCATGGGAAGTGGGGTCAGTTGAGGAAGCTTAGGCTACACTTGAGGGGAAGTCATAGCATCATGGTGGTTATCCTCATCCCAAATTTGATGAGCTCTGGATAAGTGTAGACAATGATATGTGTAGTGCCCACAGACATTATAGAGAGAACGCCGGTGGTTAGTCCTTAACTGTGGGTTCTTTCCTTGATTGGGGGGTTGGTTAGGATCTTGACTAGAATTGTGAGCTTTATTATTTATTTTTAGGATAGGAGTTGGTCCACCCTCTCCTTGTAATTTATTTTTGCCATGATTCCTACCTCGTCTCCCATTAGGATTTCCTTATTGGTTATTAGGGGTTGATGGAAATTGTATCACGTTCTATTGGACGTAAAATTTCCCTTATGTAGCGAGAGGAGCTTGAGGAAGACACAATGTAGTGGAAACCAACTCAGGATTTGGATAAGGATAGTAAGGGTTAGAAGTAGGGTGTGGTGCATACCCTTGGGGGGAACTTTGATAGGCGGGCCCTTGATAATATGTTCCATGGACATGACAATATGGCGTCGAAGGAACATAAGAGGGTGTTTCTCCAGAATGCAAGGTTACTCAGGACAAATTGGGACCATAGTATGAAATGGGAAAATATCCCATTGAAGGTTGCATGCCATTAGTGGTGTTTCCATATGTAGTGGTTGTCACAAAGAGGAGGTGTACGTTGGCTTGGATGACAGATGAAATAGTACTAATAACACCGTCAGCGGCCTATGATGCCCCTAGTGGATCCTTTCGGGAGGAGTATCCATGAGTGGCATCTCAAAATATGTTGTATAGGTACCTCAAATGCATGTAGATAAGATCAAATTGTTGGGATTATAGGATACCCACCTCCTCATTCAATGGGTGTTTGGATGTGACATATTTAGCAATAGTGGGGATGATAGAATTTAAGAACCAATAAAGGAAATTCATATCATCTAGTTTTATTTGGCATAAACTACATCTCCTTCGTTAGTCATGGATGTGGTACATGATGTGGGCAGCGATTTTTTATCTACAAGACAAAAATAATTTTTATGTCAGCATCATATCTCACAGGAAGCCAGAAGAAATGCAAGAAAGTGGAAGCTAACAATGCGAAGGTAGGGTGGATTCCATGAGGATGGTCAATGTACTACATGGCCACAATGTCAGTAAAGGTCTAATGGAGTATGCATAGTCTAATGGAATAATCTACTATGGAGTTCAAAGAACAACATAGGTGAAAATACATGATGTGATTTTGGGATTCCTCACCAACTTTCCGTTCGAATTTAGGAATATATGAGGGAAGCTTAGTGGGAATCTAAGGACACATAGGATAATGTCATATTGGGTCATTGATCAATCATGCCAAATACATAGGGTTAAGGCTAGCCATGAATGGAAAACTTGCAGACATGGGGGATCCATGTGTGGGAAATGTCAAAGGAGGTTCCCAGTGGGTGGATTTCCTAAAGGAGGGTTTTTCAGTGGGGGGTTTCCCAAAGAAAAATATCTAGTGTACAGTTTCATCATTACAATATGTCCATAGGTTGGGTTCCCTATGGAATGTTCCCTAGAGGTGTATTTCTTGTAGATGGGTTCTTGGGAGGTGGGTCCCCAAGGGGTGTGTTCCCAGTAGATCGTTTCCATATGGTTGGGTTCCTAGTAGGTAGGTTCCATATGGTTGGGTTCCCAGTAGGTGGGTTCTCGTTAAGTGGGTTCCTCGTGGGAGGGTTTCCAGAGGTGAAAAGTACGTTGGCAGATCTTCCTTTAACTAGTCCTCTGAAGAAGGAGTTGGGGCTAGTGTCACCAGACGAAGGAACATGGATATCCATGGGGTTATGTGTGGATGAGGGCTCTGACTAATGGGGATCAAACTCAAGCTCAAATCCCTCGGAACAAAGTTTTGGAAATAGAAAATAATGTTGGATAGGGGTCTGACAAGTATGATCGAAGGGACTATTCTAAGGAAACTTCCCTTGAATTGTATGGGAGTACCTTAGGGTAGCAATAATTATAAAAGGAGGGGAATTTGAAAGTGATATGAAAAAAATGCTAAAAAATCCTAATGAAACTAAGTGTGTAGAAGGAGATCTATCAACAAAAGTGGAACTCAGAAAAAAATTAAGCTAAAAAAACCTACTGCAACTGTGTGTTACAGGAAGTGAGCAACAATTGAGTTGCCAAAAAGACAACAAGAAACACTACCTAGAAATGAAAAAATTACTCACTAACCTATGAGGTATAGGAGCATGAAAATGCCTAACTAATAGTTGGAATACCTCACAAACTATATCCCATATAGGGTGATGAAATATGTAGTCAAATGATACATCTTGGAAGAAAAAAGTGGCTAAGTGACATCTCCCTATCGAGGGGGATCCCAAGGAAGGTATCCCTAGAAAAATGGCAACAAGGATACTTTGTCCAAGGAGCTTCCAAAAAGTTAAATCCTTTCCTTCAATCCTCTAGTCATTTCACAACCAGTATGTTCTCTAGTATGTGCAATGAGGACCATGAGTAGGTGTACTTCGGCACCAGGTGGACAACGATATTCCACCCATCCTTCGAGTATCGGCCTTGTGACTTTCCCTCCTAGGAGAGGTCCTTCTGACAAATTAGTATCAAACATGCCTAAAAGTACTATGGGATTTTGGTACCATATAAGTCAATAGCTATGTTTTAGATGTGAAGGAAAAAGGGGATTTGTTTGTATGTCTATCCCTAGTTCCAAACTTAATTACAATTTTCTTTCAATTCCTCAAATGAGATTAGTGTTTGTTGAGTTAGGGTAATTTTTAGGGTTAGCTTGGGGTAAGGAACCAAGCATTTGAATTATTAAGGTATGCATTATGTGCAGGTGAGTTGTGTGTAACTAGAAAATAAATGTTGGAATAATAATGTTGCAGTAAATAATTGAACTAAAAAAGAAAGGAAAAACTTTCTTTTCCAATAATGGCCAAAAATTCATTTTTCCAAATAATAATTCTGATTAAAGACAGTAAGAAAAAATAGTTTGCAAAAAAAGAAGAAGGCAGTAACCAAAACACACTTTCCAAATCATAAACCAACAAGATTTTGATCCCAACAAATTGCACTAGGAATGAAGGGAGAGAATACACTACTATTTACACACACCACAGACCCATGCAGACAAAAAGATTAAAAAACAAAAAAAACCTGCTTCGTCAAAGGAGAGACTGATCAAAATATATTTAATGGATAGATAATGGTAGAACCACCATGTGATTAACAGAAAAAATAAAAATAAAAATAAATATCCATATCGATAGAGTCTATAGCAGTGAGAATATATGTAATGGATAGACATGGGAAGAGCCACCATCTTAATAAGAGAAAGAAAGAAAGAAAGAAAAAAACTAGAGACAAATACTAATGAAATAACAAAACAAAATCCAATATTGGAGAAGATAGGGATCGACCTAACATGGTCGTCAACTAGGTAATTAGGTTTTACACAGTAAATAGTGCTAAATGCAACCTACTAAGACTTAGGGAACTCTTAGTAGAAGACTGACATAATGATTTAAATATAGTAGTAAATCACAGTAAAGATTAATACAATTGATTAAATGAAAACTAATCTATGCATGCATGCGACTGAGAGATATAAAAACTAGATAAAAAAATGAAATTTGTAGCTAGGTTATTCACACTAGCTAGTACAACAATGTATCTATTAAGGATTGTGGAATCCCTAGTGGCAGTATACAAAAAAATTATCCTATGTGAGGCACATGAAAAATAAAATACTAAACTACCATTCTCATTCTTTCTCACCTCCAAAGAAGGTAGGTTTAGCATTTATTTTGGGGAAAAAATGGATTTCAATAATGGGTTTAGGTGGCCCATGGTTTTCAATCATAGGTTTAGGTGGCCATGGTTTTCAATCATAGGTTTAGGTGGCCCATGGTTTTCAATAATGGGTTTAGGTGGCCCATGGTTTTCAATCATGGGTTTAGAAACTTTTAATATCCTCATATCCTTTACAATGGTGCCAATTGCTTGTTTTCCTTATCATTCTTCTCATTAAATATTAATGTCAACACATATTAAATATAACCTAATTGGAAGAAACTAATTTCGTTTCAATATGTTGAGTTATATTTGATCAGATTCTATGTTTTTTTGGTGCTTGGAAGAAAAGTTTTTTGAAAAGGATTCTATTGTTTCTACTCTAACGAAACTAAATAAACACAGTTTTCTTGGAAAAATTTATGTTTAAAGAACAAGATCGAGAGCTCGAGGAGGAGGACGAAGGTCCTATGGACTTCGTAAATAGGGAATTAATATTTTGAGTTTTAGCAAAGTCCATCAATCACCAAATCTAATTTTAGCCATTAAAAGAATGTTGTAAGAGGAAATCGCTTAATTGAGGATGATGTTCTTGAAATTCGCTATAGTCTATACCCCAAGAAATATTCCTCTATATAGCCTTTTCAATGAGAAACCTGTAGAGTCCTAGTTTTACCCATTTTTTTCCTACTAAAAGACCATTTCCTATAGTTCAATGACCAATTATTACCCTTAATCCTAGTATTTTTTTATCATTTATGGTCCATTGTGTCACAATCAAGTCCTGCATTCTCCAAGTATCTTAAATGATTGTATTTGATAATTTTAATAGACATATTGTAATGTTAATATTTATATAAATGAATGAAATGACATGGTTGGAATTGTTATATTTGTTCTTGCAGATGCACCATAGTTTTCCTTATGGCCGCATAATCCTTCTTGCAGCAATGTGGTTTCATCTTGCAGCAACAATGCTCATCTTGAAAAGTCTATTTTCATTTGACCAAGACTGAATTAATAGGATTTTCTTGGTCCATGATCACATGGCGTGATTTGATGTTAAATTTTAAGGATTCTCTATTTTATTTATACATCACTCATGTTAGATCAGCCAGCTAGTATATTTGAAGTTCGTTGGACAGTTAGTTATCTTTAGGTCTCATTTCTTTAATGTATAATTATGTTTGTAAAGGGAAATCCCATGCCTTTCGGGATGGGATCTTCCCAATCATTAATTTATCATTTCATTATGATTTGTCCATGTTAATGTTACGAAAATAGTTAAAGGCCCGCGATCGCTTAGCATGGGATTGGTGTTGAACTAAGAATGTACATAACTCTATAAGAACGGAGCTGATGTATTGTTTTGGGGTTGGATATTGAGCAAATTTACTCTTGGTGTTCAGACTCTTGATCTTATAATATAACCCTATTATGTGTTGCTAGATTTATTTGTTAAATTTTAATTAAGTATCTATTTATGCGACTGGAGGAGGGCCCCCTTCATTCGCAAACACCCTATGTGTGTCTATTGATTTGGTTATTAGAATATAAATGTATATGATATGAACATATGTGCATACTAATTCTATTAATTTGGTGTGGTTGAAATTAAATCCATATATCATGTAGAAAATTAGGCTGTAACTAACTATATGTGATGGCACCTCATAAATCATGGAATCCCATACCTCTAGGTATGACTAAAAAATCCACTATGCAATTTCGTGGCAATTTCCTTATGTTCAAAATCAATTGTGTAGCACTCCAAGGTCGTGGCAATCTTGGAAATCCAAACTTACTTACCAAAAACCATGGAAACAAGGTCAGAAAGGTCCACCTTATGATGGCATGACCACCTTCCCATACCATCCAATGTAGAACTTTCCTCCCTCACAACCTATACCATAACAGGTCCTGTTAAGATTCCATATACTTAGCTACATTATCAACATTTAATTTCAATTTCATAACAAAAGCATATAGATAGGATCACTAAAAGAAATAGTATCACAAGATCAACACAGATTTACCCTGTGAAAACCCTAATGGGAAAAAACCAGCAAAAGCTTCTTCAATATAGATGATCAAAAGATAAAAGATAAAACCCCAGATTGATTATTCTCCTCCTTGCAGCTACAACAATCTCTCTCTTTCTCTTATGCGCTACATAAATGAGTGTGAGTGTGTATAAATGATGAGAGCCTCACTTATATTTATATTCTTCCGTTCACTTGATTTTCCACTCAACAAGTCGGCCCCACTAAAACTGACTAGGCCAACTTCTCTAGGAATACTCTAACAACTTAATATTAAATTAATTAGGGTGCTAATGACCCGACTTACAATAGAGGGAAATTCCTCATGACTCTTAGTAATTCTCTCGATAGGAACATCAGGGTATAATGAAATACAAATGATTCTTTCGATAGAAACATCAGGGATAATAAGTAAATACACTTCAAAGTTACAATAATTCAACACTCCCCATTTACGAGAAGGTTGTTCTACAACAACATCAACAACAATAGCAGGAGAAGGAGAGTGATCATCTTCAACATCATCAGGGTGATACATCTATAAATCATAGGAAGTGTTTTCAACATATTTGACATATAGCCTTCATATTCAACTTCAGTGGCAGCAACATCATCGTCAACATTTTAGTCTTGATCAATCAACATCATCATCATCAGTAATACTTTGACCTTTCGATCATCATCATCATCAGTAAGAATTCTCTAGGAAACATCATTATCACACTTTGATGTTTCGATCAACAACATCATCATCGTCATCATACTATGATCTTTCGATCAACAACAACATCATCATCATCATACTCTAATATTTTGATCAATAACATCATCATCATCATTATACTCTGATATTTTGATTAGTAACATCATTATCATTAGCAACAACCTGCAATCCATACTACAAAGACAAATGTCTTCGGATCACTTTTGGACTTAAGTCTAGGGATGATGCAATCCTACCACATTCTCGACAACCGAAGTTACTGGATGCAATTACGAGATAATCACTCCCTATCACTTTAGGACTGAGTCCAAGGATGATGCAATACTATCACATTCTCGAGGACCGAATTCTCCGGATACAGTTTAGGACAGATGTCCAGGGATGATACAACCCCACCACATTCATGTGGACCGAAGCCTCTGGATAAAGTTTAGGACAAATGTCCAAGGATGATACAACCCCACCACATTCATGGGGACCGAAGCCTCTGGATACAGTTTAGGATAGATGTCCAAGGATGATACAACCCCACCACATTCACAGGGACCAAAGCCTCCAGATTCATTTTGAACAAAAGTTTAGGGATGATACAATCCAACCACATTCTTGAGAACCAAAGTCACTGGATCTATTCCGAACAAAATATCATGGATGATACAATCCCACCACATTCTCGAGGACCAAAGTCACTGGATCACTTTAGAACAATGTTCAAGGATGATACAATCCTTCTTCTTTCTCAGAGACATAAGTCAGGGATCACTTTAGGACAAATGTCCATGGATGATACACTCCCACTGCAACATCATTGATCCCCCTTTCGGGGAAGGTCTTTTTGAACAACACCAAGCTTTTCTCAAAAGTATTCAAACTTTACTTGAGATAGAGGCTTCTTCAACACATCAACAACTTGTTCATCGGTACTCACATACTAAAGCTTTATGGCTCCCTTCTACATCATATCTCGAATGTAGAAATACCAGATTTCTATGTGCTTTGATCTATTGTGGAACACTGGGTTCTTTGTCATCTTTATACAACTTTGGTTATCACATAGAATCACGGTGGTATCCAGATCCATGTTGAATGAACCTGACATAAGCTTCTGAAGCCATATGACTTCACAACTAGCAAAGCAATTTTCTATATATTCTGCTTCAGCCGTGCTAAGAGAAACACTGGGTTGTTTCCTGCTAAACCATGAAATCATAGCAGAACCCAGACTATAGCATCCACCTGATGTTCTTCTTTTGTCTGAGACACTTCCTGCCCAGTATGCATTTGTATAGCCATACAATCTATAAACATGGTTTCAATCATAGTATAGACCAAAGTCTATAGTCCCTTTCAGATATCTCATCACATTTTTTGCAGCTATCATGTGAACACGTTTAGGTTGAACTAGATACTGACTCAAGGTGTTCACATCAAAACAAATGTCTGGTCTGGTATTTTTTAGATATATCAATGACCCAATAATCTTTTTATATTGAGTCACATCCACTAATTCTGATGATTCATCAGCCAACAACTTCAGGTTGGTATCCATGGGTGTGGCTATGGATTTACATTCCAACATATCAAATATTTTCAAGATTTCCACTGCATACTTTCCCCAGTTGGGAAAGATTCCTTCTGAGTTCTACCATACCTCCAGATCTAGGAAATAATGCATTAGACCAAGGTATTTCATCTCAAATTCTTCAGCGAGCTTCTTCTTGCATTCCACAATCTATTTCTCATTCCCTGTCAGAAATAGATCATCCACATATAGTAATAGTATGACAGGTTCATCTTCTATACCCTTGAATTAAATATTAGGACCGGCTTTACTCTTGGTAAATTCCAAGCTTGTCAAGAAACTATCTATCCTTCCATACCAAGCTCTAGGAGCTTGCTTCAGACCATACAGGGCCTTCTTCAACTTGCATACATGAGTCCGTCTATCTTCAACTTCGAATCCTTGTGGTTGTTCTATGTATACTTCTTCTTCAATTACACCATTCAGGGAAGGCTATCTTCACATCCATCTAGTGTAAGTCCCACTTCATCATGGATGCAAGTGCCATGATAGCTACAATTGAAGTATACCGTGCTACTAGTGCAAATGTTTCTTCATAGTCAATTCCCTCTTTCTAAGAGAAACCTCTAGCCACAAATATTTCCTTGTACTTCTCTATACTTCTGTCAGCTGCATGTTTTATTTTGTAGATCCATTTGGAGGATACTACACTCTTGCCTTTTGTTTTGAGAACTATATCCCAAACATCATTCTTCATTATTGAATGGTACTCTTCCATCATTGCTTCTACCCATTATTTCCTCTGTACAACTTATTCATAGTTTGTAGGTTCTTGATCCACAAGATCACACATCAAAGCTACATAGTTGGAAAATGTCTTAAGCTTCTTGCTTATCCTTGTGGAGCCTTCAGGAGCTCCATATCTTTCTTCTTCTTGTATAATTTCTCTTTCCCAAGAAGGATTTCTCTTCCATGATATTTCCATCGTAGGGGATTCTTGTGGTTCTGTCATATCATGATCTTCAGGTGCTTCATCGTCATGGAGGAATGTAGCCTCTACATTTATGGGAGGTACATCTTCCTCATAAACCTCTTCATGTAGACATTTTTTGGATCTCTTGAGAGCTCCTTCTTCATCAAATGTTTCATCTCTATTGATTTCCAAGTGATGGAATGTGAGAATGTAAATTATAAATGCCTTGGATACTTCACAGTATCCAACAAATATTCCCTTCTTTCTGGAAGAGTCCAACTTGGTTGTTTTATTTTTCGGTATATGAACATATACTAGACAACCAAATATCTTGAGCTGACTTACCTCAGGCTTCTTTCCCATGAACATCTCTTCTGGAGACTTGAATCCAAGAGCACTAGGAGATATTCTATTATGTACATAGACAGTATTTCTTGATGCTTCTACCCATAGATGCACTGGAAGACCTTGATAATATAGCATTGTCTTGACTGCCTCCATGATGGTTCTGTTATTTCTTTCCACAACACCATTTTGTTGAGGATTGTAGGGAGTATTTAGTTCCCTCTTGATTCCAGCATCTTTGCAAAAGGATTCAAACTCTTTTGAATTATATTCTCTACCATTGTATGATCAAAGTGTCTTTATTATCTTCTCTAAAAGATTCTCTATCAGGGCTTTGAATTCCTTGAATTTCTCAAACACCTCGCTCTTTGCTTTAAAGAAGTATATCCATGTCTTTCTTGAATAGTCATCAATAAATGTAATATAATATTCAAAGCCACTCAAAGATGTGGAGGACACTGGACCACACACATCTAAATGAAACAATTTCAATGTACCTTTAGTTTTTTTTTCACTCTTCGGAAATGGATTCTTTATAATATTCCCTTTCGCACATCCTTTTCAAATGCCTTCATGGTTGATATTCAAGTCTGGTAATCCTATCACTAATTTTTTCACATGAGGTAGTGCTTTGTAATTGATGTGGGAAAGCCTTCTATGCCATAGTTCACTAGGGTTAGTGGACTTGTGAACAAGGGTTGTTTCTGAATGTCCCTTGAGTTTATATAGGCCTCCTTCTTCTTCACCAATGACAATTGCATCTTCAATTTAATTTTCTTTGGGACACATGAGTACTTGGCCATCTATGAATGCAACTCTGAATTATTTCTTAGCTAGAGTTGAGATAGAAAGTAATTTCTTTTGTAGACCTAGTACATATATAACTTCCTTCATATTCAGGGGATTTCCTAAATCAAGCTTGTATCTTGCTTCATCAATCCCTTTGATTGGATATTGATAGTCATATCCTAGAGATACTTTCTGAGGAGAGTTCTTTTCTTCAATTTTTGACAGAGTTTTGTTTTGTCCCATCATGTGCTTTGAAGCGCCACTATCAATAAGTCAAGTGTCTTCTCTAGGTGTTATAGACTCAGAGAGTGCAAAGAATAGTACATACTCTTATGCATCTTCTTCTCTTGCTTTCTTTCTTGGAGGTCCTTCCTCTTCTTCTTCATCATCCTCATCTTCAGCTAGATGTGCATGGTGTCTTTTGTTGTTGTTGTTTCTCTTCTTGTATTCTTGTCTCTTCGAAAAACAATTTATATAAATGTGTCCCATCTTGTCCCAACGAAAACATTGAAAGTTGGAGTAGTCCTTAATGGGGATACTTTCTCTTGTTTTCTGGAACCTTTTGGGAGGTTGAGACTCCCAGTGGTTTCCCTTCTTGAATTTGGGTTGACTTCTTCTTCTCTTGGTATGGGCGGATAAGGATTGACCATCCTCCTTCAGTAGAGCTTCTCTATTTTCCACTCTATTCTCTTCTTGAATATAATCTTCCCATACAATATCAAACTTCATGCTTTCCTTCCTGGCACACATGATCTAGATGAATGACTCCAGGGTATAGTGATACCATTGAGAGCAGTCATAACCAATTAATATTCATCAAGTTTGTCTGCAATGTCTTCTAGTTTTTCCTTGAACTGGGAGACCCTTGTGAAGTAGTCCTGGATGGATTGTCCATGACTCATCTTGGTTCTCTTCAATTGAGTTCTTAGATTCATCTTTCTGTTGATGTTTCTTCCTTCATAAATTATGGATAGGGAATCATACATTTCTTTTGGAGTCTTCTTGGATGACACTTGGGAGATTAAGTGATCCTTGATGGAATTGACAATCATTCTTTGTTCCCTAATCAGATCCTTTATGTGCTTCTCCTTAGCTTCAGCCTCTTCAAGTTCTACAACTCCATCCTTGATATATTTCTCAAAATCATTCTCCTTGAGAATGAGACCAATTATGTATTTCCATGCTTTGTAATTATCTATGCCTTATAGCTTGTCCTCAAGCTTGGTGCTTGGAGGCATCTTGTCAGGAGATCACTGAAAAATGAAATTCTGAGGAATGAGAAACTGAACTTACCAGGATATGTGCTTGAGTGAGGTGATTTGACTGGTGTGCTTGGTTTCTGGAGATCTCAAGTCTTCACCTTTCAAATCTAACTTGCGAGATTCAGCACTGCAGCTTCTAGCAGTTTTTTGGTTCACTGGATTTTTGTAGTTTTATGGTGCAGTGTCAAACTAGGGTTTGAATTTTCAGGAGATATGATCCTCCAATTTTTTTTATCCTAGGCTCAAAATATTCACTCTAGGAGGGCACAACTTTCCATGCAATGAGTTCTTCAAAACTCAAAATTTTCCTGAAACCCTAATTTCTTATCGGGGAGAGAGAGAGGGAATTTTCACCTTGTGAAAGTTGTCCTATTCAGGTTAGCTCTGATACCATGTTAAGATTCCATATTCTTAGCTTAATTATCAGCATTCAATTTCAATTTCATAACAAAAGCATATAGATAGGATCACTGAAAGAAACAGTATCACAAGATCAACACAGATTTACCCTAGGAAAAACCCAACAAAAGCTTCCTCAATATAGNTCTCTCTCTCTCTCTCTCTCTCTCTCTCTCTCTCTCTCTCTCTCTCTCTCTCTCTCTCTCTCTCTCTCTCTCTCTCTCTCTCTCTCTCTCTCTCATGTGCTACACAAGTGAGTATGAGTGTGTAGAAATGAGGAGAGCCTCACTTATATTTATATTCTTATGTTCACTTGATTTTCCACTCAACAAGTTGACCCCACTAAAACTGACTAGGCCGAATTTTCTAGGAATACTCTAACAAATTAATATTATATTAATTAGGGTGCTAATGACCCGACTTACAATGGAGGGAAATTCCTCATGACTCTTAGTAATTCTCCTGATAGGAACATTGGGGTATAATGAAATACAAATTATTCTCCCAATAGGAACATCAAGGATAATAAGTAAATATACTTCAAAGTTACAATAATTCAACAGGTCCCTCAACCTCAATAGTTACAGTTACCATCTCCACAAAAATTACTATCCATCCCATCCCAAATCCCAACAATAAAAAAAATCCATCCTACTTACAATGTTGAACTTCCACCTTATCCCACTTTCCCTACCTATTATATTGTGCATGCCCTGCTTCAGGAATTTTGCACAGTGTTACAAGAAGATCCTACAGGATGCTACACTGCAAAAAGTCACACTTAAATATAGGAAAATATTGGGTACAAAAACTACAAAAAGAATAGAGGAGATTGAGGAGGAGGATGCTCCAATTATATATGATACAAATGTTAAAATTTTAAAATTTCTTATGCCAAAACAAAGGGATCATTGAAATAATAGCAAGCACAGTAGATCAAAAGAAAGAACACAAATATTTATCCTGGGAAACCCTCATGGGGAATAAAACTCGGCAAAAATTCCTTAATATAGACTTCAACCAAGTACAGTGTAAGACCCAAAGAATAAGACTAGAAAACTTCCTGCTCGTTAGATGGACTGTTTCTCTTCTTTATAGAAAAATTGTTTGATTTATCTATTTGTCCAAATGAGGGAGGCCCCTTTATTATTTATACTAATCAGCTGAGAGCCTAATAACCCAACAGGGTCAACTTTGCCTTGCTGTTAGGGCTGACTTTCCTTGGAAGACTCAAAATTACATTTTAATAATATTTTTGTGGGTACTACTGACCTTACTTACAACGAAGGTTTTACCTCAATACTTTACATGACCAATCACATCATTGACATCCCTAATCGAAGGAACAACATCTCCATAGGGGGTAATAATAATAATAATAATACAAAAATAGAATATCTTCATAGTTACATTTCTTTAACACTCCCTCTTAACCGTGGAAGGTATTCTATAACATAATAATACATTTGTACAATGGAATGGTGAGTCTATATGTCATAGGAAGTTTTGAACAATTATGGCATCATCATCATCATTTTATATGGCATCATCTCAAGCATCATCATCTATGGCATCATCTTGAGCATCACCTGCAATATCATCAATATACAAATACTGAGCTGAATCACCCATAACATAAACAATGTTGGAACATCATCATCTACAACTTAATGAAAGATTTCATCCACAAATGAATGCATGACCACTCTCATCAAGAGAGTACTATTTTACATAAGACCATCCTCAATCGGCAAGTGCTAGGACCACTCTCGACAAGAGAGTGTTCTTGTCTGTAGGGCCATCCTCAACTGACAAGTGCTAGGACCACTCTCGACAAGAGAGTGTTCTTGTGTATAGAGCCATCCTCAACTTGTTAGGATTTATAATCCTCCCTTGTCCTAACTGATCTATTAGATTATATTTTCCTAACTTAGGATCCATTTAGTTATTATTGGGTCCACTTGGGCTAATGGGGCCACCTATACCAGTCAATAGAGTGTGGGGAACATAGATAGTGGATAACTGCAACTAACTTCACCTTCATGAATAAATTATTGTGCCTCCTAGACCAATCCCTATAATTTAGGAGCCACTGGGAGTGTTGGCACCAACCTCCTTCAATTGCTGGTAGTTGGTAACTATTCAAGCTAAGATATTCTCCAATTACATTGAGTTATATGTCCTCCAGTTCAGTTAGTGTCAGCATTGCATGGATGCATGTGGGAAGGCACCTATTCTCACCTACCACATCAATTATACTAGTTTAACTTATTATAATGGATGGAGAGATTGAATTAAACATCTAGAGTTAGCCTAGTGAACTCTGGTAGTGATTTAGACACATCTAGTTAGCCATGCAGTCATATTGAGTCAGTGGATTCAAATCATATCCACATTATTCAAATTCTCCTTTATGTAACACTGTTGTATACTACTGGGATTAATGAATTTTATACTGTAATTATACTGAGCAATACTTGTCTGTTTCCTATGAAATTTGTCTTGTTTAGTGGGTATCATGCATTCCTTTACATTTCATAATAATTCAATCTAATTTCACTCATTTCTTGAAGATCAATGACACATTATTTCTAGTATGGTATAATAGCCTCCTTAGGAAAGATTCAAGTCTGTCTGATCTCCATTGTACACCAGATGCACTTGGGTTTCCACCTAAGTCTCACGAAGTGTGCATTGCTAACTCTGGATTTGTTCTAAGAAGTCTCTGCAGATGTGACAGGCCCTGAGAAAGTGTACATGTCTAGATGAAAGGATTGATTATGAATAGTATGAATTGTTTTTAGTTTTACAGTTATATTTGTAGGTACAAATTCATATGGATTCGAGATTATCGATTACTCTTCTTACTCCATCCACAAGATATTCAAAATGGAAGTTAAAGATGATTTCATCTCTAATAAGACAAGATCTCTATGAGGTATCTATTGGGCTTGGTAAATAGTCTTATGAATATGAGAATGAATGGATAAATTACGGTGATAGAGATTTTGGAATAATATGTATGGCCTTTTCTCCAAGCTTGCACTACCTTATTGATTCTACTGAATACCGAAAGGATCCCTGGAAAGAATTGGACAAAAACTTTGGCAAGAACAACGAGGATAATTATAGAAATTTGGAGAGCACACTGAACACCGCAAGAGTTATTTATTCAAAAGTATCGGCCTCTACTCTCTCTGATGAATTTGTTCAATATGAAGAAGAAACATATTCTTCCACACAGTCAATTTGAATTGAAGAAAGTCTCCTTGGAGTGACTCCTTCTCCTGCTGCTCCAGAAGTTTATGAGATTTATGATATCTCATCTTCTCATATGGATGATCCATAAGAAGAAATTAAAATATCTATTATTGAAGAAAAACTGTCCCTTAATTCTATGCAAACATTCTCGAATGATTCTTTTATTTTAAATTATGTGCATAGTCTACCAGTGATTATTTCAGAAAATGAAGAGGAAATTGATTTCTCTCTCTCTAATGATGTTTTTGGCGCGTAAAAAAGTGATATTTTGTATTTTTTGGAAATAATATCATATTGTAGGATTGATACATTCACTCTTGTTGATCTATATCTTCCGTCAAATTCCTACATAATTGCATGCACCAATACTCAGAGTTTTGAAGAAGGAGACAATTGTGTATCTACCATCTCCGTGCAACACTTGGATTTATTACAAACTCTTGGATATAATATGAAATTATTTGGATATGATATGATCTTATTTGGTTCAATTTTAAAGTTTCAATATCCTACTTTAATACTTGTAGTTTTTCTCATCCATTTTGGTGTGAAAAATCAAGTGCCAGTTCCTTTCAAAATTGTTGTTGGTGATTTGATGTCAGTTTTCTCTCATGAGTTTGTTGATATTATATTTTGTGGATATTTGGATATTTTGGAAGAAATATCAGGATTTAGGAGTGATCCATTCACTATCCTTTATCTTTAGCATCCAACAAAATCATACATGTGACACATCTCCATTCCAATAGGTCTACTAGTTGACAATGTTTCACCCACTTACTAGTTCCCTACGTTGGGGGAGGAGGCATTAAATATTGAAATAAGGGCGATATGGGACCCAATATAACATTATTTTATAATTCACACATTAATTTGAGTCATACAAATAATAAATATGGATAAAATAAAGTGGCATTTCTTTATAAGGACATTTGTAGGTCCATAGGGGCCTTGGGTGGTTAGATTCCTCCTTACACATGTCATGAATTAATCCCAAATTCTACATTATGAGTGATTTAAGGTTCTTGGAAGGTGAAGATTCATAAAATTACATATCATGAGCCTAATTATTCAAATGTGTGAGGAGTATTAACTCCCCACAGAAGAGGAAGAGTCTAGGAAGAAACTAGGTGCCATGTGGAGCTAAATTCCCTGTGCTTTATGACAACAATGATGGAATATTATATGACAAGTCAGAACTGATTTCAGACATTATTTCTGACATATGGAAAATATGACATCACAGGTCCAAAAATATCCACCAATATTTCTAATTTTGCAGCTAGATGCAACCATTCGAATTTGGTGAAAGATGAAGGGTTGAGGAGAAGGCCAAGTGGCGTGGAGGTTACTAAAAATCAAGGATGAGGTGGAGGAATCCTATGGGAATGAATTATACCTTGGAGGAACTTAGGAGGTTTATAAAAATATTTCATGGGGAATTTAAATTGTTTTTATAATTTTTGAATTTTCCTTTGGAATTTGGATAGCAATTGCTTGTCCTTTGCACGATGAGTGCACACTTACCCTGCTAGTGAGCCAATTTCGAGAGAGTGGGATTCTCATACAATTTGGCCATGGGAGAGGCCATTCATACCTATAATTTGGATATTCATATATTTTTTTATTTCATATAGGATTCTGTTGTTGTTTGTGACCCATCGTTCCTCCCATTCTCTCAATTTCCACCTCCATATTTCCATGTTTTTCTATGAAGGCGCACTAGTGTGAATGGTGGTTGTGCCCCATTGAGTTAAGTTGATACCCAATAACTGATGTATGATGTATGTCTCTGTAATATATTGTTCACATTCTCTAAAAGTCTAAATCATAATAAATACATATGAAAATGTCCACATTTCCAAGCTTTCTTGTGACAAGTTTCTATGTGATGATTTTCCCTTTCAATGGACATTGTGTATCTAATGTATATTGCAACTTGGGTCAATTTTATATGATTTTAGTGAGATATTTAAATTATTTAAATGGTATATATTCATATTTATCTATTCTGAGCCAATATATGAACCATTTATTAGTCGAAGTTGACCTTTATTGTGTCATTTCATTTAAGCAAATATCACTGAAATTGTGCATTCGAATATGAAGATTTAATCCTCTGTTGAAGAACTATTGACCAAATATAATGAAATTAAATTAAGTCTAATTAAATTCCTCATACTCTGTTCTTAAATTTTGGATGGTTTTTTAAGAGTTGGAGAGCCATTTCTTCCCACACCCTAGGGGGAATTGCACCATAAATTGCTATTAATTTTTCCCCTTTCACCATCATACACAATTCAAGTTGCAGATGTATATGACCTGTCATAAAAATATAAGAGATTCAATTTAAGTGTTATAATACTCCCCACATCATTCCCTACCAAATTCAATACCCTCTTGATCCATTCGAATTCCCTTGGGTCAAAACTAGTCAAGACATTTTTTCCAAAATTCTGCCTTTATTGGGAATTTTTGAATTGGAACATTACAAGTGGTATTAGAGCATGATATTGGAAACTTATAGATATATTTATTCATTTTTTCTGATTCTGAATTCTCTCCCTTAGAAACTGAGACTAGAGACCTTAATAGTGAAAAAGAGGGAAGTGGAGAGGTTAGTTCTTTTTACAAGAAGATTAAGGAAAAACTAGAAGTGGGAGATATGGATAAAAAATAAAACATTAAGGACATTAATAAATTCATTAAATAATATCTTTAAGTCATGACCAAACACTTTATGAAAGGATTCGAATTGTTGGATAGCCAACTTGGGAGCAAGTCAACACCTGGGAGTAGTAGTAGTGCACCCCGTAATGAGGGGAAGACCAATGGAGAAACCATTTTTTCAATGATTGGAGCTCATAACAGGCCTCATGAGTTCAAAAATCAGATTGGACCTGAAACACCTAACTTTTTAGAGTCCAAAGAAGGCCCTTACACCATCTATGATGTTAGAGAAGCAACAAATGATTGGCAACAATTAAGTGATGAATGTAGGAAAGTCCTACCTTTTGATCAGGTCATTAGAGATTCTCTTCAGTTCAAGCAAGGAGGAAATGGGAGTAGGGAATCCCATATTAACCATGATTTAAAATAAACCATGAGAAAATTAACCATTCCTTCCTTTTATGGTTCTTCACAAATGTCTGCAAGTGCTTGGTTACAAAAATTAAGTGTATATTTCCAATTAAATCCTATGGTTGAAGAAGATGCATTGAAAATGGCCATTCTGTGTCTTGAAGGGAAAGCTATTGATTGGTGGTTCCATGGTCTTAGAAACTTGGTACATGATCATATTTTATCTTATGAATGTTTCTCCAATGTATTGATGGAGATATTTGAGAGGAAAGACCCTGAACTTCCTTTCAAAGAACTAGCGCAATTGAAGAAAGTAGGAACTCCTAAAGCATATATGTTAGAATTTGAAAAGATTTCAGTAATGGTTTCTGATGTATCTATGGATAGGTTGGTTTTATTTTTTACTAAAGGATTGAAATTTTTTTTGAGAGGGATTTTGAAATCCCACAAGCCAACCACATTGAAGGATGCCATGAATTTGACAAGGGATTTGCAGAATGTGTTGCCAAGAACCAAGTACCCTCCTAAGACAAATTTCCCTTATTAGTACAAGGAATGTAAGAAACCATGGAAAAAGGACCCCTATACCAAAACAAAAAAATGAGTACCAAGAAAAGAAGATCTTAGAAGAAATAAACTATGTTTTACATGCCAACAACCTTGGGTCCCAGGAGATGAATGTGTGAAGGGGAAAACACTACATTGAAGTTTTTTCTAAAGATGATGAAGAGGAGGATGATGAAGAAGAATAAAAACTTGCAGCCCAATAATAGGGGTATTGAAGAGAAATATAAGAACAAACCACTCCTGATACAGGAAAAATTGCAACACTTTCAGGTGTACCTAGATTCCACACCTTAAGACTCAAGGGTCGCATATAAGGCCAAAGGTCGCAGTTCTAGTGGATGGTGGAGCCACTCATAAATTCATAGATGAATCCTTGATGGAGAGGATAAATTTACAAGCTGAAATTTTTGATGGTTTCACAGTCATCATTCCAGGTAACAATTATATGGACTACACAAAATGGATTCCAAAGCTTCAAGTTACTTTTTGAAATCATAGTATCACTGACACTTTTTATGTAGTGATTGCGGATGATAAAAATGTAGACTTTGGATTAAAATGGTTGTATTATTTATGGGAGAATACATTGAATTATCAAGTTCCTGAAATAAGGTTCAAAAATTCAAAAGGGAAACCCATCTTGTTGAGGGGAATCCACACTTACCCAAATCAATTGGTGTCTTCTCACATCATGAGGACTATATTGAGACATGGAGATATAGAATGGGATGCTGAATGTTTAATTAAATATCCTAAACCCTAATTTAACATTTCTAAGAATCCTAAGGAGATAGAGCAACTATTGAGTAAGTATGAGAAGGATTTTGGAGACCTTCCCCCAGGAAGACTACCAAATAGAGGTGTTGAGCATATCATTGAGTTAGAGATTGAAACACAACCTATAAAAATGAATCCCTATAGGCACCCCAAAAGGATTACAGATTATATTGAATATGCCATTAAAGAACTCTTGGATTTGGGTCCCATAAGGCCTAGTTCTATCCCATTTGCTTCTTCAGTTGTTATGGTTAAAAAGAAATATGGAACCTTGAGAATGTGCATTGATTTCTGAGCATTAAACAAGAAGAAAATAAAGAATAGACACCCCATCCCAAGGATTTATGATATCATGGATGATATCCATGGGTCCAATTTATTCTCAAATATTGAATTTAGATTAGGTTATCATCAAATTCGAATGAGAGAAGAAGACATACCAAAGACTGCTTTCAGATGCCACTATATTGGTCACTTTGAGTTTGTTGCCATGCCCTTTGGCTTGAAAAATGCACCAGAAACATTCCAATCATGCATGAACAACATATTCCACAAGAAAATTCATAAGTTTGTACTTGTTTTCTTTGATGACATTCTTATTTACAGTAAAACTTGGAAGGAACACTTTCATCATCTAGAAGAGGTATTAAAAATTCTGCATGATTAATCTATATTTGCTAAGCTGTCAAAATGTGAGTTTGGTTTGACAAAGATCTTGTATCTTGGACACATCATTGTTCAAGATGGTGTGAAGGTGGATATGGAGAAAATAAGAGCCATTTTAGAGTGGCCTCATCCCAAAAATATCATTGAATTAAGAGGATTCATTGGAATTTGCACCTACTATTGAAATTTTGTGAAGGTCTTCTCCCAACTCACTTCACCTCTCACTGATTTGAGAAAGAAATATGATTTGCAATGTAATGAAGGGGTTAAAAAATATTTCCAAAGAATGAAGGAGGTAATAAGCTATTGTCATATTCTAGCATTGCCTGATTTTTATAAACCATTTGTCTTGGAATGTGATGCATCAGGAGAAGGCATTGGAGCAGCCCTAAAACAAGGACAACACCCAATAGATTTTGAGAGTAGGAAGTTACAGCCACATGAGAGGATTTACTCCATATATGAAAAATAAATGTTGTACATCATGCATGATTTGATCAAGTTTATATAATACTTGGTGAGAAACAAATTTGTAGTCAAAACCGACCATAATAACTTAAGGTGCTTCCTCACTCAAAACGATTTAAATGAAAGGTGGAAAAAGTGGGTGAGTAATATTCAAGCATTTGAATTTGATATTAAATATGTGAAGGGTAAAAATAATATGGTATCTTATGCCCTATATAGAAGATGTTCTATTTCTCTCATGAATGTAGCAGAAAATTGGAAAGCCACATTAAAAGTAGAGTATGCCAAATATAAATTTTCTTGTTAACTTTTTGAGGGGAATAAAAATTATGATAGATATAAGTTATTGGAATGAATCATCTACTACAAAGGTAGAATCTATTTGATCCCTAATTCAAGTTTGAAGGAGTAAATTTTAAAAAAAGCTCATGATTCTCCTCTAGCAGGTCACCCTGGTTTCTTCAAAACATACCGAATGTTGAGGAAAAGGTTTGAAGGATGATTTTATCAAGTATGAATGAATGACACACATGTCAACAAAGTAAAATGGATCACACTCGTCCATCTAGTCTCTTACATCCCTTGTCAATTCCAACACAAAAATGGGAGAGCATTTTCATGGACTTCATCACTGGTTTTCCCAAAGTATTTGGTAAGGATTGCATGTTTGTGGTGTTGGATAGTCTCATTAAATTTTCTCATTTATTTTTTTTTAGTAACACTTTCACTACTGCACAAGTGGATGAACTATTTTTTAAAGAAGTTTTCAGATTGCATGGGCTTCCTAAGAGCATTGTTAGTGACAGACATAGCATATTTTTTTAGTGCATTTTGGAAAGAACTCTTCAAAATGGTCGAGAAAATTTTGACACCTAGCACAAACTATAATCCCCAAACTGATGTCCAAATAGAGAGGGTGAATCAATGTTTGGAAGGCTACTTGAGGAACTATGTTAGTGGGAAGCAAAAATCATGGATAAAATGGTTGCATTTGGGTGAGTTTTGTCACAATACTACTTTCCATATGTCTATTGGCATGTTTTTTAAAGCACTTTATGGTTATTATGCATCCAATTTTATTGACAACATTTTTGTTTGATAGCATAGCTCCGAAGGCTAAGGATTGGATTGAAGAAAGTCAAGAAATTTTGAAGGTTTTGAGAGATAATTTACAAGTTGCTCAAAATCAGAAGAAACAATATGAAGATCAGAATAGAAAGGAGAGACAATTACAAGTGAATGAATTGGTGTATTTTAGGTTGCATACCTATAAACAAACAAAATAAAAGGTAAAATTTTAGAAAAGATCAAACCAATATTTTATTGTCCCTCAAGGTGATTCAAAAAGTTGGGGAAGTGGCCTATCAGTTGGAGCTTCCCATGGGAAGAAAAATTCATAATGTATTTCATTTTTCTTGTCTAAAGAAGGTTATAGGGAATAAAATTTCAGTTTCATACACTTTACCACCTTTGGATTATGAAGGACAACTTGTTCTCATTCCAAAAAAAATCTTGAGAACAAGGGAGAGAAGACTGCAAAGCATATCAATAAAAGAATATTTGGTACAATGGAAGGATTTGCCTAGTGAGGAGGTCACTTGGGAAGATGAGAAAAGTTTTCAGCATCCAAACTTGGCATTTCTTGAGGACAGGAAATATTTGGTGGGGAGGGCTTTCATGTCCCCATTCCAATAGGTCTACTAGTTTACAATGTTTCACCCACCTACTAGTTTCCTGGGTTAGGGGAGGAGGCATTAAATATTTCAATAAGGGAGATATGGGACCCACCAGAACCTTATTTTATCATTTACACATTAATTTGGGTAATACAATAATAAATATGCAGAAAATAAAGTGTCATTTCTTCATAAGGACATTTTGAGGTCCATGGGGGCCTTGGGTGGCTAGATTCCTCCTTACGCATGTCATGAATTAATCCCAAATTCTAAATTATGAGTGATGGAAGGTTTGTGGAAGGTGAAGAGTCATAAAATTAAATATCATGATACCAAGGATTCGAATGGGTGAGGAGGAGTAACTCCCCATAGAAGAGGAAGAGTCTAGGAAGAAACTAGGTGCCATGTGGAGCTAGATTCCCTGCGCTTTATGACAACAATGATGGAATATTATATGACAAGTCAGACCTTATTGAATACCTTATTTATGAAATATTAAAAATATGACATGACAAGGCTAAAAATATCCAACAAGAGGTATTTTGGGATAGAGACCATTCAAATTTGGTGAAAAATGAAGGGTTGAGGAGAAGGCCAAGTGGCATAGAGGTTACTAAACATCAAGGATGAGGTGTAGGAATCCTATGGGAATGAATCATACTTTGGAGGACCTTAGTAGGGTTATAAAAATATTTCATCAGGAATGAAAATGGATTTTTATCATTTTTGAATTTCCCTTTGGCATTTGGAGAGCAATTGCTTGTCCTTTGCATGGTGAGTGCACACTTACCCTGCTAGTGAGCCAATTTTGAGAGAGTGAGATTCTCATCCAAGTTGGAAATGGGAAAGGATATTTAGACCTCTAATTTTGATATTAATAGATTTTTTTAATATTTCATATAGGTGTATGTTGTTGATTGTGACCCATCTTTTGTCCCATTCTCTCAATTTCCACTTCAACATTTCCATGTTATTCTATTAAGGCACACTAGTGTGAATGGTGGTTGCGCCCCATTGAGTTCAGTTGATGAAAAATATATGTTTTCTGATGTATGGCTCTGTAGTATAATTTTCACATTCTCTTTAAGTATAAATCAGAAGAAATACCTATGCAAATGTCCACATTTCCAAGCTTTCTTGTGACTAGTTTCCATGTGATGATTTCCCCTTTCAATGGAGATTGTGTATCTGATGTATATTGTGAATTGGGTCAGTATCATATGCTGTTAGTGAGATATTGAGATTATTTCAATGTTATATATTCATATTTGTCTGTTCTGAACCATTACATGCACCATTTATGAGTCAAAGTTGAGCTTTATTGTGCCATTTCCCTTAAGCAAATATCACTTAAATTGTGCATTCAAATATGAAGATTTAATCCTTTGTTGCAGAACTCTTAACAAAATATAATGAAATTAAATGAATTAAAATTTCATTCCCCATACTCTTTTATTAAATTTTTTAGTATTTATTAATAGTTGGAGATCCATTTCTTCCCACACTCTAGGGGGAATTGCACCATAAATTGCTAGTAATTTTTCTCTTTCTTCCATCATGCCCAATTTGAGTTGAATATTTATATGAAATTTAATAAAAATATAAGAGATTAAATTTAATATTTATAATACTCCCCACATCATTCCATACCAAATTTGAGACCCTCTTGAGGCATTTGAATCCCCCTGGATCAAAACTAGTGAAGACAATTTTTCCAAAATTCTGCCTTTATTGGGAATTTTTGAATTGGGACATTACAAGTAGTATCAAAGCATGATATTGGAACCTGATAGATATATTTATTCATTTTTTTGGTACTCTAAACTCCCTCCCTTATAAACTGATATTGGAGACCTTAAAAATGAAAAGGAAGGAAGTGGAGAGGTTAGTTCTTTTTACAAGAAGATTAAGGAAAAACTAGAACTAAGAGATATGGATGAGAAAGAAAAAATGAGGACATTAAGAAATTCATTAAATCATCTCTTCAAGGAATGAACAAACACTTTATGAAAGGATTCAATTTTTTGTGGTTATCCAACTTGGGAGCAAGTCAACACCCGGGAGTAGTAGTAGTACACCCCATCATGAGGGGAAGACCAATGGAGAAACCATTTTTTCAAAGATTGGACCTCATAACAGGCCTCATGAGTTAAAAAAATAAGAGTAGAAGTGCAAAACGTAAGTTATTAGAGTCCAAATAATTCCCTTACACCACCTATGATGTTAGAGAAGCAACAAATAATTGGCAGAAATTAAATGATGAATGTAGGAAGGTCCAACCTTTTGATCAGTTCATTAGAGTTTCTCTTCAAATCAAGCAAGGAGGAAATCAGAATATGGAATCCCATATTAACCATGAATTAGAATACACCATGGTAAAAGTAACTATTCATTCCATTGATGGTTCTTCACAAATTTCTGCTAGTGCTTGGTTGCAAAAATTAAGTGTACATTTCCAATTAAATCCTATGGTTGAAGAGGATTCATTGAAAATGGCCATTCTGCATCTTGAAAGGGAAGCTAGTTATTGGTGGTTCCATGGTCTTATAACATTGGGGAATTATCATATTTTATCTTATGAAGTTTCTCAAATGCATTGAAGGAGAGATTTGAGAGGAAATACCCTAAACTTCCTTTCAAAGAACTAGTAGAATTGAAGCAAGTAGGAACTCCTAAAGCATATATGTTAGAAATTGAAAATCTTTCAGTAATAGTTTATGATGTATATATGTCTAGGTTGGTTTTATTGTTTACTGAATTATTGACAGAACCTTTGAGAGGGCTATTAATGTCCCACAAGCCAGCCACATTAAAGGATTCCATGAATTTAACAACGGATTTTACAGAATGTGTTGTCAAGAACCAACTACCCTCCTAAGCCAAATTTCCCTTCCAAGTTCATGGAAGGTAAGAAACCATGGAAAAATGACTCCTCTACCAAATAGAATAAAGGAGGACCAAGAAAATAAGAACTTAGATGAAAGAAATTATGTTCTACATGCCAGCAACTATTGGCAGTGGTTTTGGTAAGTGAGTTGCACAACGCCACAGCAGCTGCGCAAGCTCACACGGTACCGCACAAGCCTAGATCAGCGCGATGGGAGGAAAAATAACTATTTTGAATATTTCATATATTATTTGACCAAGTTTTCCGCAATAGGTCATTAGCGGTTATAAGTTAGTTAGAAGTGGGCCTTCAATGTAATGACGCATGCCTATTTATAGATCTAGTTTTGCAATTAAAAGAAAGAAGTTGGAGGGAGAACTAAAGCTGGAGAGATCTTGAGTCTATGAGTATCACATGAGATCTAGTGTGATCCGAATCTTAGATAATTTCTTGTTGTATATGCGACCTATCTGGGTTGTGTTTTTTATGTATTCAGCCTCCGATTTTGGAGAAGAATTGTCTAGTTTTGGATCTTTTGTGCAGAGCTAATATATGTGACAGTTGGTGCATAAATCTCACCTTTTGTTTTATTGTTCTGTCTGTTGCAATCTATCTTGTTATGATGCTAAGATGATATAGATATGGCATGATGCTGTGAGTTGTTAGGATTTCGTTGTGGTTTACTTTATTCCTGCTAAACTGATGTTGATGCGATCTATTTTAAGTCTATAATATTGTTGTTGCATTATGATGTTGGATAGTTTATATGCTGTTGTGGTGACAAATATATGATGCACTATGTAGTCATGGAAATGAGATAGTGTCGACTGCATAGTCCTATATCTCTTAGTCATGTTGTTTTCCTGTTGGATCCCCATATCCTCCATTCTCATTGTTGAAAACTCGGTTTCGACAACTCTCCCTTGAACATCTCGGGTGAGACTTCGTATGCTATGTGGATGTGGTTGGGCAGGGTAAAACCTATCTGGGCCAGTGCCTAGGGAGATCACATTGGTAAACCGTCAACAAAGTGAGAACCCCTGTCGATGAAGCTTTGTTGGTGGGTGTTCACCAACAAATGGTTCTGTTTTCGAGACCATTTGTTGGTGAACACCCACTAACAAAGCTTCATCTACAGGGGTTCTCACTCTGTTGATGCTTGACCATCACGATATCCCTGAGCATTGGCCCAGATAGGTTTTACCCTACCCAACAACATCTGCAGAGTGGATGAAGTCTCACGCGAGATGTTCAAGGGAGAGTTGTCGGAACTGAGTTTCCAACAGTGAGGATGGAGGATATGGGGATCTGATGGGAAAACAGCATGGCTAAGAGATACAGGACTATGTTGTCAACACTAACTCATTTCCATGACTACAGAGTGCATCATATATTTTTCACCACGGTAGCATATAAACTATCCAACCTCATAATGCAACAACAATATTACAGACTTAAAACAGATCGCATCAACATCAATATAGCAGGAATAAAGTAAACCATAGAGACATCCTAACAATTCACAGCATCACAAATGGTCGATAGCAAGGCCATAGAAGAGCACCCAGTGCAGCAGGCTTTGAATAATTGTCAGAGTATTGCTGACAAAGTCCAGCTTCATGTTCATGAGATCACACAACAATTTGAAGATTTTAAAGCACAAATGTCGGCATAGACCCTGTCAACCTAATGTGGCTCGGGGATGAGCCATAAGACTATGTTGGGGGCCTGTTGGCAGGGGTTTTGGTAAGTGATTTGCATAGCATCATGGTAGCTGCACAAGATCACATGATACTGCACAAGGCCATATCAACGCGATGGCCGACGAAATAATTGTTTTGAACATTTTACATATTATTTGACCAAGTTTGTTGCAATAGGTAATTAGCGATTATAAGTTAGTTAGAAGCGAGCCTTCAATGTAATGGCGCATGCCTATTTATAGATCTAGTTTTGCAATTAAAAGAATTAAGTTGGAGGGAGAACTGAAGATGGAGAGATCTTGAGTCTATGAGTGTCGCATGAGATCTAGTGCGATCTGAATCTTAGAGAATTTCCTGTTGTATCTGTGACATATCTGGGTTGTGTTTTTGATGTATTCAGCCTCCATTTTTGGAGAAGAATTGTCTGGTTTTGGATCTTTTGTGCAAAGCTAATATATGTGACAGTTGGTGCATAAATATCATCTTTTGTTTTACTGCTATGTCTGTTGCGATCTAATTTGTTATGATGTTGTGACTATCTATATTTGGTATGATGTTGTGAGTTGTTAGGATGTCGCTGTGGTTTACTTTATTCCTGCTATACTGATGTTGATGCGATCGGTTTTAAGTATGTAATATTGTTGTTGCATTATGAGGTTGGATAGTTTATATGCTGTTGCAGTGAAAAATATATGATGCACTCTGTAGTCATGGAAATGAGCTAGTGTCAACTGCATAGTCTTGGATCTCTTATTCATTATGTTTTCCTATTGGATCTCCATATCCTCCATCCTCATTGTCGAAAACTCGGTTCCAAGATCTCTCCCTTGAACATCTTGGGTGAGACTTCATTTGCTCTGCGGATTTTGTTGGGCATGGTAAACCCTGTCTGGGCCAGTGCTCAGGGAGACCGCACTGGTCAAGCGTCGACATAGTGAGAACCCATGTTGACGAAGCTTTGTTGGTGGGTGTTCGCCAACAACAACCTTTAGTCCCAGGACATAGATGTGCCAAGGGGAAGGCACACTACATTGAATATTTTTCTGAAGATGATGAAGAGGAGGAGGAGGAAGATGAAGAGGAAAAAATTTCATCCCAAGAAGAGGGGTATCAAACAACAGAAGAATAATAACCCACTCCTGATACAGGAAAAATTGCAACACTTTTGGGTGTACCTAGATTCCACACCTTAAGGCTCAAGAGCAGCATACAAGGCCAAAAGGTCACGGTTCTAGTGGATGGTGGAGCCACTCACAACTTCATATATGTAGCCTTGGTGGAGAAGATAAAGTTACAAGCTGAAAATTTTGATGGTTTCACAATCATCATTCCAGGTAACAATTCTATGGACTACACTAAATGGATTCCAAAGCTTCAAGTTACTCTAGGAAATCATACTATCATTGAAAAATTTTATGTAGTGAATAAGGATGATACAAATTTGGTGTTGGGATTATAGTGGTTGTATTCTTTAGGGGATCATAGAGTGAACTATCAATTCCCTAAAATGACGTTCAAAATTCAGAAGGGAAACCCATCTTGTTGAGGGGAATGCACATTTACCCAAATAAAGTGGTTTCTTCTCACATAATGAGAACTATATTGAGGCATGGAGATATAGAATGGGATGTTGAATGTTTAATTACATATCCTAAGCCCCACTTTAACATTTCCAAGCTTCCTAAGGATATAGAGAAACTATTGAGTAAGTATGAGAATGTTTTTGTAGACGTTCCCCTAGGAAGACCACCAGATAGAGGTGTTGAACATATCATTGAGTTAGAGATAGGAACACAAACTATAAAAGTTAAGCCCTATAGGCACCTTAAATGTATTATATATGATATTGAATAGGCCATTAAATAACTCTTGAAGTTGGGTCCCATAAGTCCTATTTCTAGCCCATTTGCTTCTTCAGATGTTATGGTAAAAACAAAGATGGAACCTTAAGAATGTGCATTGATTTCAGAGCATTAAACAAGAAGACAATAAATAATAGATACCCCATACCCAGTATTAATGAGCTCATGGATGATCTCCATGGGCCAAGTTGTTCTCAAAGATTGACATTAGATCAGGTTATCATAAAATTCGTATGAGAGAAGAAGACATACCAAAAACTGCTTTCAGATGCCAGTATGGTCACTTTGAGTTTGTTGACATGCACTTTGGCTTGACAAATGCACCAGACACATTCAAATCATGCATGAACAAAATATTCACAAGCAACTTCGTAAGTTTATACTTGTTTTCTTTGATGACATTCTTATTTACAGTAAAACTTGGAAGGAACACTTGCATCGTCTATAAGAGGTATTAAAAATTATGCATGATCAATCTTTGTTTGCTAAGCTGTCAAAATGCGAGTTTGGTTTGATAGAGATCTTGTATTTTGGACACATCATTGGTCAAGATGGTGTGAAGGTGGATATGTAGAAAATAAGATCCATTTTAGATTGGCCTCGTCCCAAAAGTCTCATTGAATTAAGAGGATTCATTGGAATTTGCACCTACTATAGAAAGTTTGTGAAGGGGTTCTCCCAACTCACTTCACCTCTCACTGTTTTGATAAAGAAAGATGCTTTCCAATGGAATTAATGGGATGAAAATTATTTCTAAATAATGAAGGAGGTAAAAATAAATTGTCCTATTCTAGAATTTCCTGTTTTTTCTGAACCATTTGTCTTGGAATGTGATGCATCAGGAGAAGGCATTGAAGCAGTCCTAAAACAAGGACAATACCAAATAGATTTTTAGAGTAGGAGGTTACAACTACATGAGAGGATTCACTCCATATATTATAAATAAATTCTTTCCATAATGCATTATTTGATCAATTTTAGACAATACTTGGTGGGCCCACAAATTTGTAGTCAAAATCGACCATAGCAGCTTAAGGTACTTCCTCACTCAAAAGGATTTAAATGAAAGGAAGAAAAAGTGGGTAAGTAATATTAAATAATTTCAATTGTATATTGAATATTTGAAGGGGAAAAATAATGTGGTAGTTGATGCCTTATCTAGAATACCTTCTATTTCTCTCATGGATGTAGCAGAAATTTGGAAAGCTGCATTAGAGATAGCGTATGCCAAAGATAAATTTTCTTGTGAACTTTTTGATGGGACTAAAAATGATTAAATATATAAGGTATTGGAAGGAATCATATACTACAAAGGTATAATCTATTTGGTCCCTAATTCAAGTTTGAAGGAGGAATGTTTTTAAAAATCTCATGATTCTCCTCTAGCAGGTCACCCCAATTTCTTCAAAACATACCAAATGTTGAGGGAAAGGTTTTCATGGAAAGGGTTGAAGGATAATGCTATGAAGTATGTTAATTCCCCACATGTAAGAAAAATAAAGTGGACAACACTCATCCATCTGGTCTCTTACATCCCTTTCCAATTACAACACAAAAATGAGAGAGCATTTCCATGGACTTCATCACTAGTTTTCCAAAAGTATTTGGTAAGGATTGCATATTTGTGGTAGTGTATAGACTCACTAAATTTACTCATTTCATTGTTTTTAGTAGCAATTTCACTGCTGCACAAGTGGATGAACATTTTTTAAAGAATTTTTTAGATTGCATAGGCTTCCTAAGAGCATTGTTAGTGACATAGATAGCATATTTTTTAGTGCATTTTGGAAATAACTCTTCAAAATGGTAGGGAAAAATTTGACACCTATCACAAGCTATCATACTCAAATTGATGGCCAAACAGAGAGAGTGAATCAATGGTTGGAAGGCTACTTGAGAAACTATGTTAGTGAACATCAAAAATCATGGATAAAATGGTTGCATTTGGGTGAGTTTTGTTACAATACTACTTTCCATATGTCCATTGGAATGTCTCCTTTTAAATAAGTTTATGATGGATCCAATTTTATTGACTACATTTTTTGTGATATTAGAGCTCCAAAGGCTAAGGATTTTATTGAAGAGAGTCAAGAAATTTTGAAGGTTTTAAGAGATAACTTGCAAGTTGCTCAAAATCAGTAGAAACAATATGCAGAACAAGATAGAATGGAGAGACAATTCCAAGTGAATGACTTCATGTATTTGAGGTTCAAGCCCTACAAATAAACCACCATAAAAGGTAAAGGTCCAAAAAAGCTCAAATCAAAATGTTATGGTCCCTACAAGGTGATTTGAAAAGTTGGGGAAGTGGCCTATCAATTGGAGCTTCCCATGGGAAGTAAAATTCATATTTTATTTCATTTTTCTTATCTAAATAATTTTATAGGGAATAAATTTAATTTTTAGATACTTTACCACCTTTGGATGATGAAGGACAGCTTGTTCTCATTCCAAACAAAATATTGAGAACAAGGGAGAGAATACTGTGAAGTAGAACAATAAAAGAATATTTGGTACAATGGAAGGATTTTCATAGTGAGGAATCAACTTGGGAAGATGAGAAAATTTTGCAGAATCCAAACTTGGCATTGCTTGAGGATAAGAAATATTGGGTGGGGATTACTGTCATGTCCCCATTCCAATAGGTCTACTAATTGACAATGTTTCACTTACATACTAGTTCCCTAGGTTTGGAGAGGAGGCATTAAATATTTCAATAAGGTAGATATGGGACCAAAGAGAACCTTATTTTATCATTTACACATTAATTTGGGTCATACAAATAATTAATATGGATAAAATAAAGTGGCATTTCTTCATAAAGACATTTGGAGGTCCATGGGGGCCTTGGGTGGCTAGATTCATCCTTACACGTGTCATGAATTAATCCCAAATTCTAAATTATGAGTGATGGAAAGTTCTTGGAAGGTGAAGAGTCATAAAATTACATATCATGATACCAAGGATTCAAATGGGTGAGGTGGAGTAACTCCTCATAGAAGAGGAAGAGTCTAGGAAGAAACTAGGTGCCATGTGGAGCTAGATTCCCTGCGCTTTATGACAACAATGATGGAATATTATATGACAAGTCAGACTTGATTGCATATATTACTGCTGAAATATGAAAAATATGACATGACAGGGATAAAAATATCCACCAATAGGTCTAATTTGGTATTTAGAGGCAACCATTCGAACTTTGTGAAAGAAGGGCTGAGGAGAAGGCCAAGTGGTATGGAGGTTACTAAACATCAAGGATGAGGTGGAGGAAGCCTATGGGAATTAATTATACCTTGGAGGAACTTATAAGGGTTATACAAATATTTCATGATGAATGTAAATTGATTTTTATCATTCTTTATTTTTCCTTTGGCATTTGGAGAGCAATTGCTTGTCCTTTGCACGGTGAGAGTACACTTACCCTGCTAGTGAGCCAATTTCGAGAGAGTGAGATTCTCATCCAAGTTGGACATGGCAGAGGTTATTCAGACCTCTCATTTCTATACTTAGAGATTTTTGTATTTCATATAGGAAGATGCTATTGTTCGTCACCCATGCTTCCTCCCATTCTCTCAATTTCCACTTCCATATTTCCATGTTTTTCTATGAAGGCGCACTAGTGTGAATGGTGGTTGTGCCCAATTGAGTTACGTTGATGACCAAGATATGATGTATGATGTATGTATCTGTAATATCATTTTCACATGATCTATAAGTCGAAATCAGAATAAATACATATGTAAATGCCCACATTTCCAAGCTTTCTTGTGACTGGTTTCCATGTGATGATTTTCCCTTTCAATGGAGATTGTGTATCTGATGTATATTGTGACTTGGGTCAATTTTATATGTTTTTAGTGAGATATTGAAATTATTTCAATTTTATATATTCATATTTCTCTGTTCGGAACCATTATATGCACCATTTAGGAGTCAAAGTTGAGCTTTATTATGCCATTTCCCTTAAGAAAATATCACTGAAATTGTGCATTCGAATATGAACATTTAATCCTCTGTTGAAAAACTATTAAACACATATAATGACATTAAATGAAGTCTAATTAAATTCCCCATACTTTGTTCTGAAATTTGGGAGGGTTTCTTAATATTTGGAGATCCATTTCTACCCACACCCTAGGGGTAATTGCACCATAAATTGCTAGTATTTTTTTTCCTTTTTACCATCATGCCCAATTGGAGTTGCAGATGTCTATGACCTATAATAAAACTATAATAAATTCAATTTAATATTACTAAGTGTTGCAGCTGCAACTATTTTCCCCCAAAAAAATTAATTTTTAGGGTCCCCCCCTTTTTCTTTTAGTATTTAGAACGATTAAGGAATTCCATGACTTTACCAAAGTTTGCCCATGACTTGATTTATTTTTTGAAATAAATTGACTATTTGTCTGCTTATTTCAGATCCATAGTCGACTAGCTTTCTGATGCATCAGATTCAAAGTTGACTACCTCCCCAATCGGGAGCCTTCTGAAGTTCTTCTCCGATAAATCAGATGTCGTTTTGCCTATTGTCTTGGAAGTGGTTGGCCAATCTTCTGGAATCCTTGTCTAGAGCAGTTTTGATGAGTCAGGCACCCATTTTCCTGACACTCTCTGATATCCGAGTAGTTGTTGAAATGTTCTCGTCGTATCAGCTATGTCTATTGGAATGAGCCAAGGATTTAGTGATTTCGTCGGCTGACGTTGCCAAGGCGTAGTGCCAAATCTATCTAAAGTTTCACATTTTTATTGTTGATACCAAGATAAGCTAGTGATATTAATTGTCGATTTTATGTTCCCATCCGATATCCCGGGTATGAAATGCTGAATCAATCCGACGCTTCGGGTCTCCTCAGGAGTATGTTTTTGATGCTCACTTAGCGTTTTCTCTCCTGCCTAATTAACTTTTCCCTCTCATGGTCGAGCTTATAAAGTTGTAAAGGTTTGTATCGAGAAGTCATTAGCTCCCATGTTTGTTCCCCAGGGGAGTCTGTGCAGCTGTTGACTATCTGGACGAGTCATTTATTAGTGGAGGTCGTTGTCTGTCCAGGTCATCTGCAGAGTTTTCTCCAGGTAGGATTCGCTTAATATTTTTTGACTGCTCAACATTGCTTTTGTTTTACCCACATGTCTTGATAGGATTAGTTATTTGTTTTCCTGCGGGGGTTTTGCAAAGAGCAGCGGTGGGTTTCCTTTAAGTAGGTTTTCCCTTGTCTATTTTGAATGTCATTTCATTTTAGCCAGTCCTTTTCACGCCCAATCTCTGTGTTTATTTTCCAGTCTGCCATGAGTGCCTCTTTGACAATTGTTTGGAAAGCAAGGGCAGGGTGTAGATGAGCATTTCACTGTTTGCACTGCCCCCTTCATTCTTGCACCATTTTAAACCCCAGGCTGCGTGGCCATGTTTTGAGCGGTGGTAGGTTTTTGTGGTATGTAGGAGGAGTGTGTAGATGAGAAGGGGTTTTGGGGTTTTAGCGGTCCACAGTTTTTAAGGTTTTTCTCTTAGTTGAGATTTATACCCGTATCTGCATGGGTATTGTGAAGATATAGAGTTTTCCCAAGAAGAATTTTTGGCAGATTTAGGGTATCTAGGTTTTACAAGTTTCCTATTTTTTAGAGCTTCTCATCCAAAAGGACCATTGGTTTTGATAAGACAAAAATTATTCAGCATGCATATTGATGGGATCGTAATATTTTGGTTGTTTTGTGGTTGCTTTCAATACATAGTTTGCTTGAGAAAATGGACTAAAGCTATTTTTGCATGATCAATGCAGGCTAATCATCAGCACAACAATATGCCACGAAAGTAGAAAAAGAAAGCCCAAGCAGCTGAGGAGGAGCCAGAAGTAGAGATAATAACCAGGATTGAGGTTATTTATGAATATACTAAATTTGTTACTGGAGTTGAGCCAGAGTATAAATGGGGAGAGGTATACAGAATGATCACAAACCAGAGTGTTCCAGAAGCTGGGTTCAAATATCTGCCTATATATGCCAACATTGAGAGGTCAGCCATTATGAAGGTGGCTACCAAACCTGAAATTTTCCTTTGTTCAGAGGTGATAGGGTGGATTCTTCCAAGGGAATATGTAATGAGGATGATACTGGCCCACACTGAGAGGAAAGGTTATGCTGCATATAGCCCATCCTATGTATCCATGGCTTATAATTTACCAACACCACAAACCTATTTGACTGAGATTTGGTTGAAAGAGATCAACCTAGATATGGTGGAAACAGTTAAAAAAATGATGATCCCAGGTAAAAGCTTTCATACGAGGCCTTCTGGAGAGTACGAGACATCAACCCTCTGCACTCCATATAAGTTAATTGCATTGATGTTAAACAGAATTTTCAGGAGGGCTAATGGAAAAAGCTTTAAAATACATTAGAGGAAATTTGAGGTCTAAAATGGGCCTCCTAAGAAAAATAATAAAATAATAGTTATTAATTTTGGAGGAAGAATGAAAAAAACTACTTTTTTGTTCATATTTTTGACATATCTCCCTGTGTTTTTACTCAAATTATGAGTGGGAGAGCTTGTTGGATGCATAATTTGATTCCACATCCAACAAGTACCCACACTGCATACTTTTGACAGACCCCACAACCCCAAAAACAATAAATACCCAAAAAAACATGATGATTGTTAACTTTTCATATGCTTAGCTAATACATCAGTTTTTCATTTCATTTTCATAACAAAAGGATATAAACAGGATCACTAAAAGAAACAGTATCACAAGAACAACACAGATTTATCCTGGGAAAAACCCAACAAAATCTTCCTCAATATAGATGCCCCAAAAATATAAAAGATAAAACCAACAAGGAGATCAAAGCCTGAATCTCCTCCTTCTCCAGCTACTTCTCTCTCTCCACTAATGCGCTACACAAGTGACAGTGTGTGTTCCAAATGAGGAGTGCTACACCTCTATTTATATTCATCTTTTCACTTAATTAACTCATCCGACATGTAGGCTCGAGTTAAATCATGTAGGCTCGAGTTACACATGTAGGCTCAAGTAACCACACTGGGGTGCTAATGACCCACCTTTATAATTAGAGGGGATTACCTCATGACTCTTATTAGTTCTTCCAATTAGAAGCATTGAGGTACAAAGTAATACAAGTGGTTCTCCCAATAGTACCATCGGGGGCCACAAAAAGATACAGATAGAATATTCTTCAAAGTTACAATATTTCAACACTCCCCCTTAACGAGAAGGGTATTCTACAACAACATCAACAACAACAATAATAGGAGAGAGAGAGAGAGGACATCATCAATATCATTAGGGTAACACATCTATAAATCATTGGAAGCTTTTTCAACATCATGTAGTCTTCATCTTCAATATTCAATATTCAGCAACATCAACACTTTGACTGCTTCGATCAACAACAATATTTGACTGCTTCGATCAGCAACATATTTGACCTTTCGATCAGCAGCAACATCTTCAGCACTTTGACCTTTCAATCAGCAGCAACATCTTCAGCACTTTGACCTTTCGATCAGCAACATCATCTTCAGCACTTTGACCTTTCGATCAACAACATCATCATTATACTCTGATCTTTCGAACAGTAACATCATCATCAAACTCTGATCTTTCGAACATCAACATCATCATCATCATACTCTGATCTTTCGATCAGTACGTCATCATCATTAGCAACAACTTGCAATCCACAACATGAAGACGAAAGTCTTCGGATCACTTTTGGAACTAAGTCCAGGGACGATACAATCCTACCACATTCTTGACAACCGAAGTCACCGGATTGATTACAGGATAATTAGTCCCTATCACTTTAGGACTAGGTCTAAGGATGATGCAATCCTACTGCATTCTCGACAACTGAAGTCACTAGATTGATTGTGGGATAATCAGTCCCTATCACTTTAGGACTAGGTCCAAGGATGATGCAATCCTACCACATTCTTAGGGACCGAAGCCTCCGGATACCTTTCTGAACCGAAGTTCAAGGATGATGCAATCCTACCACATTCTCAGGGACCAAAGCCTCCGGATACCTTTCTGAACCGAAGTTCAAGGATGATGCAATCCTACCACATTCTTGGGGACCGAAGCCTTCGAATACCTTTCTGAACTAAAGTTCAAGGATGATGCAGTCCTACCACATTCTTGGGGACTGAAGCCTCCGAATACCTTTCTAAACCAAAGTTCAAGGATGATGCAATCCCACTACATTCTCAAGGACCAGATTCACCAGATCTATTCTGGGCAGATGTCCCAGGATGATACAATCCCTCTTTATTCTCGAGGACCAAAGTTGTCAGTTCACTTTAGGGAAAGTGCCCACGGATGATACAATCCCACTACAACATCACTACTCCCCCTTTCAAGGAAGGTCTTTCTGAACAATACCAAGCTTGTCCCGAAAGTGTTCGAACTTTACTCGAGATAGAGGCTTCGTCAGCACATCAGCAACTTGTTCATCAGTACTCACATACTAGAGCTTTATGGCTCCCTTCTGCATCATATCTCAAATGTAGAAATACCTAATTTCAATGTGCTTCAATCTATTGTGGAATATTGGGTTCTTTGTCATCTTTATACAACTTTGATTATCACATAGAATCACGGTAGTGTCCAACTCTAGGTTGAATAATCTTGACATCAGCTTTTGAATCCATATAGCTTCACAACTAGCAGAGCAAGCTACTATATATTTTGCTTCAGCTATGCTTAGAGCAACACTAGACTGCTTTTTGCTAAACCATGAAATCATAGTAGATCCCAGACTATAACATCCACCTGAAGTGCTTTTTCTGTTTGAGATACTTACAGCCCAATCTGCATCTATGTAGCCATACAATCTATACTCATGGCTACCACCAAAGTTTATAGTCCCTTTCAGATATCCCATCACATTTTTTGCAGCTTCTAAGTGAACCCATCTTGGTTGAACAAGATATTGACTCAAGGTGTTCATAGCAAAACAAATGTATGGTCTGGTATTTGTTAACTACATCAATGACCCAATGATCTATCTATAGTGAGTCTCATCCACTAATTCTGATGGGTCACTAGCTAACAACTTCAGTTTGGAGTCCACGGGTGTGGCCATGGTTTTGCATTCCAACATATTGAATCTCTTCAATATCTCTACCGTATACTTTCCCTAGTTGAGAAAGATTCCTTCTGAACTTTGCCATACTTCCAGACCTAGGAAATAATGCATTAACCCAAGGTCTTTCATTTCAAATTCTTCTGCTAGTTTCTTCTTGCTTTCCATAATATGTTTCTCATTCCCTGTCAAGAATAAGTCATCCACATATAACAGCAGGATGACAGGTTCATCTTCTACAACCTTAAGATAAAGGTTAGGATTAGCTTTACTCTTGGTGAAGCCCATGCTTGATAGGAAACTGTCTATCCTTTCATACCAAGCTCGAGGAGCTTGTTTCAGGCCATACAAGGACTTCTTCAACTTGCATACATGAGTATGTCTATCTTCAACTTCAAATCCTTGTGGTTGTTCTATGTATACTTCTTCTTCAATCACACCATTCAGAAAAGTTGTTTTCACATCCATCTGGTGTAAGTCCCACTTCATCATAGATGCAAGTGCCATGATAGCTCTAATCGAAGTATACCATGCTACTGGGGAAAATGTTTCTTCATAATCAATTCCCTCTTTCTGAGAGAATACTCTGGCCACAAATCTTGCTTTATACTTCTCGATACTTTCGTTAGTTGCATGCTTTATTTTGAATATCCATTTGGAGGATACTATGCTCTTTCCTTCTAGTTTGGGAATTATATCCCATACATCATTCTTCATTATTGACTGGTATTCTTCAGTCATTGCTTCTACCAATTCTTTCTTCTGTACAGCTTCTTCATGGCTTGTAGGTTCTTGATCTACAAAATCACACATCAAGGCTACATAATTGGAAAAATTCTTAGGCTTCTTTCTTTCCCTTGTGGAGCCTTCAAGAGCTCCATATATTTTTGCTTCTCGTATAATTTCTCCTGTCCAAGCAGGCTTTCTCTTTCTTGATATCTCCATCATGGGAGGTTCTTGTGGTTCTACTAAGTCATGTTCTTCAGGACCTTCATCTTCAGGGAGACATGTAGTTTCTTTATTTCTGGGAGATGTCTCTTCTTCATACACTTCTTCATGTTGGCACTTCCTGGATCTCTTGAGGGATGTCTCTTCATCAAATGTCACATCTTGACTGATTTCCATGTGATGGAATCCAGGAATATAGATTCTGAATGCTTTGGATACTTCACAATATCCAACAAATATCCCCTTCTTTTCGGAAGGGTCTAACTTGGTTCTTTTCTCTTTTGGTATATGAATATATACTGGACAACCAAATATCTTGAGGTGAATTACCTCGCGCTTCTCTCTTGTGAACATATCTTCTAGAGTCTTGAACCCAAGCACTGTGAGATATTCTATTCTGCACATACACAGCAGTTCTTGCTGCTTCTTCCCATAGATGCATTGGAAGATCTTGATCATATATCATTGTTTTCACCACCTCCATGATGGTTATGTTCTTTCTTTCCACAACCCCATTATGTTGAGGATTGTAGGGAGTAGTTAGTTCCCTCTTGATTTCGACATCTTTGCAAAAGGACTCAAACTCTTTTGAGGTATATTCTTCTCCATTGTCTGATTGAAGTGTCTTTATTTTCTTGTCTGAAAGATTTTCTATCAAGGATTTGAACTCCTTGAATTTATCAAACACTTCACTCTTTGCTTTCAAGAAGTATATCCAAGTCTTTCTTGAAAAGTCATCAATGAATGTGATATAATATTCAAATCCACTTAAGGATGTAGAAGACATTGGACCACATACGTCTGAGTGAATCACATCCAACGTACCTTTTGTTTTAGTTTCACTCTTCGGAAATGGATTCTTGATGTTCTTTCCCTTCGCACATCCTTTGCAAATGCCTTCATGCTTGATCTCCATGTCTGGTAATCCTGTCACTACTTTGTTCACATGAGGTAGAGCCTTGTAGTTAATGTGGGAAATCCTTCTATGCCATAGTTCACTAGGGTCAGTGGACTCATGAACACAGGTTGTTTCTGAGTGCCCCTTGAGTTTATACAAGCCTCCTTCTTCATCACCAATGATGATTGCATCTTCAATATTCTTTCCTTTGGGCCACATGAGTACTTGGCCATCTATGAAAGCAACTCTAAATCATTTCTTATCTAAATCTGAGATAGAAAGTAAGTTATTCTTTAAACCAGGTACATATAATACATCTTTTATCTTTAGAGGATTACCTTAATCAAGTTTGTAGCTTGCTTCACCAACTCCGTTGATCAGATATTGATAGTCATCTCCTAGGGATACTTTCTGAGGAGAGATTCTTTCTTCAAGTTTGGACAAAGTTTTATTTTGTCCTGTCATGTGCTTTGAAGCACCACTATCAATAATCCAGGTGTCTTCTCCAAGTGTCACAGACCCAGAGAGTGCAGAGAATAGTACATACTCTTCTACATCTTCTTCTTTTGCTTGCTTTCTTGGAGGTCTTTCTTCTTCTTCATCTTCATCTTCGTCTTCTGCTAGATGAGCATGATATCTTTTGTTGTTGTTGATCCTCTTCTTATACTCTTGCTTCTTTATAGGACAATTTCGGGCAATGTGTCCTATCTTGTCACAATGAAAACATTGAAAGCCAGAGTAGTCTTTTTCTGGAGGATTTTCCCTTCTTATTTGGATTCTTTTGGGAGATTGAGACTCCTTGAAGTTTCTTCTCTTGAAGTTAGATTGAATTCTTCTTCTCTTCATGTGAGTGGCTAGGGCTTGATCATCTTCCTTTAGTAAGGCTTCTCTGTTTTCCCCTCTATTCTCTTCTTGAATGCAGTCTTCCCATACTACTTCAAACATCATGCTTTCTTTTCTGGGACACATCATCTAGATGAAGGATTCCTAGGGTCTAGTGAGACCATTGAGAGTAGTCATAACCAATTCATCTTCATCAATCTTATCTTCAACATCTTCTAGTTGCTCTTTGATCTGAGAAACCCTTGTGAAGTAGTCTTGGATGGATTCTCCATGACTCATCTTGGTGCTCTTCAGTTGAGATCTTAGATTCATCTTCCTATTGATGTTTCTTCCCTCATACATTCTGGAAAGGGCATCATACATTTATTTTGGAGTCTTCTTGGATGACACTTGAGGGATCAAGTGATCCTTGATGGAGTCAGCAATAATCCTTTGTGCTCTAATCATATCCTTTCTGTGCTTCTCCTTGGCTTCAGCTTCTTCAGGTTCTGAAACTTCTTCTTTGACATGCTTATCAATATCATTCTCTTGGAGAATGAGAACAATCCTATATTTCCATAATCAGAAAATCTCTATGCCTTCTAGCTTGTCCTCAATCTTAGTGCTTGGGGCCATCTTGTCAGAAAATCACAAAAAAATTAAATTTTGCGGAATGAGAAACTGACCTTACCAGGAAATGCGCTTGAATGAGGTGAATTGATTGGAGTGCTTGGATTCTGGAGATTTCAATTCTTCACCTTCCAAATCAGACTTACAAGATTCAGCTTCTGCAGTTTTCTGGTATAGCTGTCAAACTAGGGTTTGACTTTTCCGGAGACTCACACATCCAAAAACTGTGATTCCAGGCTCAAAATATGTGCTCTGGGAGGGCACAACTTTCCATGCAATCAGTTTTCTGAAACTCAAAAATTTTCCTAAAACCCTAATTTCTTCCGAGGAGAGAGAGAGGGCTATTTTCCCTTGTGAAAGCTGTCCTATTCAGGTTAGCTCTGATACCATGTTAACTTTTCATATGCTTAGCTAATACATCAGTATTTCATTTCATTTTCATAACAAAAACATATAAACAGGATCACTAAAAGAAACAGTATCACAATAACACCATAGATTTATCCTGGGAAAAACCCAGCAAAAGCTTCCTCAATATAGATGCCCCAAAAAGATAAAAGATAAAACCAACAAGGAGATCAAAGCCTAATCCTCCTCCTTCTCCAGCTACTTCTCTCTCTCCACTAATGCGCTACACAAGTGAGAGTGTGTGTTCCAAATGAGGAGCGCTACACCTCTATTTATATTCATCCGTTCACTTTAATTAACTCATCTGACATGTAGGCTCGAGTTACACATGTAGGCTCAAGTAACCACACTGGGGTGCTAATGACCCACCTTTACAATTAGAGGGAACTACCTCATGACTCTTATTAGTTCTTCCGATCAGAAGCATCGGGGTACAAAGTAATACAAGTGGTTCTCCCGGTAGGGCCATCGGGGACCACAAAGAGATACATATAGAATATTCTTTGAAGTTACAATATTTCAACAATGATGACATCATCATCACATTTTTCTAGGTATTTCTTGTTTTTGGGGTAGCGGGGTCTGTCAAAAGTATGCAATGTGGGTACGCGTTGGATGCGGAATCAAATTCCACATCCAACGAGCTCTCCCGCTCAGAATTTGAGTAAAAACACATGGAGATATGTCAAAAATACTAACAAAAAAAGTAGTTTTCTTTTATGACAAATATGTCAATTCAACCATTATGGTTGACTCATTTTATTGAAATTCTATTGGTTCTCGAATTCCAACTCACAAAATTTATTGTTGGTGCGTTTTCTTATAAGGCCCATTTTAGATCCCAAATTTCGTCTAATGGATTGGGTACCAGTGATATTTTTTGTGGCCACCCAAGGTACAATATTTAATTGGGAAAAGATAGTGTCCAAGATCTTGTTAGCTTGTATAAGTGCAACATTGGGAGGAGTGTCCCAGAAGAAGACATAATTTTATATGAGTTCAATATTGATTGATTGCATTTTATGTACTCAACCATTCCCATCATTGAAGTTCCAATGGGATAAAGATCAGGCCCCTGTGTATGTTGCCTATAAATCAATCTGGGATCACAAATATTATAGCCATTACAAGGATATTTGTGAGAATTTCATTATGCCATTATATACATTGATTTTCTTGGTTGAATGTAATTGTATGTCAGAGGAAGCTCTAAAAGTTGTGCAAAATAACAGGAACTATTATTTGACAGAAGATGGCTTGTACTTAAGAATGTACGGTGGTTCAAGGGCTCCTTCCCTTCTACCTAGTTATGCTACAGACTATGTGCCCCATAAAGAGGCTATGAAAAAGTTGTACATTGATGGATTGGGAAATTTCCTATTTGAGCAGAAGAAGGCAGTGTATCCTACAGACCCCTTTTTTATAGGGAGTTACAAATTTTCCAAGGTAAAAACTACAACGGAATTTGTTAAGGAACTAGAGTATTCTCACTTCGATGAAATGATTTTCCATAGAAATGACTCTGAGGATAAAGTTGTTGATTATTGCACATCAGCTAGAGTGCATTTTGAGTATACATATTTCTGGGATAAAGATGAAGAGGTCATCTGGAATGCTCAAAACATGACAGCTTTGAGGAGAAGATTCAAACAAAAGATAACTACTGTTGGTGGGAAAGGAAAAGCTGCTAAGAAACTTAAAAGGAAAGAAGAATAAGAAGTAAAGAAAAGGCAGGAAGAAGCTCATGGGTTAGCATAGGAAGCAGAGGACTAGTTGCGAGATGAAGAAGAAAAAAAGAGAAAGACAACATAAGAGGAGGTGAAGAAGATAGAAGAAGAAATAAAGAAAAGGCAGAAAGAAAGTGAGGGATTAATATTAGAAATTGTTGATAAAGAAAAAGAGAAAATAGAAAAGGCAGAAAGAAAGTGAGGGATTAATATTAGAAACTGTTGATATAGAAAAAGAGAAAATAGAAAAGGCAGTTGAAGAATTGAGACAAAACGTAGAAGAAGAACAGGATTATGCTGAGCAAGGACAAACTCAGTCTGATGCTGATCCATTAGAACCCACTGTTCCATCTAGTAGTATAGCAGGAGGGAATCCATTGTCAATATCTAGGATTGAGTTTATTTCTTTTATTCCCACTGAAGGGGATGAAGTGTCTGATTTAAACACTATTTTCTATGACAAGGTAAAAAAGAGAATTGTTAAAAGAACAGAGAAAAAGGTGAACACTAGAGGTAAGGCAGGATTGATGATGACCAATAAAACAGTGGTTCACGGTACCAACAAAGATCCGCAATTAATGGAAAGGGTTGGGTAACACTGTCCCTAGCTACTAAAGATAATGTGGATAGAATAATGACAAAATTAGAGCAATCCCAAAAGAAGGTCACACAATTGAAAGAGACCTTAAAAAAGGAGAGAAACAAAAGTCAGAATTTGAAGAGAAAATATGAAGATATGATTAGTGAAATTGAGGTATCCAAGGCAGAGTGCCAGACTCTACAATCAGATAAATATGCATTGGTGTTATCCATAAGGAATGTAGAAAAGGAGTCTAAGGCCATCCTGGAAGATTTTGGGAAACTCTAGCAGAGACATCAGGTTTTGGAGGCAGAAAGAGATAATCTGAAATTGTCAATTGAAGAGTTGAATCAAGAAAAGGGACAGTTAGAGGATAAGGTGGTAGAATTGGAAAGGAAAAAGAATACTACAGAGGAGAAAGCTAAGCTATATGAGACTCAGGTAGTAGACTTGGAAAATCAGAAAAATTCATTGGAAATCTCATTAAAGACTGCCATGGAGTAGAAAACATGTATTGAACCTTTGAAGAAACATGCCCTTACACTGAGGAATAAGATTCATCAAATGCAACTTTAAATGGCGGAAGAGAGGTTAAAGGTTCAACAGGTAGAAATAAGATTGGAGGAAATTATAAATACGGCTTCCTATTTCTTATACATGACACAGGACATCCTGGAGGCCCTACAGGGATGAATGACATGGTTAGAAACAAATAAGGAACCTCCCATGGATATACCCATCAAAGACTTAGAGACGATAAAGCTGGAGTATGATGTGATCGAATTTGCAAGTAAACCAGTAGAAGAACTAGGAAAGACAATTAGGAGGATGAAGAGTGCTTGTGCAGAATTCTGTAGGAAATTTGTCCTAACTTACAATCGGTGTCAGACCTCTGCTAAAGGGAAGTTAGAAGAGCTTTTCAACCATGAAATGTTTTTGAAGAAATTGTAGGAATGATGGCAGGAGGATAAACAGGCTATTCAGCTAGTCAAGGGAGTGGATGAGAAAGTGCTCAAAACTCCAATAGCGTAGGAAGCAGTTAGCAATCACTTATTGGAGGACCAACTTCACCTGATTCCGGCTAGAATGGTGAATATAAAGTCTCAAGCTACTAGATATGAGATTACTATTAAATTTCTAGAACCTTCTCGTTTTGAAAACATAGCAAAAGATGCAAATGCGTGGAAGAAATTTATGAATGAGCAAGTTGGGCCATCCTAGTTGGAATATTCCAAACGATTGATTATGTAATATATTGTATTGATTTGTTTCTAATTCCATACACTAGAAGACAAAATTTTGTGAAGGGAAGGTTAGGGGAAGCCCAAAAGGCAAAGAGGGTAGTTCAAGAGTTTTTGTTTTTTGTATAAATAGAGGAGAATTAGATGTACAGAAGGACCTTTTTTTAGTCTATCTTTGTGTTATGTTATTGTAAGAAGAACTATTTAATCTTATAATAAAGAGTTTATATTTTCAGCTGGAGAAAGCATTGTGGAGTTTCAAATGCTTGCCATAGACTGGTTGAATGTGAACTACTTCTATTTCAACTTGTTTCTATGAACTATGAGATCGTTCCAACTCACAAATTATTTCATCTTGTGAATGTTTTCCTGTTTATTTCTATGAAATTTCCACATCATATATGAGTAGTGAATGTTCTAATTGACAATGATCTATCTCTTTGGTTATCTGTCTACTTATATTTGTGTATTTTGAAATATGAAAAGCTATCTGTAGTATTCTAAATGCATGTTATACAGTACATTACTTATTATTAATTACAGTATTTCTCCCAAGGGATAGGCTACATAGATTTAGTTAGCACTAGTATAATTTATTTTCATGTTCATGATTTAGAAACAAAAGAGGTAAGACGAGAGGTAAGAACTTGCCCATCACATTGTGACACTCTTCGTTATCTCTATCAACTACACTTAGTTAGGCACTTTCATATCATACATAAACATAAAACTAAAAAAAAAGAAGACACGGTGGACTGGGCCACAACTGGTAAAACAAGGTTTAACTGTTACTTGACCCACGGTAGCCGGACCACAAACTGGACGGATTCCCCATACCAAACAATAAACAAGCTAATTGGGAATGCTTATTGGGGAGAATCCCTACTGTTGTTACCTATGATTTTCTAGGCATCAACACTAAGACTCCCCACATCATTCCCTACCAAATTTGAGACCTTCTTGAGCCATTCGAATCCCCCTGGGTCAAAACTAGTCAAGATAATTTTTCCAAAATTCTGCCTTTATTGGGAATTTTTGAATTGGGACATTCCAACATGATTTCATGCACCAATATTCATAATTTTGTTGAAAAAGGATAAAATTTTGCATCTACCATTTCAATGGGGCACTTGGAAACCTTGTTGCATACTCTTGGATCTGATATGACCTTATTTGGATTTGATATGAAATTATTTGGTTCAAGATTTAAGTTTCAAGAGCCTACAACCATGCTTGTAGTTGTTCTCATCAATTTTGGTGTGAAAAAGCAAGCACCGCAAGTCTCCTTCAAAATTTTTGTTGGGTATTTATAGAAGGAGCAATTCAATAAGTCGACTTGAACAATAGCCAAATTAGTCGATCAGCCGACTAAGTTGAGGAGCTGACTTAGTTGATCAGCTGACTAAGTCGGTCGACCGACTAAACTAGAGATTAGGTAGGCCACCTAAGGTCGTGTCGGTTCATCAAACCGACAGGTAGTTATTTTGTAACTATTTTGTAATCGTATATATTAGGTTGTTGAGCCAGATGAGAACTTAGTTCAGTTATCTGTGTTGTATGGACTCATTCATGTAATATAATCTGTTAATTCACCTATTTTTTCTTATCTCTTGTCTCTGTTTTATATGTATGTTTTAGTATGTATTATTGGTAACCTTATGTGATCGTGAGATTACAACATTGGTTCTGTTTCCACGACTTTGAAATCATTGACCCTAAGGAAGGATCCAGTTCCTTTGCAGCATTAGTAGGTCGAACTTGGGGTAGAAATATGAAAGCATCGATATCCCTGGACAAAGAGAGGATCAAACTAAAAGGAAATGGACAAAAGGTCATTGTACCTATTCACCCATCTCAAGGAGAACCTTGGACTGAACCTATCGACGACGAAGTCGATGTCCGACAACTCTACCAGATTCAAAACAATGTAGATTATACAGATCCGAATATCCATGTGGAACTTCATTTAGGCAACCAAGACTCAGTTGGTTATAATTCAGACGCAGAATTATATGATTGGGAGATCAAGAACTATNTTACAACCTACCAATGTAAATACTACACAAATACCAATATACAAGGAAAGGGAATCACCAGTCATGCATGTAGAACAAGTTTCCAAAAATATTGGTGAACATGGATGACTTCAAATCCTAGTAGAAACTTTTACAGGACAAGCTACTCGATGGTGGGATACCCATCAGACGAGACTGCAGACTTGGAAAACAGCTTCAACTTACTTTGTTGAAATCTTTGACGAAAATAAGTTAACCCAACAAGCTCAGATACCTATATTCACTCAAGGACAGAACCCAAAAGATCATATTAAAACCTGTGAAAAAGAGTGGAGAAGACTTGGATACAAGGATGAACGAGCATGGCCACACTTGTTCCCATCAACCCTCACTGACTTACCAAACATATGGTATAAGATGGAAGAAGCTAGAGGTGAAACATTCCTATGGCATGAACTCATGGAAAATTTCATTGAAGATTTCAACTTTATACCACAAAATGAAAACTTGGTCGAAACAGAAAAACAGATTAAAGAATTTATCCAGCCGACCGAAAACAAACCTTTAAAAGATACCCGACAGACAAGGAAATGCAAAAATATACAAATGAGGATAAAGCCATAGTTGACAAGACTACAGTTAGAAAACGAAAACACAAAAGGAAAAAGATTTATATGGAAATCCAACCATGTCGAAACAACCAAACCTATTTGTACAATACTTAAAGTGGAAACAACCGACAAACATGATACTGATAGAATGACTGCAGCTGATTTCCCTACCACATTCTCACAGTTTAAAGAAGGAAGTCGACCGATCAATGAAGCCAAAGCACCAGAATGGCTAGATGCTAAAGTCAAAACTAGATAATTCAACATCTCAAATGATGATCGACCAAAAATGGCAAAGATTGGTGACTACTGGAGTGAAGAGTAGACCACAGAGATAGTGAACTTATTAAAGGAGTTCCAAGATTTATTTTCTAGAGATTATAAAGACATCAAAGGCTTAGTCCACGAAATGGGAGAAATGAAGATTGATACTAAACCTGATGTTCGACCTGTGAAAAAAAGGCCATATAAACTAGCTCACAAATACAAAGAGATAGTAAAAAAGGAAATAGATAACATGCTTGCAGCAAGCATCATCTATCCTATTGACCAATCAGAATGGGAAATTCCAATGGTTGTACATCCTAAGAAACATTATCCGACCAGACTAAGAATTTTTGTCGACTTCAAAGAACTAAATAAAGTGACACTAATAGACCCATTTTCGACTCCTTATGCAGATGAAATCTTAAATGAAGTTGCAGGACATGGATGCTACTCATTTACAGATGGATTCGTAGGTTATAACCAACTGCCAATAGCTAAAGAAGACCAGAAGAAGAAAACCTTTGTGTGTGAATTTGGTTCATTTGCTTACAAGGTTATGCCTTTTGGATTAAAAAACGCACCTACAGTATTCTCTAGAATTGTTGTCAAAACATTATAGGAATATATCTACAAGACCATGGTAGTATACTTTGATGATTGGACAATCTACTCCATGTTAAAATATCATTACAAATGGCTCAGACTTATGTTGGAGAGATGTCGACAAATCCAACTATCCCTGAACATCAAGAAATGCATATTTGTGACCCCCATAGGGATATTATTAGGGCACATTGTTTGTAAGGAAGGTATTAAGGTTGGCTTTGCAAAGATCAAAATTATCCTCGACCGAAAACCACCAGTAAATCCAAAACAAGTTAGGGTGTTACTTGGACACACAAGATATTATAGAAAATTCATAAGATATCATTCAGATATGACCTATCCTCTTGAATAACTATTAAGGGAAGATCAAGATTTCAACTGGACAAAGGAGTGCCACATATCATTCAAAAAATTAAAAAGAAAATTAGTTGAAGCACCAATCCTAAAGTTTCCAACATGGTCGATCAAATTCCATGTTCATATTGATGCATCAAGCTTAGCAATAGGAGCAATATTAACTCAACCAGGAGATGATGGAATGGATTATCCTATAGTTTACAGTAGTAGAAAATTAAACAAGGCTGAGAGAAACTATTCGACAATAGAAAGAGAAGCACAAGGAATGGTCTTTGCACTACAAAAATATCGACATTATCTCTTAGCTAAGCCATTTATATTCTATACAGACCATTAGGTGCTGACATATCTCGTCAAGAAACCACTACATCATGGAAGGATCTGTCAATGGCTACTTCTCTTTCAAGAATTCGAATTCAAATTCGTTGTTCGACCAGGAAAGTTAAATGTCGGTCCCGACCATTTATCCTGAATCGACACAGGAGAAGAACCGAAAGGAGTTGACGATGACTTACCTGATGCACATATATTTCGGATAGAAGCAGTCCCAACAGAACTAGAAGAAATAGCCCAGTTCTTGGAATATGTACATGCACCAGAAGGAATGAGTACAAATAAAAAGTAGATCTTAGCTATGAAGGCTACACCATACAGTCTTATAAATGGATTCTTATATAGAATGGGATTAGATGACATCCTCAGAAGGTGTGTACTAGAACACAAAAGAGACAACATTATGCATGAAGCACACTATGGACCTGCAGGAGGACATTTCTAGCTAGACACAACTGCAAATAAAGTCCAACAGTCAGGGTTATGGTGGCCGACACTCCACAGAGATTGCAAAAATTTTGTCAGTCGACGTGACAGATGTCAACGACTAGGTCGACCCCTGCCTAGCACATAAATGCCTTTGATATCAGTAAACCCAAGTTTGACATTTGAAATCTGGGCCATAGACTTCATAGGACCATTTCCTACACCAGCAAAAAAGACAGGTGCAAGGTATATCATAACTGCAGTCGAATATGTCACTAAATGGGCAAAGGCTAAACCAGTCGACACATGTTCTAGTGAGATAGATGCTAAGTTTATCTATGAGAATATCATCACTAGATTTGGATGTCCACTAACTCTAATTAGTGACCAAGGAACACACTTCATCAACAAAACTATCAAAACCCTAACCGACCAATTCCAAATCGACCATCGTTGGAGCACAGCATACCATCCTCAGTCGAATGGAGCAATTGAAGCATTTAATAAAACATTAACAAGAGGACTAACCAAAATACGTAACGCTGATAAGGACAACTGGGATGAGAAAATACCTGCAATATTATGGGCATACAGAACAACATATAAACGCTTGACCGACCAAACTCCTTTTCGACTAGTCTATGGACAAGAAGTGGTAGTTCCACTACACTTTCAACAATAGACACCTATCATCGCAGAAATCCTACATGTTGATGTCGAACAAGGAAGAAAGGACCAACTATTGCAACTAAGCAAACTCGAGGAGCACCGACTAATGGCAATACAACATCAAGAAATCCAGAAACAACAATAGAAAGCATAGCATAACTGAAACATCAAGAACAAAAACTTATTGGTAGGAGACCTTGCTTTACTATACAATAGTCGAGTAAAAGGTAAACCTAAAAATATCCACACATAATGGATGGGACCTTACGTTGTCGAAGAGATACATACCAACAGATCAGTCCAACGAAGGACGTTACAAGGCATAGTATTTCGGAAGCTCGTTAATGGAGCCTGACTAAAACGCTACAGAAACTAGAAATAAAGCAATAAAAAAAATTAAAAAATTAAAAAAAAATCATATAACGACCATAACCGTAAACCAAAAGCTATAAAAACTTAAAAATTCAAAAGCCAAAAAAATACTGTACATACAAAAAACTATGACAGGAAATTACCATTTCGACAACTGACATCATGCCCATCAACCAACCACTTCCATTGACCATTCTCATAACTGACATCGACCGATGACCTCGATTGTCCCATCGCGCATTCATGACATCGAGCGCCGAAAGAAATTCACCATTAACGCACACTCAAGTGTTCCAACTGGAACATCACGTCCGCCATTAATACACCTATCGACACACACATCCACAGCATCACCTATAAATACTGGACCGTCAAAGGATCATTCACTGCAATCCATACAGAGAGAGCATCAGAGCATCTAGTCGACTGAAAGCCGAGAAACCCTTAGTGGAATAGACCACCAAATCGACACAATGGCACCCAAACAAACTAGATCCTCAACCAAAGCCAAGGAACTACAGGCTGTGGATACACCTTTATTCTGCAGGCTAAAAAACATTAAGAAGGCTCATGGAAAAAAATATGGGCTAAGATGCAAGAATGGGCTTATGTCAACAAGAAGGCCACTCAAGCCGTAGAGAAAATCAAATACAACACTATATTCAACTATGTCAATGCACCACTCATGGCCAGCTTTGGTGGCACAAAGAAAATTGCTGTAAAATTCATCATTAGCCAGTACCACAATGGTTGGTTCTACTTCAACCAACCAGTTGACATCTCTGGAGAATTCATCTCCAAGCTAACTGACCTCTCAAATGAAGGAAACCCAGCACCAGTCGATATTAAATAAGGACTGGTCGAAGAGCTAACTGGGTTGACTTCGGGAAAGAACTTGAAGGGGCTTATGATTAGCCAAATCACAACCCGAATGCCACAGATTATGGCCAAAATAATATCAATAACACTCACCTTGGCAGTTCAAGGTAGCGACCTCAAGTTAGACATGTTAGAAGCTGTCAACACCATTGCGATAGATGGAAGGATATACACATGGGCTGAATATGTTGCCGACATGGTCAAGACCATCTGTGAAAGATGCCAAGAAACGGGGGGGATCATCAAGTTCCCCTCCCTAATCTTATGGATAATCATGTACCATATCTTCCCAGAGGGGAATCCAATATTTCAGGAACCGTCGAGGTTCCACATGTGGAGATTCAAACCATTCTCCCAAAGAGGAACCCTGCAAGAGCTTGAGAACGGGAAAGTGCTGTTGGAGAACTAGCTTCAACAGCTCAAAGTCTGCATGACTATATGGAGGGTGCCTCAAAACATCCGAAGAAATCTACTGATGAACTCCCATATCCAGCTAGATCTCGACCATACCTCGGTGTGGTACATGTAGGGAGACAACTCAAATGCCAAAGCCCTTGACTACTATCCATCAGTCGACCAGATCTTTCGGGAACTATCTCAACAAGCTAAAACAAAAATACCAATACCAGCAGTAGAAAAGCAGATCAACTTCTCTATCGAGGAGCCACTCATAGACCAAGAAAAAGAGGAAGACTCAACCTCTATATCGGCACCTTTGTATCAGAGGAGACACCGGTCAAACACACCGGCCAACTTCAAAGAACCATCAAACCTCCGACCGCAAAGAGGACAGAACCCCAGATAGCAAAGCCACAGCCAGAGCAGGAGGTGATTACTTTGGCTACAGAAAGTGTTGTCCTGACCTAGGAGCTAAGGGGAGAGACAAAGCTAGAAAACCCAGAGTATGCTATCACAAAAGGCATCATTAGAAAATTGTCAAAAGAGATAGCAGCTGCCAGGAAGAAGCTCAAGACACAACAACAACAATAAGGAAAAGGTAAGCGCAATCTTATCCTTGCAGAGTCATCAGAATATGAGGAGGAACTGGCAGCCACGGCCCTCAACATAATAAAGGATGCCACAGCAAATAGAGTACCGATCAAAGCCCAGTTCCAAAGATTCGTCGAGGCAGGATCCCTAGTGGGTCGACCAAAGAAAGCTAAGACCACCCATACGATGACACCTAAAAATGTTTTTGATCTTGTGTCAACACCTCCACCTCCATCCTCGACAAAAATAACCGAGGAGCAAGTACCAGAAAAGCATTCAGTAACCCCCTTGACTTGTTCAAAAGTGCGATGTCAGAATCAGTCAAGGAAAAATTCGACAAATACAGAGATTTGTAGGCATTCATTGAGAAACTACTTGATTTATTTACGTCGGCCTAGAAGATATCAACAAAAGCACTTCTCTTCATGGTCAGTGGATACCAACTAGGACACAAAGCCCAGTCCAGAACCTTTGCAACCATCACGTCGACTTTTGAGAGAAATCTTGACAAGGAAGCTGAAGTGGTTGCACGTCGAACCTTGACTATCACTCTGACCGTGCCTCAAGCCGACCTACCAGCCACTGCCCTGACTAGAGGAGAAGAAAATGAGGAGGACACAGCTCGACAGGTTAACTAAATGTTCTCTGACTTAGACTCACCTCCCTGCCCCGACAATCCACCACTCACCCACACTTCCCCCAACCCAATCACTCCTGACCATTCTCCAACTCCATCACCACCACCACCAACCCCCAACTCAGAGCAAGGCCCACCACAACCAGCTACATATAAACAACCATAAGTCATAGTCTTCCTAGCTCCCCAACTAGAGAAACCATCAACCACTATCCCACAAACCAAATATCCCGACTCGACTGTTGCAGGTACACAGGTGCCAACACAAGTAGGAAAAGAAAAGCATAAGAAGAGGAAGGAGAAGTAGAAGAAGGAGCATCATGGACAACCACCAAAGGTCCAGATCATATTGAAGGATGCAAGCTCCCTGATCGAACCAGAGCTAGGACAACTCCTCAATACCCTAGTAGCTGAAGCAAAGACGAGGAGCGAGCAAAGAAATAAGGAACTCGATGACAAGAACGCAGAACATGTCGAGTTTCTCACCAAATGCTGAAACCTGGCACATTCATTCCTATCGGGCCCCGTAGAGGGTGACACAGACAAACCACTCGAAAGGGCATATCAGCTATTTGAGAGCATGGTGTCAGCACTCCAAGCTCACATTCAGGAAACAAAGGAGGAACAAAAAGAAGAAACTGCCAGACTCCTAATGGCACAGCACACCGCCTTCACTAAAGCTTATAAAGTGCTGCAAGATCACATGGAGTTTGTCGTAACTAAAGAAATACTGAGAGACTGGCCTGCTTACTATGGGAAAGTCTATCATCAATCTTGGTAGACCTGACAAGGGATCCAGGCATTGAAAAGTAGGAAAACCACTGAGGAAGCACTAAGGACCACAATAGAAGAACAAATAGTGCTTGAAATAGCCAAGCTACAGAGACTTGAGAGGGAAGCACATCAGTGGGTGCAGCAAGCTATCCCCAATTTAGAAATGACTTATAGAGACTGCAGAGGAGAAGGACCAATTTATGGGTCCCTACATGGAGAGGATAGCAGAAGTCTCCATTTCAGAAAATATATCGATCCTATCAAGCCTGACCACACTTACCATCAACATCTAGAAGATTTTGCAAAGTTGGATATATTTCCAACATCACCTCGCAGTAATAGCACCAGCCATTGTCGAAGTTTGTGTATAGAAGTGACCGACCATCAGACTTCATAGCCCATGAAGACAAGGCAAATCACAGTAACTATTGAGACCAGAGGAATTTTTTGTACCTCCCTGTTTCTTCAGGATGAAGAAATGTTTTGTTCGTGGGAGAGATGTAGAAGGATCAAGTCGATAAGTTGACTTGAACGATAGCTGACTTAGTCAATCAACTGACTAAGTCGAGGAGCCAACTTAGTCGATCAGCCGACTAAGTCGATTGGTCGACTAAACTAGAGATTAGGTCGGCCACCTAAGGTCGTGTCGGTTCACCGAACCAACAGGTAGTTATTTTTTAAATATTTTGTAATCATATATATTAGGTTGTTGAGCCAGATGAGAACTCAGTTCAGTTCTTTGTGTTGTATGGACTCATCCATGTAAAATAATCTGTTAATTCACCTATTTGTTCTTATCTCTTGTCTCTGTTTTATATGTATGTTTTAGTAAGTATTATTGATAACCTTATGTCATCTGTGAGATTACAATAGTATTTGATGTCAGTTTTCTCTTATGAGTTTGTTGATATTCTATTTTATGGTTCTTTGGATACTTTGGAAATAATATCATATTTTAGGAATGATACATTCACTCTCATCTATCTTGAGCTTCTAGAAAATTTCTACATATGATTGAATGCACCAATACTCAGAGTTTTGAAGAAGGAGAAAATTGTGCATCTACCATCTCAATGAAGGACTTGGATTTTTATACACTCTTGGATATGATATGAACTTAATTGGATCTGATATGATATTATTTGGTTCAAGTTCTAAGTTTCAATATCTTTCAATAATGCTTGTAGTTATTCTCAACAATTTTGGTGTGAAGAATCAAGTACCAAAAGCCTGTTTCAAAATTGTTGCTGAGAATTTGATGTCATTTTTATCTCATGAGTTTGTTGATATTAAATTTTGTGAATATTTGGAAGAAATATAAGGTTTTAGGAGTGATCCATTCACTCTCTGTGATCTTTAGCATGGAGCAAATTCCTACATGATTGCATGCACCAATATTCAGAATTTTGTTAAAGAATGAAAAAATTGTGCATCTACCAATTCAATGGGGAAATTGGAACCTTTGTTTAATACTATTGGATCTAATATGAACTTATTTGTATATTATATTATCTTATTCGGTTCAATTTTTAAGTTTTAAGAGCCTTCAGTAATACTTGTAGCTGTTCTCATCAATTTTGGTGCGAAAAAACAAGTACCACAATTCTCCTTCAAAACTGTTGCTGGGGATTTGATGTTAGTTTCTCTTATGAGATTGCTGATATTATATTTTTTGGTTCATTAGTTATTTTTGAAGCTATATCAGATTATGGATCTCAATAATTCTCTCTCCACAGTCTCAGGGATTCTCTACCTTTCTATTTGATCACATGCTCATCTCCTCACATAACTAGTAAAGATGGAGACATTCTGCATTTGCTTGGACACATGCTCCTAACACTTGGAGCTGATTTTACCTCACATGGTTTGATTTTAAAGGCTGAAATATATCAATTTCTTTGGTTTTCCTCACATGGTTTGAATTATCAAGCACTTTTTCGCTCTCATCGGTTGATTTTAGTTGCTCTACATGGTTCCAGTTTTCATCTTGTAGATGTCTATGTTCCTTATTAAGTTGAGCACATTCTTATTCTTCCAAAGAAGAAAATTCATCCAGACATAATAATTTAGTTTGAATTCATAGGTTCACATGCACAGTCTCGGGATGCTACTGCATAAAATAACCAAGATACTACATTTGCTGCTACAATGTGCTACAAATTGCAGCAAAATTTTCACAAAGTTTTTATTCAAAACTTTTTTTCCTGATTCACTACTTATCTTGAGTGGGGGGTTTTCCCATGAGGTTTTCCTCTATTTCCTTGGTTTATGAAGAAGCATTTTTTTATTATGTTATATTGTATATGGATGACTTTTGGCCTTATTGATAGGGCTCGTAGTTTTCTAAGTTAGGATTCAGGGGGGGTGTTATTATTTATAATCCTCCCTTGTCCAAACTGCTCTATTATATTATATTTTCCTAACTTAGAAGTAATTTAGTTATTATTGGATCCACTAGTACCATTTGGTCCACTTGGGATAATGGGGACACCTATGCCAACCACTATAGTGTGGGGAACACAGATAGAGGTTAACTGCGACTGACTGCACCTTCATGCATCAGTTTATGTGCCTCCTAGACCAATCCATACAATTTAGGAGCCATTGGGAGTGTCGAAACCAACCTCCTTTAGTTGTTGGTAGTTGGTAACTAGTTAAGCTAATATATTCTACAGTTACATTCAGTTAGTGCCAGTATTGCATGGTTGCATGTGGGAAGGCTCCTACTCTCACCTACTTCTCACCTACCACATCAATTATACTATTTTAACTAATTATAACTGATGGAGAGAGTGAATTAGACATCTGGAGTTATCCTAGTGAACTCTAATAGTGATTTAGACACATCTAGTTAGCCATGCAGTCATATTGAGTTGGTGGATTCGAATCCTATCCACATGATTCAAATTCTCCTTTATGTAACATTGTTGTATACTGATGGGATTAGTGAATTTTATACGATATTTATACTAAGAAATACTTTTATGTTTCCTATGAAATTTGTCTTGTTCAGTGGGTATTATACATTCCATAATAATTCAGTCTAATTGCACTCATTTCCTGAAGATCAATGGCAGATTATTTCTAATACAAATAGGATACTATTGTTCGAAAATGAATGCAGGATCTTGTCCATAAATGAATGCAGTACCACTCTCCATATGATAGTACTATCGTCTACAAGACCATCCTCAATCAAAAATTCCTAGGACCACTCTCAACAAGAGAGTGTTCTTTTCTGTAGGACCATTGTCAACTAGGATATTGTCATCTGCAAATGAATGAAGGATATCGTACACAAATGAATGTAGGACCACTATCCATATAAGATTACTATCATCTACAGGACCATACTCATTCGGAAAGTGCTAGGACCACTCTCAACAAGAGAGTGTTCTTGTTTGCAGGACCATTCTCGACAACTGAATGCTAGGATACACCTATCCGCAAATGAATGTCAGAACTCATAAATATCTGTAGGAATCCTGATAAACTCAATTGGCCTTCTCTGTACTTTCATTCCATTTCCATATCATCCTTAATAATAATATTATCATCACTGCCTCTTTCTAGGGAGGTCCTTTCAAACTACACCAATCTTTTCTTGAAAGTGCTCAAAATTTACACGAGACATAGGCTTAGTCAGCACATCATCAACTTGTTCCTCTGTAGGAACATATTGGAGATTCACATCTCCTCTCTATGCCATATCCTAGATGTAGTGATACTTTATCTCTATATGCTTTGACTTATCATGAACAATCACTTGCATCCATATCAGCAACAAACAATCATACCAATAGCTTGCAAATTTGTACTGCTTTGCTATAGGTTGAACATGCTAAGGCTCAGTTGTACTGAGGGAAATCTTGGTTTTATTTCTACTAATCCATGATATCACACCCAATCCCAAACTGAAACAACATCCTAAAGTGCTCTTTCTATCTTCAACACTTCCTTGCCAATCTGAATGAGCATATTTATACAATCTGAACTCACTTTCGATTGCATATCTGAGACCACAATCCAATGTACCCTTTAGGTACCTCATCTAATGTTTTGATGAAACTAAATGAACATGTAGGGGATCCACTATATACTAACTCAAAGTTTTCACAACAAAACATGTATTTGGTCTTGTATTTTTCAAATACATCAGTGAGACAATAATCTATCTATATAATGTGACATCTACTCTTTCTGAAGAGTCATGATTCAAGATATTTAGGTTTGTCACTATCGGAGTGTTCATTTCCTTATAATCCAACATCCCAAATATCTTTAGGATATGAACTGTATATTTTCCTTGGTTTGGGAAAATCTCATCTGGAAACTGCCATACTTCAAGACCTAGGAAATAATGCATCGTGCCAAGGTTTTTCATCTCAAATTCTATCGCAAGTTTATTCTTACACTTGCTGATGAGCTTCTCTTCTCGTGTCAAAAATATATCATCTACATATAAAGTAATATCATGATCACATCATTTACAACATTATATTAAAGGTTGGAATCAACTTTACTTTTGGTAAATCCCAAGTTCCTAAAAAATCAGTCAATTCTTCCATACCATGCTCTACGTGCTTGTTTTAACCCATATATATATTTATTTAATATGCATACTTGTGTCTCCTTGTCATGAGTTTCAAATCCTGGTGGTCGTTCAATATATACTTCTTATTCTATGACACCATTTAGGAAGGTTTTTTTTACGTCCATTTGATGTAGCTTCCATTTCATCTTTCCAACAAAGGAAAGGATAGTTTTGATAGAAGTATATCTTGTTGTTGGTGCAAAGGTTTCTTCATAATCAATTCCTTCTTTTTGTGAAAATACTCGTGCGATAAATATTTCTTTGAACTTTTCAATACTTCCATCTATTGAATTCTTTGTCTTGAAAATCCATTTTGAAGAAACTAATTACTTATCCTTTGTCCTTGGTGTTATACCTCATATTGGCACTTCTCCATCCGAGTGATGACACTCAATGTGTCTTCACATAAAACGGAAATATGGATAGAAGGGATTTAACTCTAAAATATATTTTGACCTAAATTACATGAACCTTACTCCAGCATCATAATTTTTTTATTATGAGTTTGAAATGAGTACATAACCTGACCATTGAAAACCCATGTATCATACAGGATTTCCATACATGCAACCCACGTATTTACCCAAAACGTTTCATATGTGAGTTCCTTTAATGAACCCCATGAACGATACATAGGTTTCCCTCTTTCCACTTGCGTATTCAATTAAAGCTCATTAAAAATAAAAATAAAAAACTAGCTAATCACGATGAAGTTAGGGTTGATTTGGAAACCACCCTAACCTCAAAACTCCTCCTCCCATTGGAAAAGAAAAAGAGGAAAGGGGATAGAGGAGAGGGAGACCTTTTGGTAACAAGGTTATACTGGACAAATTATTTTGGAGAAGAGAAGAAAGAGGGATCAGGTCCATGTTTCAAGGAAGCCATATCTGACAGAAGTATATGTACTTGTTCCAAGAATTTCAATAATAAAGAAATATGTTTCCTTCCATATCTATGTTATGCATGTTTTGATTATTTATGAGAAATGATATTCATTGTTCTTTTTTTATGTTACAATATTTATATATGTTCATGTCTCAAATTTTGTAATAGTTTAACATGCTTTGAGGAGGGTGGTTTATGTGTTGCAGGTGTTGGAGCAGTAGAGCATTTGAAAAGAATATCAAAGTAGGATCAACCTTCAGAATAAGGTATACATATTTTCTATCTTTAGACTTTTTCTTTAATATACGCTTTCATAATCTCATATGCATGTCTATAGAACCCTTAGTATGTTGGTGGCCTCAACCACAATCGTAGGATGAATTCCCTAATAACATAACTAGGGACTCCACTGGGGAGTTTCCTTTGTTTTTGGGTCTCTTTGTTGTACCTTTCTTCCAGCTTGTCAATTTTGGTCCTGTGTGTGGCTTGCAGAAACAAGTTCATGTCATTCCAATCCAATTTCTTAGGTTTCATGAGTCTATTTTTCTTGTTTTTGAAAAAAAAATTGAAGAATTCATGGGTGTAGAGTACTTACAGTTGTGTACCATACGTGTCTTTCCTGCTACATAGTCATGTATTTCCTTTGACTTTGTGTTTGAAAGCTAGGGTTTGGTCCCTTCAAGTTTGATTTGGAATTTTTTAGTTCTAGAATTTTCCTTGAATTTTTAATGGTTTGTCACTGGTATTGGTCTGTGTTTGCTTTGTTTGTAAGCCTCTTTCAATTGTTTGGAGTGAATCTTTGTAGAAGACTTGTTTAAGTGTCACCACTTGGTTTGTGCTTGGAATGATTCTTTTGTATATTATCAGTGGCTTAGACTCTATTGATTTCTGACTCCACTTGTCATCTAGTCACTTATATAGTTGGCTTATTTTCATCTTTTCCAAGTTTGAACAACATTGTAATAAAGGCTTTGTATTTTTTTCCAAGTTGGTTATTAACGAGGTTTTTGTGGTATTTGAAGTTTTTGTTTATGAGATCAATAGGTTTGAGTCTTATTTATACAAACGTTTACATTTGAATTTCATTTCTACATAATTTTCCCATTCCACATTTCATTTTTTAAAAGAAAATTAAAAAAAAATAAAAACAATTGCAAACTAGATGCATTCTAGTCTAGTTGCTTTAGGTTAGGGATATGAAATTGGGGCACAACAATCTAAGGACCAAGACAGAAACTTACAATAGATTACACAAATCAATTTTACTTAAACAAATGGCATGAAACAATGCAAAAAGACTTGCAGTTGTATATTTTCTTATCATCAATCAGAATAATAGATTAAAATGCAATGCAATGGCATAAAGATCCATCTCATTCGAATCCAAGATATTTCATTCGAATTGGGTGCATGAGAGTGGCTTACTTGTCATTTAACACCACTGGGCGCATTAGTTAACCACTTAACTCCCACATAATTGACTCTAACTAAATCAGAGGCTATTTAGACTGAGTCTAACTGAATAGAACTCAACTACATGCTAGCAAGTAAGTGAGGGAACCTATATGACTTCAGTTAGCTTTGATGAATTGAACTAAGTCACCAAAATTAGGTGGATCTTCCTTTAATTACTCCAGTTAACTACATTTAACCAAAAATATGTGAAATCATGAGGCATGCGCCTTTTCAACTTCAGTTTAACTGAAAGGTAGGTGAAACAACCTCTAGTTAACTAAATGAGGTGCATATGTCAAGTAGGTCAACCCATATTTTCTCCTTGATTGAAGGAGGAGATCTAATTGATGATGCAATCACATATTTGAGTCAAGAACATAGGATAAGTTGTAAATTAGGTCAAAATAATCCAAATAATATGTGTGGTTTGGAAATGCATCCAAGACCCCCCCTTAATCTTATCTCATGTAGAGGAGGAAGCAAAAATAGGGCCCCGGAAACAAAGGCCATAGGTCACCCTTTACAAAATTGATTCTAAAATCCTCAAAAAATCTAAGTGAGAAAAAGAGGAAAAACCCAGTGGGAAAGAAAACCCTCCCTCAAATTGAACACTGAAGAACTAATTTGTCTTCACCATGATGGAACTCACCACCAACAGTGAACGTAAGTAAGAGAACTTCTTCTTAGTGAAGCTCTTAGTGAAAATGTCTGCAATTTGCTCATCTGTGGGGAAATATTGCAGAAAAATTGTTCTGTCATGCACAAGTTCTCTGATGTAGTGCATGTGGATCTTGATGTGTTTGGTTCACTGTCTATGAACCGGATCTATCGAGATCTTGATAGAAATCTGATTCTCACAAAAAATGACAATAGAATTTGTGCTACCAATGTCGAACTCTGCTAGAATACCTTGCAACCAAAGTGCCTGGATGCATGCATTGACCGCTCCCTTGTACTCTTCCTCTACTGAAGATAGGGAAATGGCTGCCTGCTTTTTTCTTGACTTGAAAATAGGAAAAATACCAAACATGAAAAATATCCGAAAGTCGACTTCTGATCTATGATATCTCTATCCCAATCTGAATCTGTGAATCCTACCAAATCTAGATCAGAATCTACAACATAGTGAATGCCAAAGTCTCTAGTACCCTGAATGTACTGTAGAATCCTACCTTGATACAACATTCATGGAATAACAAATTTAAGGCCTTGGATGTTTCAAGTACATAAGGATTCCAATCAATTGTCGATAGATAGTAAAACCCACCACTAGTGTAGAATTTTATTCCTCAAGATTGATTCTTGGGAGGAATGGGAAAGGTGCAGCATTACAATCAACCATCCTAAACTTAATTATCAGGTCTGAAGCATAATTTTATTGGATTATCATTATCCCATCAAAATCTTGAGTATCTCTAAGCCAATAAATTGCCTTAGCAGGTCTAGAACACTCATGTCAAATGCTTCATGTTGAAGTGGTTTTTATGAAGCTGATTGAAGCAAGTGTGCTTCATGTGATCAATAGATCATCAACATACAGAAATATAATCATAATATTACCTTAATATTTATGCAAGTACACATTTATATGAGGCTTAAATCTTTCAAAGTTCTGCGATAGCATAAATGAGTCCATCTTGGCATACCAAGCTCTTTGGGCCTATTTTAATCCATACAATGATTTATGAAGTCTGCAAACTAATGTTGGGTCTGATATTAACCCTTAAATGTGCTTCATGTATATCTCTTCTTGCATGTGTCCATGAATAAAAACACTCTTCACATCCATATGGGGCACCTCCTAGTGTTTGGATGTGGAAATGGCTAAGACTAGTCGAATAGAATCCATCTTTGCCACTGTTGCAAAGGTTTCTGTATAGTCCACTCCTTGGAATTGTGAGAAGAATTTTGCAATGAAACAAGATTTATATTTTCATTTTGTTCCATCTGCAGAAACATTATTTTTATAGACCCATTTTCATTGACCAATTTTCCTCCCAAGTGGAAGAGAAACTAGCTCCCAATTTGCATTTTTTCTGAAGCAATTGATATTCTTCATCCATAGCATCTTGTCATCTTGGATCGTGATGGGAATCATAATATGAATTAGGATCAGATAAAACAATAATATATAACTTCTAGTACAGAAAAGTATCAGTTCAATAAATATAAATACCCTCTCTTGATAGTCTACTGGAGTTCTCCTTGGATCAATCAGATTTCCAATGTTTGACCCAATAGAGGAGAGAGCCTTTTTTGCCCATTTTGGTAGATGAGTGGGCTCATTAGGATCTGATTCAGAACCTGATATTTCATGATAAATAATATCATACATTTCATATTATATATCAGAGCACAAACTTTCACTTTCATCCCCTAATTCTTCATCTGAAAGAGGAAGCGGTTTTGCAGTTTCTTCCTCTACTAGTTTCGAATCTTAGAGAGGTTCTTCGAAGAGGACACTTCTACCGATGATTATATTTTTAGCTATGATATTCAAGAAATTATATCTTGTTTATTATTCATAACACCCAATTAGGATACACTCAACACTCTATGGTTGCAAATACTTTCTTTTATGAATTCTAGCCCAAGCAGTGGACCCAAAAACCTTGAGATTGGACACATCAGGCTTGTGACGGTGTAAGCTTCAAAGGGTGTTATACCTTTGATGGATGAATGTGTAACCCTGTTATGAATTTATGCAGAAAAATTCATATATTTATCCCAAATATTTGCAGCCAAATCCTTAGACTCAAACATAAAGGTTGTCATCTCCTTTACTAATTGGTTTTTCCTTTTTGCTACACCATTCTGCTAAGGTGTGTAGGGAACATTGTGTTGGATCTTGATCCCATTTTCCACACAAAGTTGTATCAGATATGATTTAATGTATTCACCTACATTATCATATCTGATATATTTGATTGTTCTCCTAGTAGCAGTATCAACGAAAGCTTTAAAATCTATGAATTTTTCAAGAACTTCTAATTTCTTTTTGAGAAAGTAGACCCATGTAAATATTGAAAGATCATCTATGAAGGTAATAACATACCTAGAGCCACTCATGGAGGTTGTTGGAATTGGATTTCTGATATCCAAATGGATCATCCCCAAAATACATGTATCTTTGTTATCTTTTCCTCTGTCAAACTTATGCTCATGATGCTTCTCAACTATGCATCCCTTATAGATCCCTTTTGAGGATTTGATTGTCGAAAGGCCTTCCACCATGGAATACTTTTGAAGAATATGCAAATATTCATAGTTTAGGTTTCCAAACCTTTCATGCCACAACCATCTGACCTCATTTCCATGAGTCGGGAGGGCAATAGGCTTTGAATCAGGCAGAAAATTGGAAAACTCATAGGTCTTACCAGAGTGATATTCTATCCCTATAGCAATGGGTTTTATTGTGGCTATATTAGATATCTCAACATCATTGGGGCTGAATACAACTCTTTTAGAAAAACCCATGTGTGTCATTTGATATACATACAACAATTTTGAAGCTAAAGAGGGCACATATAGAACATTTTTCAGGCCTCCATGTTCTAGGTGGATAGTACATTTTCCTTTTGATGAGACTTGAGAGTCATCTCCCATGCGTATGGAGATGCAGCTATTGGAATCTAGTTTTGTGAAAGAATCCTTGCATGAAACCATATGAATTGAACACCAGAGTCAATGAGATGAGCTCGATCCTTTGAAACATTAGCCATGAGAGCATGTCTCCTTTCATGTTGATTATTCCAATCCCCAGATTCTTTCTTCCTTGCGCCTTCTGAAAGAGTAATGTTGTTTTTCTCAAGGATAAGGGCCATATGATCAATTTTTATCTTCATACAAGATAGTTCGGGATGAAAGCATCTTGCACAGTAGGAGCATCTTGTATTCTCTTTTCCCCATTGCTTTTTTTTACTCGAGCCTGAGTGCTCATCCAACTACTGGTTTTTCTCCTTCTGCTTGGGAAGGTCAAAATTTGTCTTCTCTTCCTTTTGATTTCCATTTTCATTTGAATATTTGGGTCATCTAGCAAACAAAACTTGATATTTGGAGGATCTCAAGGACCCCATCTAAACAAGTTTATCATGCTCATCGGTAAGGGACTCAATGAATGCATTTAGGGTCAGCATATTCCAATTTGGAATTGTAAGATTTATGGTATGGAAGGTAAACACAAAGACAGATTAGTCTGGTTCTAGCTTCGAAAGAATTGAAAGGATTAGTTGATCATCTTTCTTCTCAACTTCACATTGCTTCAATTGGAGCACAAGGTGCTTAAATGTAGTGACGAATTCATTAATGGTCTCAAAGTTTCCTAGATTGAAAGAGATCGGTTCATTATCCAACTGATAGGCTCTCAAATCATCTTTATTTCTAAAGAGTTTAGAAAGTTGTTACCACACTTCCTTGGGAGTCTTCAATCCAGAGAGATGGAAATGGAGAGGCATAGGAAACCATACGCTTCATCTAGTTTGTTCCAATATTTTTCCTTCTCTATTACGGGATTTGGATCTATATCCGTGCCCATTGTGACTCTAAAGAGTCCTTTGGAGCACAATGATATCTCAATATCCTGTTTCCACTAATGATAGTTGAAAGGAGTGAGAAGATTGCTTGAAGAGGAGTCCATTCTGCAGTTGTAGTGAATGCAATATAAGTGCTTGAGATACCTACAATCACACAAAACAAACAAAATAAGGTTGAACAACCTGCACTTTTGTATTTTTATTCATTCTTGGATAGACTTCTCTGGACAAAATCCAGAGGGAGTGTTGTCACCTTTCACACATCTGGGTTACGTGGCAGAAATCTTCAAGCCACTTGATGTGTCCTTGGGGGAAAGTCTTGAGTCAAGGCTGTCACCTTGTTCTTGACTCCTCCATTTATGCTCAACTCCTAACAAAGCCAAAGTGGGTAGACCCTATTAAGTTACTAAGGAAAAATTATTTAGTATGATGATGGTATTAAAGAGTAAGTTTTTTAGGAGTTTCGATTTAACAATTGTGAACAACAAATAACATGATGAGATAATCACAAGTAAGCATCAAAATGACACCCAATCACATATAGATTGAAAGAAATAAATAGTTGACCAGTGCCTTGAAAATGGAGTCGGAAAAAAATTAAGAGTGCTTGCAAGTGTTGGAATGAATGCTGTACAATTGTATCTTGGTTAATTTTAAATTAATGTAAGAAGATGAGTAATTTAACTTAGGTGAGGGGACTCCAGATATACCAAGGGGGTACTTGAAGTATGTCCAAAACTAAACCGTCACGGCTACCTGCAAGGAATATGTGGGATGAATGGAGTCTCTAAGACTGTTGTTCATAATGCACCTGAAGGTGTAACAGAGATTTGCACCTCGAGGTCACTTTTTAGGAGTTCCCACTTCCTTTGGGTATTTTTCCACTGTAATGGTTTGATCAAGGCGTTGGATTTTCGCCTGATGGTTTGTCAATTTGGGGAGAGTTAATCCTAATTATTCTAGTCACTCAAGTACTTTTGAAGCAGCTTGACTGATCGGATGAACCACAGCCAAGTACAGAGCATACACACTGGAGTCTTTGTTATTTTTAGTAAATTTTAAAATAGGTGTTTTGTTAAAAAGAAAACCCTCCAGGGACCTCTTTCAATCCAAGTGGACCTCAATCAGGGAATCAAGGAGGGTTTTATTTTATTATGACTAATAAAACAATTAATGAAAATGTAATCAAAGATACACAACACCATTTTTCTAATTAGTCCTACCATGCATCTCTTTCCCCTTGCGGGTCAATTGGGAAGTCATGGGGTAATTAATTTTGAAATTAAAATATGGAATAATGAAAAATTATATCAAAGTATAAAATCTTGCATGTAAGTACTAAACTAGAGCAGAAAAAAGGGAAGAATGCAAAAAAGTGAAACGAACGCAGATCCCCACTAGGGGGATGGGGAGCGGGCTCAAAAGAGCCTACTCAAAAAAAAAAATATTATTATTATTGGTTACAATATCAGCAAACTGAAATATTAGAAACCTCTTGGTCCTTATACGGGATGAAACCAAGATCTTACAACTTTCCAAAAATTTTAAATGTTAGTGAAAGGGGAGACCCCTAGGGGGATTTGAAGGCTCCCGAGGCCACTTTCAAACATCATCTTCTTTCCTTTTCTGTTACACCTGATAAAAAAAAGAAAGCATGTTAGAATAAAATATTCCCAAAATCACTTTAAGAAGACCTTTGGGTCAGCCTACCTTAACTCAAAAAAGACTAAGTTAAAACTAGCTAAACAGGTGAAAAAGGAACCAAGGAAAGCAAGCTTTCCTTGGGATCTTGGCTTTCTGTTTGTGCAGCCAATGAAATATGCACTGATTTCTAGATTTAATATTTTTTAAAATAGAAAAGGGAAACTGGAGCATGCAACCTACTGATTTTCTTTAACTTTCCATGTAAAACGAACGATTTCCTTATGCTAGATCTAGAATGCTTAATGATACTTTTCAGAAATGAGATATAGACTACGAGCTTTGAAATAGCAGATATATGTAAATTTTACTTTAATATAACAGATCCAAATGATAACAAAGCTTTCGAACTCAGTAACCAGGTAAGAAAATTGATTTTTTGAAGGAGAAAGAGAGAGAAAGAGTGCTAGAAGCCTGGGAATGTTGGGATTTGGAGTCTGCTTTGGTGGAACACCAAGGGACTATGTCATTCAAAAGATCTTGAAGATGAGGAATATGCAAACCATCTCAACCTCTTCTACAAGCAAGATCACCTGCAACTTAGAAATCCTTGCACAAACAGATGGTTAAAACATAGGTGCTACTGAAAAAGATAATTGGAAAGCATGCAATTAAACTTAAAATACATGCAACTCCAATAGATATCATAAGCATTTGAAAATCACCATCCACACATGAAGAGAATTACACCATAGATCTTGCCTCCAAAGCTTCTTTATTCCAGAATAATAAACAATAACACAGTACAAGAGCAAAATCACCTCGATCCCAATTCTAACTAGCTTGGAAGAGGTCATATGGGATTTATTTATACAAAAAATAGGAGATCTAGCCCAGGGGGAGTGCAAATGCCAAGGAGACAAACCACTGTAGCTGAAGGAGAGTCCATTAATGCTGATTTGAAGCTGAACTGAGCTTCCACTGAGCCTACCTATCAATCGGGGGGTTGATTGAGCTAACACATCAACCCATAGAGTGACACATCAATCCACAAAGCTTCCAAGAGAGCCCACACGTATGGAGGAGAGAGAGAGGGAGCAATTCCCCATAAAGGATGTTGAAGTTCAACTAGATCTGTCCAGATCACCTCCTTCAGTCAAGGATTTGTTAGATCCAGTCAATTTGGTTCAGATCTGACTGATTTCAATCAAATCAGATGAGAACCCACTGATCTAGGATTTTGGATTTGCTCCATTATTCATCAATTTATTAATTAAAATAATTAATAATTGATTTTTTGTGGTTTTCTGACCTGAGTGATGGAAAATCACTCAAAAACCTGAAAATAGTGGGTCTATGGGTTTACATGGTGCTCGTAGCTTGAAAATGAGCACCCCCATGACTAAAACTGATTATTTGGCCCACTTTTATTACAAAACCAATTTTTCCATTTAGACTATTAAAAAATAGCCTAAGTTTTTGTGGAAAAATTAAAATTTTAAAAATTTTAAAAACTTTAAAAAATTAAAAAAAATAAAAACCTAGGGGGACTTAGACATGTTCATATGACTCGACCATCATGCCTAGCATGTTTATACATTGACACATAGACTCTAATAACCTCAATAGGCCTAAATGCCAAGCCGACCACCCCAACTTTGGAGGTATGGAGTGAAAAACTCAGAAATTATCAGTCATTTATTCAACAACCAATAATAACCAAGGGAAAAAACACCTTGGGCTAATCGGATTGACAAATAAAGTCTAAGAGACCGAGTCTTTTACAGACACTATCATGCTAGAAAATTTATTACAATTCTCCCATGGGGTATGAATATGTGATATAGTACAACAAGCACTTCCCAGAAGTACTTTCGAAGGTCTTCTAGAGTTCGAACAAAAAATATTTGTCTGGTTCACCAAGCTTACTTGATAAAAAACCACTAAGTACAACTTAGGTGGTATTTTTCCAGGACTTATGTGGAAAACTCTTCGCTTCTGGTGCAGCACTGGAATAATTTTGAGTCATTTTTATCAATCTTCATCATAGATCCATCAAGAAACCTATAGAAGAGTTGCCTTGTCTTGCCACGGCTCTGATCCCATATGAAACTGGGGCACAATAATCTAAGGACCAAGACATAAACTTACAATAGATTACACATATCAGTTTTACTCAAAGAAATGACATGAAACAGTGCAAAAAGACTTGCAGATGTATAATTTTTTTTATCATTAATCATAATAATAGATTACAATGCAATACAATGGCTTAAAGAGCCATGCAATTCAAATCCAAGAGAGGGAATTCTAATTAGGTGCATGAGAGTAGCTTACTTGTCAGTTAACACCACTTAACTCCCACATAATTGATTCTAATTGTCTCTGAGGCAGTTTAGACTGATTCTAAATGAATAGAACTCAACTGCATGCAATCAAGTAGGTGAGGGTGCCTATCTGACTTCAGTTAGCTTTGATGAACTGAACCAAGTCACCAATAGTAGGTGGATGCACCTTTTATCACTCTAGTTAAATGCATTTCACCAAAAATAGGCGAAATCATGAGGAAGGCACCTTTTGCACTTCAGTTTAACTGAAAGGTTGGTGAAACAACCTCCAGTTAACTGAATGAGGCACATATGTCAAGTATATCAACCCATATTTTCTCCCTTATTGAAGGAGGAGGCTCAGTTAGGCTCCCCAATCGAAGGAGAAGACTCAAATAGGCTCCCTAATTGAAGGAGGAGATCCAGTTGATGATGCAGTCACATATTTGAGTCAAGAACTTAGGATAAGTGGTAAATTAGGCCAAAATAAGACAAATAAGATGTGTGGTTGGGAAATGACTCCAACAAGGGCATCTGTATAGTTTTTTGAATTTTCAAAAAGATAAAAAAGGAAAAGCGTTTCTATTTCCAAAGTCAAGTAGATAATTTTTGTTAATTTTGAAAAGAAAAAATAAATCAAGTAGCAATGTCAATTTGAAATGCATTATAGCATACATTTTTTCCTTTACTATTGAGTCAAAATTACCATCAGTTTCACGACTGTTCACCCTAAGTAAATAACAACCTATAAAAAGAACTCTTATAATTTAAAATTAATTTGTAAAGTTTTCTTTTAATTAGGGACGACACCTACTATCTTAGGCTATGGTTTTGGATTATGGTTTATCCTTGAAAATTCCAAAACCACTAAACTCAGACATAGTAGTATTTCACTTAGGAAATCCAACTTTATAAGGAAGTGAACTGGAAATATCCTCTCACAAAGGAGTCAAACATGAGGTCATGCGAGATTGGGTTATGGAGATACCCCTCCAATACTCATTTTAGCATGCACCAAAACTATTGTGTGTTCAGGGATTCACTTAGTACCACCCTTGGCCCTCTACGGTGTCGGTACTATTTGAGTTTTAGACTTCGTTACCCTACCTATGCACCTCAATTGGACTGATTATTCTTCTGTCAGACCTTCTTTGTGGGGTTGGTAGCCTTAGTATCTTGAATACTAAGATTCATACACAGGTGACAGTGGAAGGATATTTACATTATACCTAGGACAGACGTGGGAGGAAATCCCATGCAACAATTTGGAAACTCGGTTGGTGATTCAAATGCTTTCCCCAAAGAAATTGTATTGGGACCCCAGGTAACTCTTCTTTGACTCTTCTCTAGTTTGTTTTGGGCCCTCATCATCTGAGACTTTTTTTTGGAAGGTATATTCATATTCCTAGTTTTGATACTTAGGAATTTTTCTAGTGTGTTGTAGATTGGATTTTAGGTTTGTGATGTAAATCTTTAGTTATGGAGGTTCAACCCCTACATATGTCAATAAAGTTCTAGAACCTTTCGCAGCTTACAGTGGAGCCCCCACCTCCACATTTAAGGAAAATATTCAACACAAGTTGTTCCTTTGAATCAACTAGTGTAAGTGCAAGTCCAGGAGAACCTAAACTTAGATATACCCAACGTGGTATTCCTTCAATTGAAGTTGAATACTTGCAAGCGAAGGAATTTGCGAGAAATTTTAACATACCCCTCAATAATTTAGGATATTTAGTACTTGTGTAAATTATACCGTTCAGTCAACATGGGATTGGTGTCCCTATAGGATTCATAATGAAAAATATGAGAGAAGGGTCATGGGATATTTATACCCCTATCTCAGCTATGTTAGACAGTGGAGTATCACCTCCACATGTAAGTACATAGACGTCTAACACACACGTTGAATAGTAGTGTCATTAAATTTTACATCGTCAACCCATGTTTCAGTAAGTACTAGGGTCATTAACCCCCCAGTATATGTGAATCCTACTACTAGTCTTTCTAATGTAGTGTTCACTGGCATACTAAGTGTATGTTTCACATCCTCTCCTTTATTTCAAAACTTTCATAATAACCCTGTTGATTCTACTTTTTTTATTCAAGTGTATCCTTGGTATGGAGAACATATCCCTCCATTTTCTTTGTTTTTAGGTCTTGTAACTACTTACTCATGTGTATGATAGCCTAAGAACTCCTCCAATGCTATCATAGAGGATATTTCTCAAGTTGAAATGTTGTTACATTGTCTTTGAGTTAAACACCTTTCAAATTAGTGTAAATCTGTTCAAATCATGCATCTCAGTTCTTCCATTTCATATGCAAAACAAAAATATATTATACACACAAGTAAACCAGTTAACTATAACTAGTTTGGCTCTTCCTCCTTTCATGGAAACCTCCGACATTCTTCAACATTAAACATTAATGGTACCATGCATACACTCCATGAAAAAAAAATGTTTGGGGTTGACTTAAAAAACCCAAGCTCTAAGTTTTAAGTCCTCCTCGTTGCAATCAGTGATAAAACAAAGCAACAGGTTCACTCCTAGCGCTTAATTCTCATACTATACATCCATACCCGATACTCGAAGGCTTATTTCAATAACAAAGGTGTCTCACCATAATACTTGGTCTTCCCACATGACCATTGCACCTCGACCACAGGTTTATTGGACTTGTCAAAGATTGACCCAATATACATTTATCTTAACTACAATAAGCCTCTTGAATCGTCGATCGAGATGGAATTCAATCTCTGCCTTCAACTCTGTCAACTCAACTCTGCAATTACCAGTAATTGTTGATATTCTCTTGGAACACTCAGCAATCATAGATCTATCCCTACATGGCATAGTTATCATCGATCTTTCTCAATGGAACTCAGGAATTGTCAATATCCTATATAAAATCCTCCATAAACCTCTGTGCATCAGAAAACTAATTTCTGCCTACAATTTCTTGACAAAATTCAAGAGATTTTCTCATTCAAGTTTCCAGTCAGTCGATAGGATCATAAGAAGTGATTCAAACAAAAAAATGATTTTAATTCAACCAATGACTAGATTATATAATTGTTGGGTCACGGATTTTTCCATATTTTCATCACCTATTGGCATACATTCCATCCCTCTTCTTCATATTATTATCCATTTATCATTCCATTTTCCATCCATTTGTTGTAATTGCCTGCAAAATACTATGTTACTTCCATCAATGCTTTAGTGGTTAACCATGATTATTTCCCTTTATTTTTAATGAATTAAAGACTATTATGCATAATTTTACTGATGATGGCTTATGGAGTGATTTTTTGTATTAACAGCAACAACACTCATAGTTCAAGCCTCCAGCTCATGCTCAAACAGAGTTAATAAAAAATGCATGCCAGACAAGAACACCTTGATTCCTGTCTTGATTTGCAAGCAGATTGAAAAGAATATCAAAAATAAGGGACATGGGTTTTGTGTGTAACAGCCTCATTTACCTGAATCACAAGGAAATCACCAAACAAAGCTGCAGTTTGAGATATACAGGTGGTTCTTCGAGAGGGTATTTTCCAGATTTACAATTATGGCCGGTTTTCCAAATTAGCAAATTTGTTGAAACAGATCAAGTTGGGGATTTGGTTTCTCATTCTCCTTACATAATTTTATGTATAAATATGTAATAAATCTCATGAGGAGGGGGATATGAGAGAAAAGTAATGTTATGCTGTAGGATTTGGTCCAGACTCTATTGTAATGTTTTCATTATGATAATACATGCTAGCAATTTCTTGATTCTGGAGTTGTATACTTTCATTGTGGAGATCCAGATCTGCTTAGTGGAGGAAGGGCCCTCTTCCCTGAGCATATGCTGGTAGTGTTGATTGTAAGTGTGTTATTGTTTAAATTTGCTTATTATTTCATTCATGCTTTTGTTCATTAGATTTATCATAGTTGTATGCTTTCATTCATTAGATTTGTCATAGTTGTTGTGTTGTTAATTCATTTGATAGATCATTGGCCAACATAGCACTTCTTTTATATTCATGCAATTAGATCTTGTTTCATAAGAATAGATTTTGTTTGAAGTGTGTTAGATTTACAGTTTGGTTTCATGAATAGGTTTTAGGTTTTATTTCTTTTCAAGAAGGTGTGATCTAGTCTATGAAGAGTTTTGATTTCATACCAATAGATCAACAATGTCAGGTAGAAATTCTGCTTGCATAGATCTTGCAAGATATCTTTGAAATAAAAGACTTCCTTGGGCTAACAATTTATGTTTTGGTGGTTTCAATTATTTAATTAATTAGACAATTAATCCCACCAACATTTTGGCGTCATTGCTGGGGAAGTTATCAATGGTGCAATAGTACATCTAACATTGTTTTGTAGATGCATTGTTAAAGTAGGGCATGTAGGTTGCATGATTACTTTATATTTTATTGAATTTGATTTGAGTGTATTTTTTTTCTTCTTTCTTTGCATTTAGTTTTATTTCATTTTCAATTTTTGGAGCATAAATCTTATCATTCCCTTTAGTGGTGTTGTAAGCACCACCCTTTCTGCTAACAAGTTGACATGAACATTTGAAGAAGGAAACTCACAATAGCACATGAAGAACCTAATGAAGAGATGACAAGGAAGAAATATGCAGAAGTTGTTACCTTCAAATTTCCCATCAGAGATTTAGGAAGAGTGGCACCAATGAAAAGAATTCCCCCACGTGTTCTACCAAATTTTCACGGTGTGGAAAATGAAGACCCTGATGTATTTTTATTTCAATTTGAAGTACTTTGTAGGGCCTATGGTAATTGTGTTAATGATCAAAAGTTGAATTTATTTCCCATTACTCTAAAAGGAACATCCCTTCGATGGTTCATGAGCCTCAGTGGGAATTTCATACAAACTTAGGAAGACATGAAACATGTATTCTTGAGAAGGTACCAAGGTTATTGCAAGGTCACTGGTGAAAGAGACCTTAAAAACACTCCTGCTTAAAGGAATCCAAGATAAATCCATAGAGATATTAAATCTGATGGGAACAAGTGATGTATTTCAATTACCATATGATGATATTTGTGAGTTATGTAGAAGGTATTCAAGAGGAAAATTCAAGGCTGGTAAGAATTCTAGTAATCCTTCGTTTCAATCTTTGAAATCTACTAAAACAAGATCTTTAGGAGATGAAATCGGCAATTTATTTGAAATTTCTAAAGCTGATTCACAATTGGGTGTTTTGCGGCATAAGGAAAAGTAGGAGGAAATAAGAGAAGCAAGGTATTTCCCTTTGGATATTCTTGAAAGTTGTGGTATATGTGTCATTCCACGGATTGCTTCCCCTCCTTACCATGGATGAAAGCAACATATCAAAGAGATATGGGAGTTGCATCCAAATCATTACAACATTCATGGCAACCATGGCCTACATGTATGGTTCAAAACTCTATCCCTTTATTTCCTTACTCTCATACTCAATCATTGAATACTCTTCCACCGTGGCAGTTGTTGCAGCCTCAATTTAACTTTTACCTACCTTATCCACAAGGTTGGAATGGCCTATCTTATGATCACATGGCCACTCTCCATCATGCTGCAACACAAATTGGTCCTTCAATATCAACCTCACAAACCAACCATCTACATCAGTCACATCTATCTTCTCATCAAACTCCTTGGTACCCAACACAATTTCTTAGCCAATCCACCCTCCACCCTAACCATAATAAAGCAGTATAGTATGCTTACAGTTATGAACTGCAAAATTTTCCTACATTTCCCTCTTGTTCCACCTCACCTACACCGCTGCAAAAAGACTATGCGTTGTTGCAGCAAATCCATATGAGGCCTGAACATGTTTTAAATCCAAGACTTGGAACTAAATTTTCTTATGATCATCAATAAGTTAACAAGATCAAAAAATTTGATGAAGAACGGACATTGGAACCAAAAGCATCATTCACATCATTAGATCTGAATCTCTTATGCATTGAGAAAGATCAGTTTACTAAGGAGCTTCATGGTGTAACAACCATGAGAAATCAAGGGAACAGAGACTATAGTGAAACTTTGTTTCAATTTGTCATCAATCAACAACATCATTCCACACTTCACCAATTCTTGCCACCATCATTTCAAGGGAATTTGATCTCTCATATCCTAGCATTCATAAAATTATATTTTGCTGTTGGGAGTATGAGCATACTTGAGTCACTTATTCGAAAGTGGCTCCATTGGAAATATGCGTACACTTGAACAATTTTTATATTTCCAAGTAGAATAGGGTAGGGTAGAGTAACAGAATAAAACCATGCTTTTTTTTTTAGTTTTTATTTTTGAATAAGTATGATCTCTTTCTGTGCCTTGTTGCGATCTGGAAGATCAGAAAGTAGAAAGATAAGGAATGGGTATGAGATGTTTTCAAGAATGCTTTGGAATTGTTGACTATTTGAACAAAATGCTTAAATCCTTTTTGTCTTCAATCTTCAAAATTTAATTTGTTTCTATTTGTTACAAAAAACAAACTTTCCTAAAAACAAAATTACAGTAATTAGGGAAGGTGAATTAAGGATCCACAGGAAAATAAGTCGATGATTATGGAACCCTTCAAGCTTGAAATTGGGCATGAATTTGTTAGCTGAAACACCTAGATGTGACTGATTACTGTCAACTGTAATGGTGAGCTGCAACACCCAGATGTGACTGATTACTATCAGCTGTAACAGTGAGCTGCAACACCCAGATGCGACTGATTACTGTCAGTTGTAACAGTCAGCTGCAACACCAAGATGTGACTATCTTGTAGGTGAAAGTTTATGAATTCGAGATACATGTATGTTTCACATCATGCTATGTATTTAGTTTTAATTTATATATAACACATCATAAAAATACACATGATTTATTTCAACATTATTTCATTTTTAAGAGTTGCAGCTACGGCTGCAACAGACTGTGTAAGTCAATATAGGTACTCAGTGCTTGAAATTTTCGGTATGGGTGTGTGATATATTTAAATTTACATCACTAAAAACATTCACACCTATTCCGGTCACTTTTTGGGAGACAAATTTATTTTATTGAATTTTTGTGGCATTTTGGCTTGAAAGTTTTACTCAAACACAGTCGGGACAGTCCATTTTTGGGAGACCTGTTATAGCGGATTTCACCACACTAGGTGAATCACACATTGTATGGCCTTCCCCTGTCCCGCTGTAGACTCATTAGCCCCTATGGACCACTTTTTGTCTTTTGATGTATCATCGACCATCCCTAAAAACATTAGAAAACTGATATACACGGCATTTTCCCCAATAACCGTGTACATACGTGGATATTCCCATTATAGTCGCGTACATCGGGATGTGTACATAATCCAAAATCCTTTGGAGCGTTCCTTGTCTTGGATCCGACTCACATGACTCCTAGCCTTCCATATGCCTTGAGATCGCACGGATTCGACCTTTCAGTATCACTTTGAAAAGCTATATAAGGAACCATTGAGACATTGAAAGCAAGAAGAGAGAATTGAGAGTACCGAAACTATAGTCCATTGTTGCCAAAACTTATGCTTGAGTCTACATCCCTTTGTCCCTTGGAGCACTGTTGTGTTCTTCCCAAGCTTTCCCTTTGCTAGTAAGCTTGCTATCGGAGTGATGGAGGATTGAGGTGGTGGAGGCCCAAGTGGGGGATTCAGTTTCTCCGGTTCGCAGACATGCCGTCAGAGGTTGTCACTTGTAATCTCTGATTGATATTAATAGAAATATATTTTCCTGTCCAGTAATGTGTATTTGAATGAATATTGTTTCCATTGGAATATGTCAAATGCTCATACATTATTGATTTATATATGCTAGAATAGATCTAACACCATGAAAGATAGTATGCTTGTATTGTTTACTTGTTGTTGAGGACGTGCTATAACAATTCAAGCTGAAGATTGGAAAGCTCAACGGGGATCTACTTCAACCGTCCGGAATAAGGTACGAGGTTTGATCCTTTAGTGTTAGATGTTTTTATTTCTATTGCATATTGGGAAAGATTGATTTCTGGAGTCTAGCTATCTGTTGTGGTACCCCAAGCCATAGGAATTTCTCTCTGTAATTCTCTCCAATATTTCTATAAATATGAATCAGAGATTACAAGTGACAACCTCTGACGGCACGTCTGCGAACCAGAGAAACTGAATCCCCCACTTGGGCCTCCACCACCTCAATCCTCCATCACTCTGATAGCAAGCTTACTAGCAAAGGGCAAGCTTGGGAAGAACACAACAGTGCTCCAAGGGACAAAGGGATGCAGACTCAAGCATAAGTTCTGGCAACAATGGACTATAGTTTCAGTACTCTCAATTCTCTCTTCTTGCTTTCAATGTCTCAATGGTTCCTTATATAGATTTTCAAATTGATACTGAAAGGTCAAATTCGTGCGATCTCAAGGCATATGGAAGGCCAGGAGTCATGTGAGTCGGATCCAAGACAAGGAACGCTCCAAAGGATTTTGGATTATGTACACATCCTGATGTACACGACTATAATGGGAATATCCGCGTATGTATGCGGTTATCAGGGAAAATGCCGTGTATATCACGATGTGTACATAATCCAAAATCATTTGGAGCATTCCTTGTCTTGGATCCGACTCACATGACTCCTGGCCTTCCATATGCCTTGAGATCGCATGGATTCGACCTTTTAGTATCACTTTGAAAAGCTATATAAGGAACCATTGAGACATTGAAAGCAAGAAGAGAGAATTGATAGTACCGAAACTATAGTCCATTGTTGCTAGAACTTATGCTTGAGTATGCATCCCTTTGTCCCTTGGAGCACTGTTGTGTTCTTCCCAAGCTTTCCCTTTGCTAGTAAGCTTGCTATCGGAGTGATGGAGGATTGAGGTGGTGGAGGCCCAAGTGGGGGATTCAGTTTCTCCGGTTCGCAGACGTGCCGTCAGAGGTTGTACGCGGTTATCGGGGAAAATGCCGCGTATATCAGTTTTCTAATGTTTTTAGGGATGGTCAATGATACATCAAAAGACAAAAAGTGATCCATAGGGGCTAATGAGTCTGCAGCGGGACAGGGGAAGGCCATACAATGTGTGATTCACCTAGTGTGGTGAAATCCGCTATAACAGATGCCCCCTAATGTATGAGATCAGAGGGGTTATACGATGTCTGAAATACATTATAAGTCCATCCCAAAAGTGAAGTGATGAAGGTACCCAAATGGAAGACCAGCCACCCAATCCGTATAATACCGTAATACAACTCTGCATATAACTGCAAGTACATAGAGCAGTCCCAGATACATAAGAGTACAATGGCCATGAATAGGCATGAAACATGATAGAACATATGTGGTCATCGCCACGTACAATATACATAGATCAGAATCTCCATGATGAAGATATACAAAGTACAATGATCTCCACAAAGGCTGAAGATATACAATAGATCAAGATCTCCATAGTGGCTGGAAATGTCTGACATATACTGGAACAAGTCAAGAGAGATGAAATCTCATGAACACTGGCACGATCAAGGAGGTAGCATATAGTGGACGCCACCAATCTGGAAGGTCTTCTACACAAACCACTACGAGTACATGTCCTACTATGCGAATAGAGGTGTCGAGGTCGAACATAGTAGTCCATCGTCTGATTACTGGTCATTGATGTATACCGTTAACAGACGCGAGATCACCCACCAATAATTAAAATGGGAATCAAGGTACTAGAGTACAAACTAACAAGTGTGAATAAATTTGTTGAGGTCGAACACTTGAAAGAATCCATCGATCAGGGGACATTGATGTATTCCCAAAACTGGCGATGGCGAGAGAACTTGCCACTGATGACTGCAAGTCTCAAGGCACTCAAAATGACTCTAGATTCCAATCCCAGAATAAATGATCTGAAGTCGATGGGATGAAATCCACTGGAAGGAGGGAATTAGGGCATCCCCCATCATCCAACATGAGGTACTCAGCAAAGCTGTATAATGTGGAAGGACTCGATCATAAGGTGCATGAACCAGTAACTGTACCGGGAATGGCTGACATGCAAAGTCAAGATAACTGAGGAATTGCCAACTCAGGTTTCAACTTCCTTCGAACAAGAGCATAATGGCGTATGGTGACTGAATGAAGGAAGCATAGACTCGATATACAAACTGGGACATCTCTATGATGCATGATGCATCAATAGAGGCTCCATAGGGACTGGAAGCTTAACCAGTCGGTGGAGATAAAACTCAAATAACGAGTACAGCTCCTAAGTCAAACTATAACCCAACCAATGGATGTGATATACAGTGCTCTGTTCGAAGGCGACATGACTCGACAGCTGCCAAAGATAATATCTTTTCTTGTCCGGATTTTTGGTTTTTTTATTTTTTTGGTCTTTTTCAGTTATTTGAAAATCTTGAAAAAAGAATAAACTAGCTTTATAGTTACAAACTAGGAGGAGACGAGTGTCAGGAAGGAAAACAAACTAGTTCCAAGCAATGGAACATACCTATTCTCAATGCAAGGATACATGTGTAGGATATCGACACTCGGGGGAAAATCCCCTCCCGGTAAAAAGGGAATCAAGCTGCGAAGGATATAAATAAAGGCTCTGCATGGCTATACATGAGACAAGCTCAGGCTATATGGATGAAAGGCAATGTCAGGGGAGCCGGCATAAATCTCAATAAGACAGGCAAAGCTCATGATAATGCATCCACAACTTGATACAAGGGGAGTCCGGAGGGAAAAAGGCCAGCATAAGATCAAGAGGAGTATGAGGCTCTTGCTAAATGTCATGGCAATACTATACAACGGACTCCCATACCCTAAAGGGGGAAACATCGGCATGGGCACCAAATGAAAATAAGGCACTAACTAGGGTACCCATGTAAGGTGAGGCTCTACCACTCATATCATGCCACTTCTATAGCAGCAAGAAGGTTCTGTGACATAATAGAGTGGGTTCATACCTAAGGATATAGTGACATGGTCATAAGGTCATGCAAAATGCAAATAGTGGTGAACCTAACCTATATGCCAGTATAGACGTTATACCTGAGATTAGTACGAATGGGTCAATCAAAGGCTGAAACGGCGCTGAAAATGGTCGTCTACATCACAAATTAGGTCAGAAATGGTCCAAAATGGTTAGAAACAGTCAAAACTATAGAAAAGGGGGTAAAAAATTTCAAATATTTGAAAATTTTTCTATAAATAGTAAAAAATATAAATCATTTGAAACTTTTACCCATTGGAGCTCTGATATTCAACTGCAAATTCCAGGAAATCCAGCCGGCGGAATTCACAACCGATTCTTCCAGGTATTTACTCATGTTCTTTGCTTGCATTTCAATACAAATTTTATAATTTTTCATGGTCAAATGAATTTTTAAAGGCCAAACTTACATGAGCGCCACGGCCCATGCGGGTATCGAGGCTTTTTTCACGTATAGGGCTGGCTATACGCGAAAAAGGGGTCAGAAACCGCGTATGATGCCGCGCACTAAGATTTTCATGAATCTAATGGACATTTTGGTCAAATTCTCATGCAGGATGGTGCTAGAGTGGCGAGAACGTGAGCACGGTGATGTAGAGGAAGTAGTAAGGGCTGACAGAATGGCTCAAGAAGCTCTAAGAAGGTGCGGAATCTACAAGTTTTGGTTCCTAGGAGGCTTGAGGGCCAAACCAGGACTACTACAGATGCTTGTAGACTATTGGGATCTGGACTCAGAGTCCTTCCGGCTAGACGGTATGTCCCTCACCATTGAGATGGAGGATATCTACTTTATCACAGGTCTATCATGGCGAGGTGAGACGGTGAACCTTCGTGCCCGAGGAGGGCCAGGTCATGGGCTGACTATTGACAAGTACATCGCAGTGTACTGCTATCCAGAGATAGAGAAGGTGGGGAGCCAAGTCCCCGCCAACGCTATACAGGTACTGGGCCTAAAGGCCATCTTACTGACGCTAGGCAGGATAGCAGGCTTAGCATCACTCCATCAGGCCTCTCGGCAATTGATGTTCTATGCGGCCGAGTGCATGACACCGACCATCTATGACTAGAGCACATCACTGTTGAGCAACATGAAACATCAGCTCAGTGAGTGCAAGGCAGGTAGGATACGGAACTTCGGGTTCAACAGTATCTTGAGCACTTTCTTCTTCGAGCAGGTTCCAGGATTGAGCCCTAGAGTGGATGTTCCTCTCCACGGGGTTCGAGATCTGGCCCAATGACGTTGGGCAGACGCGATGCGCGGACTGGGGGGCGGTAGGGTGGCCAACCCTTATCCAACAGACTTTTTTCCATGGTGGCGACGACAGATTATCGCCATAGAGGACTACCCTTATGCAGGGATAGACTTCCGGGGAGACCTGGACATGCCATTACCACCAGGATCAGCATATGGGGACATAGGTAACGAATCTCGACCCTTACTCTTTTTAAAATTTTTGAAGTATTTAATTTTTTTGTGTTTTCTTGATTAATGGAATCAAAAAGACATATTTTTGGGTGACAATACATAATGACATCTACCATTCATGTGCAGATGTGGGACCACGGTGACCAGAGGGCTTCCCACGTCATAGACGGAGGGGAAGAGGAGACGATATCACCGGTGTGGATGCAGAGTGAACGCTCCAAAGCATCCATACCAACTTCGTGCGACTGACTCACAGGATTCCCATGGCACAAGTCGAGGACTTGCCTGAGGCTATGCAGAGACAGGTGGTTGGTGTACCACGCACATGGGTGCATTTATTCCGGTGGCTAGCTAAAGCTGTGGTGACATATCATGATCACAACCCTCATCCACCTCCACAGGAGTAGACACCTAGGAGTGTATCTATTTTGTACTACCGTGTATATGATGGTGGCTTTCAAAGCCCCAATTTTGTATTATGACATTATGTATTACCACATTTTGATGTATATAAAAAAGTTTTATGGTGATCGGTTTATTTATTTACATGTGTAAAAATTGTGTTTATGATTAGTTTACGATGAATGAAACAAATGCCAATCTAACACATAGTTAGCATATGAGTCAGCAATTTGATTAAAATTTCTTGGAATGTGTATATATGTTATGTTCTCAAATTGCCGTTCTAGCAATCTCACATGTAAGAATCTCCTCAATAACGTCAGATCTCTAACACGGTACAAACCATTGAGTTGTGACACTACTAACTCTGAATCAAGACGTACCTCAAGAGAGAGAACACCATTGGAAACGGCATCCCGAAGAAGCTCGATAACGGCACTATATTCAGCAACATTGTTGGAAGATGGCCGTAGACATACACCTCCTGAAGATAGTACATGACCCATAGGAGTAAAAATCACCCAAGCAGCTAAGGCTGAGCGTTGAGTGTGACGGCTTCAAACCATCCGCAAATCCTATGTAGGTGGAAGATTCCATTGACATCTGCCATAAGAAATGGAAACTAATCACAAACCCGATCACGATAAACAAGACCTAACTATGCAAAAAAACTGTACAATAATATACAACAAACAACCTTGGCTAAAGATTATGCATAGTATTTTTTGAGATAGAGCCCATTTCTAGGCTCCGCCAAGGCCATCCCTTCGTAATCCACTAACTCATAGGCACCCTTCTCTAATACACGCTTGACCACATAAGGACCACGCCACATAGGATTGAACTTCCCTGCCCCCAAGGGTTCTTTCGATTGATCCCATAACAGGACCAAGTCTCCCTCATTAAACACTCTCGGACGGACAGACTTATCATACTGGGCCTTTACACGATGCTTATTAACCTCTAGAGTCACCAAGGCATCTCTACGCTGTTCATCGAGTTGCTCAAGGTGAACCAAACGCTCCTTCAAAGGTGAAGTGTCTGGAAAGAGTTCCACGGCTAACTTCAACGAAGGAATCTCACATTCAGCTGGAAATATTGAATCCACTCCATGAACAAGCTGATATGGAGAAAAACCAGTGGCAGTCTTTACCGCGGTTCGGTATGCCCACAAAGCATGATACAACATAATATGCCCATTCGTCTTGCTTTGTGCGATGGTTCGTTGGAGAATGGACTTAAGTGATTTATTCACAGCTTCAACCTGTCCATTCGCTTGAGGATAGTAAGAAGAGGAGTGCTCTTGCTTATACCCTAACTTGGATGCCAACTCTTCCATCATACGATTCTGAAAGTGCGAGCCATGGTCAGTGACTAGCTCTCTCAGAATCCCAAACCTAGAGATGATTTGGTTGAATACGAAGTGAGCGGCTGTCTCATCGTCGGATTTTACTGTAGGCATTGCCTCAGCCCATTTCGTGAAGTAATCGACAGCCACTATGATATGATGGTGCCCCCCAGCCAAAGCTGGGTTTCTATCCATAAAATCGAGCCCCCACTTGGTGAAGGGACTGGCGGTGATAATAGCCTTGTAACGAGGCAGGATTCGAGCGCATGTTACGTGCAAACACCTGGCAAGGGTGGCACCTCTTGACCGCTTCCATACAATCCTTGAAGATCAACGGCCAGAAATATCCTACTCTCAAAATATTTTGAGCTGTAGCAAGCCCAGATAAATGACCACCACATGCCCCTCTGTGGCAATCATTAAGCACTACCTCAGCCTCCTCATGAGTTAAACAACTTCGTAAAAGAGAATCTACTCCACGGTGGTACAAAGTATTGTCCACTATGAGGTAGTTCTTGGAAACGTGATGTAACCGACGTCGCTCATCTCGCGAGAGGTGAGTAGGGGTCCTCTGCGTTTGCAAATATACTATGATATCTCTGTACCATGGGTCAGCTGTTGAGATCAAGAAAATGTGTTCATCAACAAACGTATCTTCACATATCGACTCCTCAGCCTCGCTTGGAAAATACGATATGAGCTCTGCAAAGATTAAAGATTTCTTCGATTTTGCCGAAACAAACTCGAGATCAAACTCTTGCAGGATGAAAATCCATTTATTATATTTTCCCCCAATCATCCTACGTGTGAGGATGAACTGAAATGGATTGACATGGGCAACAACCAAGGTTTGGCGAAGGAGAATATAATGTCTCAAACGCTGCACCGCATGTACGGTGGCCAAGGAAAGCTTCTCTACATGAGAATACTGAATCTTTGAGTCAATAAGGTTTCGGCTCAAATAATATATGACATGCTCCTAGAGCTCCTCATCCTCTTGAACCAAAACCATCCCAATCATCTCTAAAGAAACGGCCACATATAATAGGAAATCACGGCTATAATCTGGAGGACTAATCACCGGGGCCGATGCTAGGGCTCTCTTAAGGGAATCGAAGGACTCCTGGGCTAGCTCATCCCATTCAAAGGGAGTATCCTTCTTCAGGAGACGCATGAAACCTCTAGTCAAATTGGCAAAATTGACAACAAATCTTCGTAGGAAGTTTGCCATGCCTTGCAAACACTGAAGATGACGAATATTTCGCGGGGGAGACAACTGAAGTATTGCCTCCACTTTCAAGGGGTCGACTCTTATACCCTCTTTCGAAATGATAAATCCTAATAAATGACCTAATTTCATGCAAAAGATGCACTTATGAGGGTTCAATCTAACAGCATAGTACCGGCATCTTTCGAACACCAATCTCAAGTGATAAGAATGACGCATCCTCATGTGAGAATGAGCAGCGAGGTCATCCAAAAATACTTCGATAATGGACTTGAGATCGTGGAAAATCAAGGTCATCGCTCGCTGAAACGTAGCTCCAGCGTTTTTAAGGACGAAAGGAATTTTCTGATACGCAAATGTTCCCCAAGGAAAAATAAATGCGGTCTTGTGTTGGTCCTCGGGTTTAATTTGAATCTGATTATATCCAGAAAAACAATCCATAAAGGAGAACACCTCGCTACCCGCACACTCATCCAAAATCTGATCTATAAACGGTGTGGGGAAGTTATCCTTAGGACAGGCACGATTTAAATCACGGAAATCAGTGCATATATGGATCACTCCTTGCTTCTTATCTACCGGAACGGGGTTTGAAACCCACTCCGTCAAGGGAACAGGATAGATGAAACCAGCTTTCAATAGTTTCTCTATCTCTGCCTTTATGGCGGGTGCTTTCCTAGGATTTACCACGCGTAAACGCTGTCGAACAGGCTTAGCGTTGGGGTAAGTCTTAATTTCGTGTTCGACAATCCGAGGGTCAATCCCTGGCATCTCATCGTAAGACCAAGCAAAAACATCATGAAATTCCTTGAACAGCTCGGTATACTCACGAATCTCATCTTGGGAACAATTCGCCCCAATGTATACATTCTCAATTGTACCAGGGTTGCGAGAAATGTTGATAGGCATAGTTGACGATATGTTTGCCATGTTTCCATCAGCCATCTAACCAGGAGAGCTCAATGGAATCATGGGTCTACCAACTTTCTATCTAAGAATCTCCCTATAATCCTCATCCTCCAAAAGGTCAAGCTCTGGAAGGAAATATGATCTATGATGAAGTTCCTCCCATGGTGGCTCAACTCCCGACATAGCCTCGATAATCGCTTCGTCTGAAGGGAAAACCATATCAAGGAAATTGTGGGCATGAGAAGACTGTACTGCCCATGCGGGCAGCACATAGGGGTCTTCCTCCTCTGTCCGTGAAGAAGAAGAACAAGGCTCTGCAGCAGATTGAAGATTATCTTGGTAAGCAATCATGGCTGCAGGCAATGGCACACTCGTCTCAATGGCCTCACTCGAAGGACTCGGTGATGGAAGAATCCAAGGATCTTCCATATGATTTGTGCGAAAAGGCACCGATCTTGTAGACGTGAAAGCACCATCAAAACGAGCTCCTATCATGAGGACGGGTGCAGGACAACTAAAGGTTCCCATAAGGGAAGGATAAATACCTACACCGACACTCCCAGTTGCCGGCTGGGAATGTTCAACTTTTGGAACCGAAGCTTCCGAAGATGCACTAACAGGAGGATTCTTGAATGACATCTGATCAATCATCACAATCTTCCCATTATGAGTAAATCATACAACGAGAAATATGAAAGACGCAATGGCTTGCATACTATACATCAAATTCCTTCCCAGTAAGAGATTGTAGTCAAGGGGTGCATCAACCACCTCAACCTCTATCGCAATGGTCTTCCCTCCCAAATGGACTTTAAGAGAAGGAAGGATACCATGCGGCCTAAACGATCTCCCATCAAAAGTAGTTAACATGGTCATATAATTTGACAACTCAGGAGAACCAAGACCCTTCCAACAAGACAAAGACATCACAGAAGCAGCAGCGCCCTCGTCAATTACAGTACACTTGACGATCATATTAAGACATTCTACATGCACCAAAAGGGACACATAGTAGGGCAAATGAGGCTGATGTCCTGCGGTTTCAAATTTGATCACTGAGGAAGAATCATCACCATTCACACCAAGAGCGGAAAGCAAAGCCTTCCTTTGCGACGGACAACTCTGAAGCACTTCCAATGCAGACATCGCACAAGGAGTATGACCCAAGTCCTCGACAACTGAATAGTTCTGGGCGGCTCGGGCATTTGGATTATGCCTCAAATGCTTAAGTACCCCCTTAGGAATGCGAGGTGCAGCTTCAGGCTTATCCGCAGGTTTGTCAATATGCAAAGGGGTTCCTGTTGGATCAGGTTCCTTGCCTGGGTTGGGTTGTGACGAAGAATAATCTTTCGCACGTGTCACAACTTTTGCGGCACGGACCATATTAATGCACCCACGACCACTAGTTTTAGGTGGATCTTCATCACTAGATTGGTCATGGGACTTTGAGTTCATATTTTGGTTATGCGGTAAAGGGTTCGTTAACACAGCTGGGCCCTGTGCTATGAACTTCGAAGCTTCATCCATCCTAGGGTACAAGTAAGTGAGGTGATCATCCTTACAAAGCTTGCAAGGAAACTTAACCTTACGCTTATTCTGCTTGTCCCCCCCCCCCAGCATTTTTATTGTTCTTGTCATTATTGTTGGCATTCTCATTTTTATTCCCACCCTTCTTATTATTGTTTTTACCCTTTTTTCAATTCCGTCCATGTTGTTGGTTACCTTTTTGGTCGAACGATTGCACAGCAAGTACATTCGCCATTTGGGCAGGCTGAGATGAAGCCGTAGCTTGTCCCGAGGCAGATTGGTTGATTGACAACTGAGAAACTTGTTTCACAACTGAACCTGCAAGTTTCTTACTTGCACTACCCACAATGCCATCAGCATGTGGTCTAGGTTTGAACTTGGGATCGAAACTAGAATGAGGGGCATTAGGTATAATCTCATATAACAAACCAGACTGAGCATAGATCAAGTCTAGTTCCTACGCCCTAAAGATGGCTTGTTCCTCATTCTGCACTCCGGATGTGGAAACATCCTTCGCGATATATGGCAATAAAGATTTGAGGAACCACTCAAGGAGAAATTTCGGCAGTATAAAGGATTTTATTAATCTCTTCCGTCTACGCCACTCCTAAATATGATCAAAAATATGGGTGGCTTTATCTTGCCGAAATGTCGACAAGAGTTCAGTACCAACATCATATCGTACCGGTAGTTGGAAGTGATTAAGGAAATTCATCGCAAGGTCGTCGAACAAAGTAAAGGCACCCCTAGGTAACTCTATATACCATTTCGCCGCAGGCCCTGTAAGGGTGCGTTGAAATAGTCTCAAACGGACTGAGTCCTGATGCAATGAATTGGAAGAGCACCATAGGTGGAATGTCGTAACGTGTTCACTTGGATCCTCTCCTGGTTTGCCTTCGAACTTAGGTATGTTCGAAGGAATCTTGGTAGGGACATCCGGCCAAGCCGGGTCATGAGCCACAGGATCATTCGTAAGTCTCAATAATTCAGGTAAATTGAGTGTCGCGAGGAAAGGGAGCTTAGCATGATGAGGTCCAGGGACCGCTCCCTGGTTCATATAGGATTGATTACCACCATGACCTTGGCCATAGTGACCTCCTCCTGTATGACCCATATAGGGTGGCATGGAAGTAGCATACTGAGGTGGACCTTGACTAGTAGGAGCTACAAAGCCATAGTTGGGAGAGTACTCAGGTTGTGAATACCCGCCTCCATAAGGTGGAGAGACATGTCCATACTGCGCCCCATAGTAGGGTCCATAGGTCATCGGCTGCGATGCCCCATGAGACACTCCATAGGTAGGTACATACATTCCGGAAGTAGGTATATACATGCCGGAAGTAGGGATATATGTCGATGAAGTAGCAATCTGACCTCTAGAGACATGAACATAACCTCCCGAAACCACGGGTGGTATGTAGGCTTGAGACACAATTGGTCTAGTAACCGCAGTACGGATCTGACTCATAGCTACGTGCTGACTCGAAGGACCACGAGAGTAAGGTGGAGGGTTTACATTTGAAGAACTCGGAAGCGAAGACGATGGAATCTCAGTAAGAAGAAATGTACTAGTGCCTATCGTCACTCATCTAGAACCTGGTATCCCTATCGGATCACTAACTCTAGACCTAGGAGGTATATAAGATGGAGCTTCCACCACTGGGACAGAAGGTGCAATGTGACTAGTACTCCCAAACCTCTCCGCAAGGTAAGGCATGGGAATGCCCCCAGGCATAGTGTTAGGGTCAAAGTCGGATTCAACATGAAATGTCAAATCGTGCATAGGAAAACCAGTCATAACATAACTACCATAGCTGGTGCGAGGAGGGTCAAAGTGAGTCTCGGCATCATCCGACATTCCATATCGGTAACGAGTCAATGGGGAATCTGCCCTAGGGTGAGGAGGTCTCTCATGAAAAGATCCTATCTGGGAAATAACAAGACCAATCTCAACTAGGTCAGGCGAGGGATCATATGTAGGGGTAAGCTCCCCATCGTCAAGACGAATGGGAGGAGGTGGCTCAGGAATAGTCTCTGAATGATCTTCCATGGTGTGTGAATCAGTGTGTGACATAGTTTGCCTGGACCGTCTAGGCCCCTGTCCCAAAGGAGGAGGAGAAGTGGAAGGTGGAAGTCCTGCTAACCGATGAGAATGGCGCGGAACCACACCCGACTCCACAATGACTCAAACAAAAAAGCAAAGACTCTCTATTTACATCAACCCTAGGCCAACTAGCGTGCACAGAGCAATCACTATCAAATCTAAAGCCAAAAGCAAGCAAACAAGGGCTAGATAAGTGAGCTCCCGAATGTGGCCGGTATGTCTCACCTAGGAGAGGCTTGAGAGGCCCTTGTCACCACAAGCGGAGGTTCGAAACCAATTATTGTGGCCCTCAGCTTCAACGCGTAAAGTGATTATGCTGTCTGACCCCAACCTGGCCAGGACACATGCAGAATAACGTCTACACATACCCCCTCGATATCCTAGGTAAGGTCACCTCGATATAATCAATGCTCAGGCGAATAGTCACAGGCGGGATTGACCGTATGGGCAGGGTACCAAAGCCCGAAACTCCCGAAAGAGCCCCCAGATACGAATACAATCCTGGCTATATCGTCGGTGCTACACAGTTCTCAACCAGGGGTTATCCCAATCAACAACCACTCACACTGCCTAGTGCTTGACTCCCTTTTGAGAGGATCTTCCTAAGAACACTGGTTATATAAAGGATTTCACACACTCCCTGGATAGACACCTAGTTGTTGTAGTTTAATGATCTTGGAGAATTGACTCACAATGAACTATTCCAAGATCCTAAAACCTAAGCTTGTTGGTGCACCCTATAAAAGAAAAGAGTGTAATTCATTTTAATTAGCGTTGATTTTAGTTTGGCTTTATTACTCAAAAATAGGATATGGTCGTGCAACTAATGGTGTTATGACGCAACAAGAAGTAAAATGCACACCTAACAATCAATGCAAATGCATTGTGTCCATGAAAATAGGGTATGCGTACTATGTGAATGCACAATTTTTCTTCAAATGCTGAATGCAAATTTCCCTATATGAAGTCCTAACTATTACTCCAAAGCAAATCGAGATCTAATGCAAGTACAATGCAAAATGCATAATGCAATGCATGATGATAAGCAAATATTTAGGATTTTTTGAAAATAAAGAGATACAAAAAGCAATAGAATGATTCTAACCACCCCCGACTCTACAAGCCCACATAAAGAGCATTCCAACAAAGAACTAAGGCAAAAGGACTCTAATGCACTAATCTCAAACAAAAAATCAAAGATGCCATGACAAGAACTTTCCTAAAAGAAAAATTTAGGCTAAAAAAAACGTTTCTGGTCAGAAACAGAGGTATTAACAGACTCAGGCAGTGCCAAAGGAGACTCAGTAACTAACAGCATTCACCCAGCAATCCAATATCTTCCCCAAGAAAGGTAAAAACCAGAGTATACGCAACTGTGCGCAGTGAACCCGCGTGTATACGCGGACATCCCAGAGGAAACCACGTGTATACGCGACTGTAAGTAACAAACCTGCGTACAGGAAGAAAAAGATGCACAAATTCAAGGCAAACAGATAGGCTGAGACTAAATTCACACCAATCAGGCTCTACCAGGCATACATGCCCCCATATCCGACACAGAAACAAGAGAGAGAGAGCACTTCAAATAAATTGAATGCCAAAAGATCAACCCCCAAAGGACAATTACTAGGAACTCCCCAGCGGAGTTGCCAATTCTGTTACAGAGAGAAATTCCTATGGCTTGGGGTACTACAATAG